>CM074720.1:2952521-3192796 GCA_037306005.1 Rhinophrynus dorsalis | reverse complement strand
CACCTTACTGACTCTCTATACCTCCATACTGACACCAGGACACTACTGCCTCTATACCTCCATACTGACACCAGGACACTACTACCTCTATACCTCCATACTGACACCAGGACACTACTGCCTCTATACCTCCATACTGACACCAGGACACTACTGCCTCTATACCTCCATACTGACACCAGGACACTACTGCCTCTATACCTCCATACTGACACCAGGACACTACTGCCTCTATACCTCCATACTGACACCAGGACACTACTGTCTCTATACCTCCATACTGACACCAGGACACTACTGCCTCTATACCTCCATACTGACACCAGGACACTACTGTCTCTATACCTCCATACTGACACCAGGACACTACTGCCTCTATACCTCCATACTGACACCAGGACACTACTGTCTCTATACCTCCATACTGACACCAGGACACTACTGCCTCTATACCTCCATACTGACACCAGGACACTACTGCCTCTATACCTCCATACTGACACCAGGACACTACTGCCTCTATACCTCCATACTGACACCAGGACACTACTGTCTCTATACCTCCATACTGACACCAGGACACTACTGCCTCTATACCTCCATACTGACACCAGGACACTACTGTCTCTATACCTCCATACTGACACCAGGACACTACTGCCTCTATACCTCCATACTGACACCAGGACACTACTGTCTCTATACCTCCATACTGACACCAGGACACTACTGCCTCTATACCTCCATACTGACACCAGGACACTACTGCCTCTATACCTCCATACTGACACCAGGACACTACTGCCTCTATACCTCCATACTGACACCAGGACACTACTGCCTCTATACCTCCATACTGACACCAGGACACTACTGCCTCTATACCTCCATACTGACACCAGGACACTACTGCCTCTATACCTCCATACTGACACCAGGACACTACTGCCTCTATACCTCCATACTGACACCAGGACACTACTGTCTCTATACCTCCATACTGACACCAGGACACTACTGCCTCTATACCTCCATACTGACACCAGGACACTACTGCCTCTATACCTCCATACTGACACCAGGACACTACTGTCTCTATACCTCCATACTGACACCAGGACACTACTGTCTCTATACCTCCATACTGACACCAGGACACTACTGCCTCTATACCTCCATACTGACACCAGGACATTACTGCCTCTATACCTCCATACTGACACCAGGACACTACTACCTCTATACCTCCATACTGACACCAGGACACTACTGCCTCTATACCTCCATACTGACACCAGGACACTACTGTCTCTATACCTCCATACTGACACCAGGACACTACTGTCTCTATACCTCCATACTGACACCAGGACACTACTGTCTCTATACCTCCATACTGACACCAGGACACTACTGCCTCTATACCTCCATACTGACACCAGGACACTACTGTCTCTATACCTCCATACTGACACCAGGACACTACTGCCTCTATACCTCCATACTGACACCAGGACACTACTGCCTCTATACCTCCATACTGACACCAGGACACTACTGTCTCTATACCTCCATACTGACACCAGGACACTACTGCCTCTATACCTCCATACTGACACCAGGACACTACTGTCTCTATACCTCCATACTGACACCAGGACACTACTGTCTCTATACCTCCATACTGACACCAGGACACTACTGCCTCTATACCTCCATACTGACACCAGGACACTACTGCCTCTATACCTCCATACTGACACCAGGACACTACTGTCCTCTATACCTCCATACTGACACCAGGACACTACTGCCTCTATACCTCCATACTGACACCAGGACACTACTGCCTCTATACCTCCATACTGACACCAGGACACTACTGTCTCTATACCTCCATACTGACACCAGGACACTACTGTCTCTATACCTCCATACTGACACCAGGACACTACTGCCTCTATACCTCCATACTGACACCAGGACACTACTGCCTCTATACCTCCATACTGACACCAGGACACTACTGCCTCTATACCTCCATACTGACACCAGGACACTACTGTCTCTATACCTCCATACTGACACCAGGACACTACTGCCTCTATACCTCCATACTGACACCAGGACACTACTGTCTCTATACCTCCATACTGACACCAGGACACTACTGTCTCTATACCTCCATACTGACACCAGGACACTACTGTCTCTATACCTCCATACTGACACCAGGACACTACTTCCTCTATACCTCCATACTGACACCAGGACACTACTGCCTCTATACCTCCATACTGACACCAGGACACTACTGTCTCTATACCTCCATACTGACACCAGGACACTACTGCCTCTATACCTCCATACTGACACCAGGACACTACTGCCTCTATACCTCCATACTGACACCAGGACACTACTACCTCTATACCTCCATACTGACACCAGGACACTACTGTCTCTATACCTCCATACTGACACCAGGACACTACTGCCTCTATACCTCCATACTGACACCAGGACACTACTGCCTCTATACCTCCATACTGACACCAGGACACTACTACCTCTATACCTCCATACTGACACCAGGACACTACTGTCTCTATACCTCCATACTGACACCAGGACACTACTGTCTCTATACCTCCATACTGACACCAGGACACTACTGCCTCTATACCTCCATACTGACACCAGGACACTACTACCTCTATACCTCCATACTGACACCAGGACACTACTGTCTCTATACCTCCATACTGACACCAGGACACTACTGTCTCTATACCTCCATACTGACACCAGGACACTACTACCTCTATACCTCCATACTGACACCAGGACACTACTGCCTCTATACCTCCATACTGACACCAGGACACTACTGTCTCTATACCTCCATACTGACACCAGGACACTACTGCCTCTATACCTCCATACTGACACCAGGACACTACTGTCTCTATACCTCCATACTGACACCAGGACACTACTGCCTCTATACCTCCATACTGACACCAGGACACTACTGCCTCTATACCTCCATACTGACACCAGGACACTACTGTCTCTATACCTCCATACTGACACCAGGACACTACTGTCTCTATACCTCCATACTGACACCAGGACACTACTGTCTCTATACCTCCATACTGACACCAGGACACTACTGTCTCTATACCTCCATACTGACACCAGGACACTACTGCCTCTATACCTCCATACTGACACCAGGACACTACTACCTCTATACCTCCATACTGACACCAGGACACTACTGCCTCTATACCTCCATACTGACACCAGGACACTACTGCCTCTATACCTCCATACTGACACCAGGACACTACTGCCTCTATACCTCCATACTGACACCAGGACACTACTGCCTCTATACCTCCATACTGACACCAGGACACTACTGTCTCTATACCTCCATACTGACACCAGGACACTACTGCCTCTATACCTCCATACTGACACCAGGACACTACTGTCTCTATACCTCCATACTGACACCAGGACACTACTGCCTCTATACCTCCATACTGACACCAGGACACTACTGTCTCTATACCTCCATACTGACACCAGGACACTACTGCCTCTATACCTCCATACTGACACCAGGACACTACTACCTCTATACCTCCATACTGACACCAGGACACTACTGCCTCTATACCTCCATACTGACACCAGGACACTACTGTCTCTATACCTCCATACTGACACCAGGACACTACTGTCTCTATACCTCCATACTGACACCAGGACACTACTGCCTCTATACCTCCATACTGACACCAGGACACTACTGTCTCTATACCTCCATACTGACACCAGGACACTACTGCCTCTATACCTCCATACTGACACCAGGACACTACTGTCTCTATACCTCCATACTGACACCAGGACACTACTACCTCTATACCTCCATACTGACACCAGGACACTACTGCCTCTATACCTCCATACTGACACCAGGACACTACTGCCTCTATACCTCCATACTGACACCAGGACACTACTGCCTCTATACCTCCATACTGACACCAGGACACTACTGCCTCTATACCTCCATACTGACACCAGGACACTACTGTCTCTATACCTCCATACTGACACCAGGACACTACTGTCTCTATACCTCCATACTGACACCAGGACACTACTGTCTCTATACCTCCATACTGACACCAGGACACTACTGCCTCTATACCTCCATACTGACACCAGGACACTACTACCTCTATACCTCCATACTGACACCAGGACACTACTGTCTCTATACCTCCATACTGACACCAGGACACTACTGTCTCTATACCTCCATACTGACACCAGGACACTACTGCCTCTATACCTCCATACTGACACCAGGACATTACTGCCTCTATACCTCCATACTGACACCAGGACACTACTACCTCTATACCTCCATACTGACACCAGGACACTACTGCCTCTATACCTCCATACTGACACCAGGACACTACTGTCTCTATACCTCCATACTGACACCAGGACACTACTGTCTCTATACCTCCATACTGACACCAGGACACTACTGTCTCTATACCTCCATACTGACACCAGTACACTACTGCCTCTATACCTCCATACTGACACCAGGACACTACTGTCTCTATACCTCCATACTGACACCAGGACACTACTGCCTCTATACCTCCATACTGACACCAGGACACTACTGCCTCTATACCTCCATACTGACACCAGGACACTACTGTCTCTATACCTCCATACTGACACCAGGACACTACTGTCTCTATACCTCCATACTGACACCAGGACACTACTGTCTCTATACCTCCATACTGACACCAGGACACTACTGCCTCTATACCTCCATACTGACACCAGGACACTACTGTCTCTATACCTCCATACTGACACCAGGACACTACTGTCTCTATACCTCCATACTGACACCAGGACACTACTGTCTCTATACCTCCATACTGACACCAGGACACTACTGCCTCTATACCTCCATACTGACACCAGGACACTACTGTCTCTATACCTCCATACTGACACCAGGACACTACTGTCTCTATACCTCCATACTGACACCAGGACACTACTGTCTCTATACCTCCATACTGACACCAGGACACTACTGTCTCTATACCTCCATACTGACACCAGGACACTACTGCCTCTATACCTCCATACTGACACCAGGACACTACTGCCTCTATACCTCCATACTGACACCAGGACACTACTGTCTCTATACCTCCATACTGACACCAGGACACTACTGTCTCTATACCTCCATACTGACACCAGGACACTACTGCCTCTATACCTCCATACTGACACCAGGACACTACTGCCTCTATACCTCCATACTGACACCAGGACACTACTGTCTCTATACCTCCATACTGACACCAGGACACTACTGTCTCTATACCTCCATACTGACACCAGGACACTACTGCCTCTATACCTCCATACTGACACCAGGACACTACTACCTCTATACCTCCATACTGACACCAGGACACTACTGTCTCTATACCTCCATACTGACACCAGGACACTACTGTCTCTATACCTCCATACTGACACCAGGACACTACTGTCTCTATACCTCCATACTGACACCAGGACACTACTGCCTCTATACCTCCATACTGACACCAGGACACTACTACCTCTATACCTCCATACTGACACCAGGACACTACTGCCTCTATACCTCCATACTGACACCAGGACACTACTGTCTCTATACCTCCATACTGACACCAGGACACTACTGCCTCTATACCTCCATACTGACACCAGGACACTACTGTCTCTATACCTCCATACTGACACCAGGACACTACTGTCTCTATACCTCCATACTGACACCAGGACACTACTACCTCTATACCTCCATACTGACACCAGGACACTACTACCTCTATACCTCCATACTGACACCAGGACACTACTACCTCTATACCTCCATACTGACACCAGGACACTACTGCCTCTATACCTCCATACTGACACCAGGACACTACTGCCCCTATACCTCCATACTGACACCAGGACACTACTGCCTCTATACCTCCATACTGACACCAGGACACTACTGCCTCTATACCTCCATACTGACACCAGGACACTACTGCCTCTATACCTCCATACTGACACCAGGACATTACTACCTCTATACCCCCATACTGACACCAGGACACTACTGTCTCTATACCTCCATACTGACACCAGGACACTACTGTCTCTATACCTCCATACTGACACCAGGACACTACTGCCTCTATACCTCCATACTGACACCAGGACACTACTGCCTCTATACCTCCATACTGACACCAGGACACTACTGTCTCTATACCTCCATACTGACACCAGGACACTACTGCCTCTATACCTCCATACTGACACCAGGACACTACTGCCTCTATACCTCCATACTGACACCAGGACACTACTGCCTCTATACCTCCATACTGACACCAGGACACTACTGCCTCTATACCTCCATACTGACACCAGGACACTACTGCCTCTATACCTCCATACTGACACCAGGACACTACTGCCTCTATACCTCCATACTGACACCAGGACACTACTGTCTCTATACCTCCATACTGACACCAGGACACTACTGCCTCTATACCTCCATACTGACACCAGGACACTACTGCCTCTATACCTCCATACTGACACCAGGACACTACTACCTCTATACCTCCATACTGACACCAGGACACTACTGCCTCTATACCTCCATACTGACACCAGGACACTACTGCCTCTATACCTCCATACTGACACCAGGACACTACTGCCTCTATACCTCCATACTGACACCAGGACACTACTGTCTCTATACCTCCATACTGACACCAGGACACTACTGTCTCTATACCTCCATACTGACACCAGGACACTACTGCCTCTATACCTCCATACTGACACCAGGACACTACTGTCTCTATACCTCCATACTGACACCAGGACACTACTGCCTCTATACCTCCATACTGACACCAGGACATTACTGACTCTATACCTCCATACTGACACCAGGACATTACTGACTCTATACCTCCATACTGACACCAGTACACTACTGCCTCTATACCTCCATACTGACACCAGTACACTACTGCCTCTATACCTCCATACTGACACCAGGACACTACTGTCTCTATACCTCCATACTGACACCAGGACACTACTACCTCTATACCTCCATACTGACACCAGGACACTACTGTCTCTATACCTCCATACTGACACCAGGACACTACTGCCTCTATACCTCCATACTGACACCAGGACACTACTGCCTCTATACCTCCATACTGACACCAGGACACTACTGTCTCTATACCTCCATACTGACACCAGGACACTACTGTCTCTATACCTCCATACTGACACCAGGACACTACTGTCTCTATACCTCCATACTGACACCAGGACACTACTGTCTCTATACCTCCATACTGACACCAGGACACTACTGTCTCTATACCTCCATACTGACACCAGGACACTACTGCCTCTATACCTCCATACTGACACCAGGACACTACTGCCTCTATACCTCCATACTGACACCAGGACACTACTGCCTATATACCTCCATACTGACACCAGTACACTACTGCCTCTATACCTCCATACTGACACCAGGACACTACTGTCTCTATACCTCCATACTGACACCAGGACACTACTGCCTCTATACCTCCATACTGACACCAGGACATTACTGACTCTATACCTCCATACTGACACCAGGACATTACTGACTCTATACCTCCATACTGACACCAGTACACTACTGCCTCTATACCTCCATACTGACACCAGTACACTACTGCCTCTATACCTCCATACTGACACCAGGACACTACTGTCTCTATACCTCCATACTGACACCAGGACACTACTGTCTCTATACCTCCATACTGACACCAGGACACTACTGCCTCTATACCTCCATACTGACACCAGGACACTACTGCCTCTATACCTCCATACTGACACCAGGACACTACTGTCTCTATACCTCCATACTGACACCAGGACACTACTGTCTCTATACCTCCATACTGACACCAGGACACTACTGCCTCTATACCTCCATACTGACACCAGGACACTACTGTCTCTATACCTCCATACTGACACCAGGACACTACTGTCTCTATACCTCCATACTGACACCAGGACACTACTGTCTCTATACCTCCATACTGACACCAGGACACTACTACCTCTATACCTCCATACTGACACCAGGACACTACTGCCCCTATACCTCCATACTGACACCAGGACACTACTGTCTCTATACCTCCATACTGACACCAGGACACTACTGTCTCTATACCTCCATACTGACACCAGGACACTACTGCCTCTATACCTCCATACTGACACCAGGACACTACTGCCTCTATACCTCCATACTGACACCAGGACACTACTGTCTCTATACCTCCATACTGACACCAGGACACTACTGCCTCTATACCTCCATACTGACACCAGGACACTACTGCCTCTATACCTCCATACTGACACCAGGACACTACTGCCTCTATACCTCCATACTGACACCAGGACACTACTGCCTCTATACCTCCATACTGACACCAGGACACTACTGCCTCTATACCCCCATACTGACACCAGGACACTACTACCTCTATACCTCCATACTGACACCAGGACACTACTGCCTCTATACCTCCATACTGACACCAGGACACTACTACCTCTATACCTCCATACTGACACCAGGACACTACTACCTCTATACCTCAATACTGACACCAGGACACTACTGTCTCTATACCTCCATACTGACACCAGGACACTACTGCCTGTATACCTCCATACTGACACCAGGACACTACTGTCTCTATACCTCCATACTGACACCAGGACACTACTACCTCTATACCTCCATACTGACACCAGGACACTACTACCTCTATACCTCCATACTGACACCAGGACACTACTACCTCTATACCTCCATACTGACACCAGGACACTACTACCTCTATACCTCCATACTGACACCAGGACATTACTGCCTCTATACCTCCATACTGACACCAGGACACTACTGCCTCTATACCTCCATACTGACACCAGGACACTACTGCCTCTATACCTCCATACTGACACCAGGACACTACTGCCTCTATACCTCCATACTGACACCAGGACACTACTGTCTCTATACCTCCATACTGACACCAGGACACTACTGCCTCTATACCTCCATACTGACACCAGGACACTACTGCCTCTATACCTCCATACTGACACCAGGACACTACTGCCTCTATACCTCCATACTGACACCAGGACACTACTACCTCTATACCTCCATACTGACACCAGGACACTACTGCCTCTATACCTCCATACTGACACCAGGACACTACTGTCTCTATACCTCCATACTGACACCAGGACACTACTGTCTCTATACCTCCATACTGACACCAGGACACTACTACCTCTATACCTCCAGACTGACACCAGGATACTACTGTCTCTATACCTCCATACTGACACCAGGACACTACTGTCTCTATACCTCTTCCCTCCAAACGGAGACTAAGTTTTACACTTATAACTGAAATTTGCCTAATTATACAGACTGCACCCATTCACTGCCAGACGAGATTGGATGCTTGGCACTGCCAGCGAACTGAGGTGCTGTGAGCCCACACCCCGTGTTTCCTTACTGTGCTCTTCTTGCCGTGGCTGGACTGGGTGAGATGAATCCGGGCACCAGAACACAAGGGAGACAAGACAGACAGACAGATGAGGTGAGAGAAAAGAGTTAGAGCGTCATGCACAAGAGAGGCAAGTGCAGGGGCAATAGGTGATGTCAACGGGCACAAGCAAAGATCCACAAAGATGAGCAATATTACTGTCCAATTAGTGACATTGCCTCCCAGTTAGTGGAGGTATCGAATTGGCATTGTAATCCATTGAATGACGCTGCACGAAGATAATGGCATTACCCCAAACCAATGAGTGAAGTGAATGGCATGTTGGTCCAATATGCTAGGTATTGCTTTTACTTGGATGTGTGCTCTGTAACTGCCAGTTGGTTATACTGTCCACCAGTAAGTGGCACTACCAACCAGTGGGTCATACGGTCAAAAAAAAAGTGGCACTACCAACCAGTGGATTATACTGTCCTCCAGTGAGCAGCATTACCAATCTGTGGGCTATACTGCCCTCCAGTGACAGAGGGTAGCTGGTCACACTAGAAGACACTTGGTCACACTAGAGGACACTTGGTCACACTAGGGGGAAGTTGTTCACTCAAGAGGGCGGATGTTCACACTATATGTTGGTTGGTCACAGTAGAGGGTGGTTATTCACACTAGAGGGTGGTTGGTCTCACTAGAGGGGAGTTGATCAAACTAGAGAGTAGATGTTTACACTACAGGATGCATGTTTACAATAGTGGTCTGATGTTCAACCTAGAGGATGGTTGGTCACACTAGAGGGTGGTTGGTCACCAGCAGATTGGTCAGATTAGATGGTGATTGGTCATCCTAGAGGGTGGTTAGTCACTTTACAGGGTGGTTGTTCATTCTAGAGGGCGGCTGATCACACTAGAGGGTGGTTGGTCACACTAGAGGGCTGTTAGTCATACTTGAGGTGACTGGTCACTCGAGAGGGTGGTTAGTCAAACTAGATGGCAGTTGCTCACACTAGAGGTCTGTTGGGCACACTAGATGGCAGTTGCTCACACTAGAGGTCTGTTGGGCACACTAGATGGCAGTTGCTCACACTAGAGGTCTGTTGGTCACACTAGAGAACAGCTGGTCAATCTACGGGGTGGTTGGTCACACTAGAGAGCAGCTGGTCAATCTACGGGGTGGTTGGTCACAATAGAGAGAAGTTGATCATGCTAGATGGTGGTCACACCCGAGGGCGGTTGGTCACACCTGAGGTCAGTTGGCCACACTAGAGGTCAGCTGGTCACATTAGAGGGCAATTGATCACACTAGAGGTCGGTTGGTCACACCAGAGGTCGGTTGGTCATGTTATAGGTTGTTGTTCACAATAGGGTGTGGTGAGTCACAGAGCGTGATTTGTCACACTATAGGATGTTTGGTCACACTAGAGGGTGGTTGGTCACACTACAGGGCTGTTAGTCATCCTAGATGGTGACTGGTCACTCGAGAGGGTGGTTGGTCACACTAGAAGCAGTTGCTCAAACTAGAGGTCTGTTGGTCACACTAGATGTATGGTGGTTACACTAGTTGTCTGTTGGTCACACTAGAGGGCATTTGGTCACACTAGAGTGCAGCTGGTCAAACTAGGGGGGCGGTTGGTCACATTAGAGAGAAGCTGATCACAGCAAATGGTGGTTGGTCACACTAGAGGGCAGTTAATCACACTAGAATTGTGGTTGATCACACTTGAGGGGGGTTGGTCACACTAGCAGTCGGTTGGTCACACTAGAGGTCAGTTGGTCACTTTATAGGGTTGTTGCTCAGACTAGAGGGTGGTTGATCACACTAGGGTGAAGCGTGTCACATTAGTGGGTGATGTGTCACACTAGAGGATGGTTGGTCACACTATATGGCAGTTGATCACACTATATGACGGTTGGCCACAGCCAAGGGTGGTTGGTCACACTAGAGGTCAATTGACCACACTAGGGGGAGGTTGACCACACTAGAGGGTGCTTGGTTGCAGCAGAGGGCGGTTGGTCACACCAGAAGGTGGTTGGTTACCCTATGGTTGGTCACATTAGAAGGTGGTTAATCACTTTATAGGGTTGTTGTTCACATTAGAGGGTGGTTGAACACACTAGGGTGCAGTGTGTTAGATTAGAGGGTGATTGGTCACACTAGAGGTGGTTGGTCACACACACTATATGGCAATCAATCATACTATAGGGTGGTTGGCCATACTAGAGGGTTAGTGGGTCACTCTAGAGGGCAACTAATCAAACTAAAGGGCAGTTGGTCACACTAGAGGGAGGGTGGCCACACCAGAGGGTGGCTGTCACACTGGAGGGCAGTTGATCACACTAGATGATATTTGTTGTCACTGGTGGGGGCTGTCACTACACTAGCAGGAGCAGTTTGTTGTCACTGGTGGGGGCTGTCACTACACTAGCAGGGGCAGTTTTTTGTCACTGGTGGGGGCTGTCACTACACTAGCAGGAGCAGTTTGTTGTCACTGGTGGGGGCTGTCACTACTACTAGTAGGAGCCGTTTGTTGTCACTGGTGGGGGCTGTCACTACTACTAGTAGGAGCCATTTGTTGTCACTGGTGGGGGCCGTCACTGTCACTCAGGAGAGTTGTATCTCACTGAGGAGGCACATTCTTTTGTTCTGCAGTAGGTCTCGGTGAATTCGGACAATTAATGGATCAGTAAAATCATGTTGTACAGGGCTTTTATTGCTGAGTGAAGCATGCACAGCTAGAAGATGTTTCAGTCAGAAGTCATTACAGTTCAGACTGCCATTACGTGGCTGAGCAGTTACGATGACACTGCAAGAAAACTGTAGCCAACAGCTCACCGGGAAAAACTATCTGGACACCAGTTTAATATAGTAAAAAAAAAAACAAACTCAGAAGTCTCAGCTGTAATAACTTTGGAGCAAACCATCACTCGATAATGGGAGCCCTAAAATATTTTTAATAATAAATGCTTACTGTTCCTTAATTTGGGGCTGATGTTAGAACCATGAGCTAGTCATGTGGCAGTGCCAGGCAGGGGACGCACACATGCAAACATTCAGAACAATTAGCAGCTGGATTCATCAGTGTATCCATGGAGATGAACGCAGCCACATAGAGTATTACATAGCGATACCGAGCATCACCACACCTCATCAGGAACTGGATTCATCAGTGTATCCATGGAGATGAACGCAGCCACGTAGTGTATTACACAGTGATACCGAGCATCACCACACCTCATCAGGAGCTGGATTCATCACTGTATCCATGGAGATGAATGCAGCCACATAGTGTATTACAGAGTGATACCGAGCATCACCACACCTCATCAGGAGCTGGATTCATCAGTGTATCCATGGAGATGAACGCAGCCACATAGAGTATTACATAGTGATACCGAGCATCACCACACCTCATCAGGAGCTGGATTCATCAGTGTATCCATGGAGATGAACGCAGTCACGTAGTGTATTACATAGCGATACAGAGCATCACCACACCTCATCAGGAGCTGGATTCATCACTGTATCCATGGAGATGAACGCAGCCACATAGTGTATTACATAGTGATACCGAGCATCACCACACCTCATCAGGAGCTTCCTCACACATGATACGCATGGTCTGATCAAAGTGAAGTTCTGCTGATCAGCTGGTCAAACTGGACACAGATCCCCAGCTGGGCACCAGGAGCAAGACGCTTCAGTCAGACATTGACTCGATGGCCAAGAGATGCTCGTTATCACTGCAGATGACTATGGAATGCCATGCTGGGTAAAGTCTTTGTACTTTTTTCAATAAAGTGCAAATTAATATATCCACCTTGACAGGAGATCAAGAAACATAAAGATTACATGCATGACACATACCTGTTACGTGCCAAAACACATCTTGTACACATGCCTCCTTTATTGATATTTATCTTTTATTTCTCCACATAAACCCTCAAATAATGTCCTTCTGTTCCTATAGCGCCTACTATTGTTCTATAGAACTCCTCCTTTTGTTTCCTAACTCCTCCCAATTCCTCCTATTATTCTATATAACTCCTCCCTATAACTCCTCCTATTGTTTCCTAACTCCTCCCAATAACTCCTTCTATTGTTCCCTAAAACTCCTCCTACTGCTCATTGTTCTATAGAACTCCTCCTATTGTTTCCTAACTCCTCCCAATAACTCCTTCTATTGCTCCCTAAAACTCCTCCTACTGCTCATATAATGCCTCCCTATAAGATCTCCTATAGCTATTATAGCTCCTTCTATTGTTCCTTGTAAACTCCCAGGAACTGTGCTTAATGTTCCCTATAAATCCTCCTATTTCTCCATATAACTTCTCCCATTGCACCTAATAATTCCACCCAATAACTCCTCCTATTGCATAACTCCTCCCTATACCTCCTTTTATTACTCTCTCTCTCTATATATATATATATATATATACATCCTCCTATTGTTCCATATAACTCCTCCCAATATCTCCTCATATTGTTCCATATAACTCCTCCCTATAACACCTCCTATTGTTCCATATAACTCCTCCCTATAACTCCTATTGCTCCATATAACTCCTCCCTATAACTCCTCCTATTGTTCCATATAACTCCTCCCTATAACTCCTCCTATTGTTCCATATAACTCCTCCAATAACTCCTCTTATTGTTCTATATAACTCCTCCCTATAACTCCTCCTTTTGTTCCATATAACAATAACACCTTGTAATGCTCCACGTAGCTCCTCCAATTGCTCCCTATAGCTTCTCGTTCCCTATAGCTCCTCCTGTTGTTCCCTATAACACCTCCCGATAGCTCCTCCTATTGTTCCCTATATCGGCTCCAATTGTTCTCTATAGGTCCTTTCCTATAGCTCCTCCTATTGTTCCCTATAACTCCTCCTATTGTTCCATATACTTCCTTCTACTGATCCATATAACTCCTCCTATTGTTCCATATAATTGCTCCTACTGATCCATATAACGCCTCCCTATAACTCCTCCTACTGTTCAATATAACACCTCCCTATAACTCCTCCTATTGTTCCATATAACTCCTCCTATTGTTCCATATAACTCTTCCCTATAACTCCTCCAATTGTTCCATATAACTCCTCCCTATAACTCCTCCAATTGTTCCATATAACTCCTCCCTATAACTCCTATTGTTCCATATAACTCCTCCTATTGTTCCATATAACTCCTCCCTATAACTCCTCCTATTGTTCCATATAACTCCTCCCTATAACTCCTCCTATTGTTCCATATAACTCCTCCTATTGATCCATATAACTCCTCCCTATAACTCCTCCTATTGTTCCATATAACTCCTCCCTATAACTCCTCCTATTCTATATAACTCCTCCCTATAACTCCTCCTATTGTTCCATATAACTCCTCCCTATAACTCCTCCTATTCTATATAACTCCTCCCTATAACTCCTCCTATTGTTCCATATAACTCCTCCAATAACTCCTCTTATTGTTCCATATAACTCTTCCCTATAACTCCTCCAATTGTTCCATATAACTCCTCCCTATAACTCCTCCTATTGTTCCATATAACTCCTCCTATTGATCCATATAACTCCTCCCTATAACTCCTCCTATAGTTCCATATAACTCCTCCCTATAACTCCTCCTATTCTATATAACTCCTCCCTATAACTCCTCCTATTGTTCCATATAACTCCTCCCTATAACTCCTCCTATTCTATATAACTCCTCCCTATAACTCCTCCTATTGTTCCATATAACTCCTCCCTATAACTCCTCCTATTGTTCCATATAACTCCTCCCTATAACTCCTCCTATTGTTCCATATAACTCCTCCTATTGATCCATATAACTCCTCCTATTGTTCCATATAACTCCTCCCTATAACTCCTCCTATTCTATATAACTCCTCCCTATAACTCCTCCTATTGTTCCATATAACTCCTCCCTATAACTCCTCCTATTCTATATAACTCCTCCCTATAACTCCTCCTATTGTTCCATATAACTCCTCCAATAACTCCTCTTATTGTTCCATAAAACCCCTCTAACACCTTGTAATGCTCCACATAACTCCTCCAATTGCTCCCTATAACTCCTCCCTATAGCTTCTCGTTCCCTATAGCTCCTCCTGTTGTTCCCTATAACACCTCCCGATAGCTCCACCTATTGTTCACTATATCGGCTACTACTGTTCTCCATAGGTCCTTTCCTATAGCTCCTCCTATTGTTCCCTATAACTCCTCCTATTGTTCCCTATACCTCCTTCTACTGATCCATATAACACCTCCCTATAACTTCTCCTATTGTTCCCTATAACTCCTCCTACTGATCCATATAACTCCTCCCTATAACTCCTCCTACTGATCCATATAACTCCTCCGTATAACTCCTCCTACTGTTCCCTATAGCTGCCCCTTTTGTCTGATATAACTGTCCCATGAACTGCTATTTTCTGTAAGTCACTGTCGGTGATAATTGGTCTATTGGCCCCTGAAGCCATCAGGATTTGTTGGCCACAGTAAACACTGTCTTGCACACTGAACAAGTCCGGCTGTATCCTCACAGCACAGCAGATCAGATCCTTCTTCCCATTTATCCATACTGATTTGGGTTTAAAAGATAAAGGATCATTATAAAGGATTATGATAAACAAGCATAGGTTGTAGACTGATTTATTAAAAAAGTTATAACACTTCAAACTGCCATGAAGAGGTTGAGCCGTATGATGTTCATGGAAGAAGTGTAGCCAGCTGCTACTTCTGCTCAGTCTGAATTGTAATAACCTTTGAATGATGCGTCTCCCAGTAGTGAGAGTCCACTTGTACTTACTAGGAAAATCCTTAATAAATATATATTTATATATAATCATAATACGTTTACTGGTCCTTTAAGGTTACCATCATTTATCAGCATTATCCAGGAGCCCGCTCCATGCACCAAGTACTCCATGGTCTCCTGAGTTGCGCTACAAGCTCACTAACCATTTGGGTTAGAAAATCAAATCCCAACATGCACTGATATGGGGCATCTGAACAAGTGGATGAACCCCCTAACTGCAGCTGGACTTAACCAGTGAGAGGGGGGTGATGCCAATCCAAAAACATGCCAGAAGTTGCCCACGTTCTCACCATCTCACTACTTATCCTGGAGGTGCTGCTGCCTGCCACTTGGAGACTTGAATGTGGGGGTCATTCAGCTAGGAGCCTGCGGGTTAGAAGCAGGTTTCACAGCTTCAGCTAGAAGGAAGAGTATTAACTACACCTCCTCTCCGGACATACAGGAGTTAAATCAGAGCCCTACAGACAGAGACGTGCAAGGACAGACTGACCAATGACTGGTCCTGGGTACGGGGAGCAGAGTCAGAAACATTTCACATCATATACAGAGAGAGAGAGGGAGAGAGAGGGGGAGAGAGAGAGATAGGGTGAGAGAGAGGGAGAGAGAGAGAGGGGGGGGGGAGAGAGAGAGAGGGTGATAGAGGGGGATAGAGAGAGAGGGAGGGAGATAGAGAAGGAGAGATAGAGAGAGAGGGAGGGAGGTAGAGGGGGATAGAGGGAGAGGGAGGGAGGTAGAGGGGGATAGAGGGAGAGGGAGGGAGAAACAGAGAGAGATGGGGAGAAAGAGAGAGAGGGAGAAAGAGAGGGGGAGATAGAGAAAGAGGGAGAAAGAGAGAGGGGGAGAGAAGGGGAGAGTGAGAGAGAGACAGATAGAGAGATGGAGACAGAGGTAGAGAGGGAGAGAGAGAGGGAGACAGAGAGGGAGAGGGGTCCTTCTGGGGCAAATCAGCAGAGTAAGCAAATACAACTGCCCCAAACTCTTACTGATTCAAATACCCTAAACTGCTCCCCTACTTACCCCTTCCCTAAACTGCCTTCACTACATTCTTACCTACCTGTTACATGTACACCTCGCTACATACCCCTTCCCTAAGATACCCCGCTATACTCTTACCCACCTACCTGCTTCACTTACCACTATTTACCCCTAACCCTAAACTACCCACTTCTTTTTGCCATGACACCAATCACACAGAACACATCTCTGTTCCTTTGCAAACTGACAGCGCGATTCTATAAGATTTGCTTCCTTAGTAAATACATCTTCTCGCCAGTCCATTTAGCTCAGGTGAGTCGCAGTTCTGCCCTCAAAGGTGGGAATCAGACTAGGATTTAAGGATCTTGCTGCTTGAGTACTGGTGGATCAGATAAACTGAACGAGTCACATACAAATCTTATAGTTATATCAGGGAAGTCCCTAAAGGTCAGTCTGCTAGTGGTACGTGAGGACTGACCTTGGACATCCCTGGTTTAGATTTTATAGGTAAGAGGAGATTACACCAGTCTATAGATCTTCTCACCGAAGGTTTGATCAGCTCATCTCAACTGCATTTTGCACTTCAAGATAACCCTTCAACAAGTGGGTTTAACTCTCACACCATGTACAGAGAATAAGAAATATTATTCATATATTAGATGTGAATAGACAATTCTTTTTTGTCACTGAAAAGGACACTTGAAATGTAAATGCGTTTCTCATCTTACAGCCTAACATGGAAACGCGTTCTTCGTCTTACAGCCTGAAATGGAAACGTGGATACTTGAGGACCCATGGACGCTGTCAAGACCAACTTGAACTGCCTAGGGGACCTGTTAGAGCTGCGCTGGCTTATCCTGGGAAGGACCCCTCTACCAGAGTGGGAAGAGAGTATGTACCGATTCGTGGAGGTGGAGACTGACCTACAAGACCAGTATACCACCCTTCGACAGGAAGCAGAGAGGAGGTACAGCAGTTGAATTTGCCATAGGTGTTTTCCGGCGCACTATGTATACAACAGCCCAGGAATAGAGTGGGAGGCTTTTGACTATGCTCTCGATTTTGGAAGCCAGGAGGAGAGGCGCTTCTGGGAGATCCCTGATGCCCGTGAAGCAATGCTGGGTTTCCAGGACATCCCCAAGCTAGGAGGGGAACTACATGACCTGGTTGAGCAGGAATGGCATCTGGAGAGGGCATACATGGGCCTCTTCTGGAGGATCAGAAGATATGTAGAGGGAGAACGGCTATGAAACGTCCTCCATGGTGATGTTGTTGCCCCCGAATATGAGGACCCCATCGGACTGAAATGGTGGGTGGGAGTGAGCCCACCAGTCCCTATGTAACCCCTGGCCTGGTGAGTGGGAGCGAGCTCACCAGGGCCTGGGAAAACCCTGCTGCAATTGATGAAACGCAGGTCCCCACCAGCAGCCCCAGTCCGCCCCCTATTGCTGTTGCCCTGGAGAAGGAGAAAAATGTGCTCTCCAGGTGCATGGACAAGATTGTCAGGAGGATTGGGAGTGCCTTCCTCCTCAAGAAAAGAAATGGCCCTGAAGTGGGGGGCCAGGAAGAAAATGAACCCAGCAGACAGCCCCAAGTCAGTGCTACTGCCCCTTGTGCTGTCCCTATGGACTGTGAACTGGTGGGTGGGAGCGAGCCCACCAGCCCCTATATGACCCCTGGCCTGGTGGATGGGAGCGAGCCCACCAGGCCCTTTGATGCCCCGGCTGTGATGCGTGGGAAAACAGCCCTCATCAGCAGTCCAAAGCCTGTTACCCCTTTCTCTGTTACCCCAGTCTTGGCGAGTGGGACCACGGTCCTCACCAGGGATTCCCTTGTTGCCTCTGAACCTGTTGACCCCAGCCTGGTGGGTGGGAAGTCGTTCCCCACTAGGGCAAGTGATGGCCCTGACCCAGGGAGTGGAACCATGGTCCTCCCTGCAGGGCATATTGTCCCATTGTCTGATGCCCCCACCTTGGTGAGTGGGACCCCGGTCCTCACCAAGTACACTTTGTTGGCCCTGGCTGTTACTGACCCCAGCCTGGTGGGTGGGAAGTCATTCCCCACCAGGCCAACTGTTGATCCAGCCAGAGGAAGTGGGACCACCATCCTCCCTAAGGAAGTTGGGATTTGCCCCAGTTTTGCCAGCGGCCCTTTGGATGTTGCCTCAGTCCATGAAAGGTGAAGCAGCATCCTCTCCTGTCCCGTGGAGCACTTACCCAATCAAAAGGGGGAGATGTCCCCAGCTTCCCACAAGTTGACCCCTAGGCCATTGAGAACCCAGGGACATGGTTGCCACAAGGAGATCCACCTTATAGACTGGCTATGGACCCTGAGCCACTGCCCCCAGACCCAGGAGGGTCTGAGCCCAGGTCTGCCTGGAGCATGGCCCAGGTGAGGCCTCCCAACTTGGTGCTAGCCAGGACCAAGAGGCACCAGTTTCCATGGCCCAGGAGAAGGGACGCATCTGTTGTTTACTGGCCCAGACAAGGGGCTAATGTTTTCTCCTGGCCCGGACAAGGGGCTCAACTCTTTTCCTGGCCCAGACAAGGGGCTCAAATCTTTTCCTGGACCGGACAAGGGGCTCAAGCCTTTCCTTGACCCAGGACAAGGGGTTCAAGTTGGACTCCCAGCTCCAGACAGGGGGCTCAACACAGCATGGCTCTTTCAGAGTCCCAAGATAGCATTTACTCCAGCAACTGCTGGCTTGGTACAAAGCCAGCAAGAAATGTAATGGAGCATGGGCCGTTACTGGAGCCCTTGTCTGGGCCTGGAATTGTTATCCCAAGAACCGCAGAGACTGTGGACATTTCTGGGCCCAAAGAGACTGACAACCATGGACTGCTGGCTTGCTTCCAAGGAAATGGGCAATAAGGGTTAATTATTTGAGTTTGGGAAAAGTTACCTCCAATGTGTATTGCAGCCACTTAAGCCAGTGTATTGTGAACTGTACTGAAACCCCCTGCCGTGTGTTAATTCATTCAAGCCCCTCAAGTCTTTGTGTCCATTGTCTGAGTTCAGCAACCCTGTGTGTGTGAAATGTAATCATGTCTGAGTCATTGTATTTGTTAGACCATCTGCTGCTGGTCCTTTGTCTTACATGTTGTGATTGAATTATGTCCCTATTGTATCTGGTTGGCCCATGTATTCCAATATAGCGGAGTTGTATAAAGATGTGTGGTTTGTTCCAATAAAGAGTTAGTCTTCTGAGTGAACAACAGAGTCCTGGTGTCTTATGTTCTATGGTATAAAGCGGCCACTCTGACACCCATCTGAACTGAGTATCCTGTATCGTCGACCGTCTGCTGCCAGCTTCCTGCGACTGGACTTTGTATGCTGTCAGACGGCGACGTGGATTCTGTATTCCCCTTCTTTGAATTCCTGAGATCATCTGATTCGAGCTTACAGTGTGCTTGAATCTGCTCAACTACAGCTACCTCGTTCCTGCGCCATTTTCCCTGTTCGCAGTTCAACCGGGAGTCGAGGCCTCACTCGCGACTGCCCGGAGTCCAGCCTGCAACACTCAACTGCTCGGAAGCCCTGTCGACCCCTCCTCGACCCGCATCCTTCGACACAGAGTTGACTACACCGGGGTTCAACACCTCTTCAAGTCGACAACCGGACCATCTATCTGCTCGACCGGCGCATCTGGTGGCGCCAGTCCAGCGTCAAGAAGGAGAGGCCCGGGAACAACGGTGGAAGGTGATGCGGTCCCTTCTTTCTTCCGTTACACTAGGGCACCCAATAAGGTAAATAAGTTTAAACCAGAATACAAAGAAATAAAAAGTGGTACTCACAAGTATATTTGTCAGTGTACCTAGCACAGAAAGCAGGTGGAGAGATCAGTCCGTCTCTGGTAAATGCTTTTGTGTTTCCTAAAGATCTAAAACCTGGAAACTACAGACCAATGAGCCTGACACCCATAGTGGGTAAAATATTAGAAGGATTACTAACTGATAGTATTCAGGACTATCTGACGATGAACAATATTAGTAGGAGCCAGCATGGTTTTATGAAAAACAGATCATGTCAAATTAATCTAATTGTATTTTTCGAAAGGGTACGTAGTAAATTGTAAAAGGGAATTGCTTTTGATACAGGTTACTGTATAAATTAAAAGGCTTCGGTTTGGGTGGTGTTATCTGTACATGGATTGAGAACTAGTTAATGATAGATGGCAGAGAGTTGTTGGATCCTTTTCAACTTGGTCTAAAGTTATAAGTGGGGTGTCACAGGCTTCAGTCCCGGGCCCAATGCTTTTTAATTTATTTATTAATGATCTAGAAGTGGGAATTGAAAGTAGTGTCTCAATCTTTGCTGAGGACACTAAGCTGTGTAAGGAAATACATACAGAGCTGGATGTTTTTTCTCTGCAGAAGGATTTAGATAAACTAAGTGAATGGGCAGAAAAGTGGCAGATGTCATTTAATGTAGATAAATGTAAGGTTATGCATTTGGGTTGTAGAAACAAACTTGCAACATATACTCTAAATGGGAAACAACTTGGGGAATCCTCATTAGAGAAAGATTGAGGCGTACTGATAGACAATAGACTTCACAGCAGTGTGCAGAGTCACTCAGCTGCTGCAAGAGCAAATAGAGTACTAGCCTGCATAAAAAGAGGTGTAGATGTACTTGATGTTAATATAACTCTCTCTCTCTCTCTCTATATATATATATATATATATATATATATATATATATATATATATATATATTTCTTAATGTCACATCTAGTATATGGAATACAGTTTTGGGCATCAGTTCTTTAAAAAAAAAAAAGAAAAGAAAAAAAACATTACTTGAACAAGTGCAGAGATCTGTAATTAAACTGATAAAGGGATTAGAGATTCTTAGTTATGAAGACAAACTATACAATCTGGGCTTGTTTATATTAGAGAAGTCATGTAAGAGGTTATATGATTACCATTTACACATATAATCAAGGTCAACAGAAAAAATCTCTATCTGTAACTACTCAAAGAGCTGAGCAAAAAAAGAGGATTTTACTCTTACCTGTTAAATCCTTTTCTCTTAGTCCATTCAGGTTACTGGTAACCTTTAAGTAGGCAGGAACATTTCTTGTTGCTGAATTCCAGTGTCTCCTGTGTACGGACCTGGCTAGTCTGACTCTCCTCCTGTTTCTGCTCCGTGATCTGACCCGGTTCTGGCTGACAACCCTGCTCTGTGATCTGACCCGGCTCTGGCTGAAGACCCTGCACCGTGATCTGACCCGGTTCTGGCTGACGACCCTGCTCCGTGATCTGACCCGGCTCTGGCTGAAGACCCTGCTCCGTGATCTGACCCGGCTCTGGCTGACGACCCTGCTCCGTGATCTGACCCGGCTCTGGCTGACGACCCTGCTCTGTGATCTGACCCGGCTCTGGCTGACGACCCTGCTCCGTGATTTGACCCAGCTCTGGCTGACGACCCTGCTCTGTGATCTGACCCGGCTCTGGCTGAAGACCCTGCTCTGTGTTCTGACCCGGCTCTGGCTGACGACCCTGCTCTGTGATTCGACTCGGTTCTGGCTGACGACCCTGCTCCGTGATTTGACCCGGTTCTGGCTGTTGATCCTGCTCCGTGATTGATCCGCTCTCCGGTGGTGTTCCTGCGGCTGTTTCCATCCGGTTCCGGTTATCGCTCCTGTCCGGTTGCTGCTCCAGTGTCCTCCGGTCGCGCTGGTGACATTCTGAACTGTTTTCGCTGTTCCTCTCTCGCTCATTCAGCTGTAGCCCGAGGTTGCCTGCCATCTACTTGCTGAGCATTGCTCTTCTGTATGTACCAGATTAACCCGTGCAGTGCCTGTAGTCTCCGATTACGTGCCACTTATTTAGCTTGCCAAGCCTCGGTTGGTTCACTGAGCCGTTACACTTTGAGTCTCCTTTTGACGCTATACCAGTCCTTGCAGAGCTCCGCTTGTCCTGTGTTCGGGTGCACCGTGACCACGCCGGTTGGCGCCGGTAGTCTGTTCGCTCTTGCTATAGGATTCTGTGCGACACCGGAAGGGTGTCCTGGCTCCGTTTCTCATTCTCTCAAAGTGTATAGTTCCACCTGCACTGCCCTGTGCATCGGCTCTTCGTAGCTCGTGCAACTATCATCTACTGTGGCCTCCCAAGGGCTTGTAATACTATCATTGGCACACGCAGGGTTACTTACTACTCACATTCTGGGCGATTCCTATTCTGGTTACTTCAGGTTTGGCAGTAGCATTCCTCCTAGCCCACGGTGGTGGTACTGGCTCAGCTCAGAGCAACAGGGGCGCATCCCGTTTCTGCTTAGAGAGTGATACAGTGCTGATCCTGTGTTCCTTGCTCTACATCTAGAGACTGTTCTCCAGAGACTGATATCTATCCTGGGCGTTGGTCAATCTAGCCTGAGCCTCTCCAGTTGCTCCTGTTAACACTTTGGGGTTACTACAGCCTTTAGCTGTATTTACCCTCTGTTTATATTACCCATACCTTGTCTGTATTTGTTATTACTGTTCTTACCTGTGCTGGCCCCTAGGGGCACTGTTTATCATTCTGATTCAATAAAACTGTGTTTTTACTTTATAACCTGGTCTGAGTGTCAGAAAACCGTAACATCCCCTCAGCTGCATCCCAGTCAGCTAACTCCAGAATGATTTGAGATACTAATAACTGACCAGAAAAGGAGAGAAGATTCCTGTGAGCATGCCCCGAAGGACTCCCACAGGAGAGCCAAGCATGGTCCCTTGACAGGGTGGGAGACCAGTAACCTATATGGACTAAGAGAAAAGGAATTAACAGGTAAGACTAAAATCCTATTTTCTCTGTCGTCCAATACAGGTTACAGGTAACTCTGGGATGTCCAACCATTAAGTTTCCCAGAGGCAGGAAGAAGGCAAGGACCAGGCACAAGGCCCCCAAAGTCACCAGGACCTCTATGAACCAACCGGTCAGAGATCCCAACAAAACAGAAGTGTCAACGGACACCAACTAGGGGTAAAGACAGACCCCAGGAACTGTTACACAGCACGCTGAACTAGAGCCAACAGGGCTCAACAGTAAGGAATCACTGAGAACCTCAGAAGAAGAAGACCCTAGACAGGCAAAACTGCCTCCAGGACTTTCCTCCCGAAGCTGGCATCAGCCGAGGCCAGCACATCCACACGGTAGTGCTTCGAAAAGGTGTGCACAGAGGACCAAGTGGCCACCCTCCACAACTGATCATCAGACCCTTGATTCTTATAGGCCCAAGAGGCCCCAATGGACCTGGTGGAATGAACCGTGACCCGAAAGGGAACATGCTTATTCCGTAATTTGTAAGCCTTACAAATAGTGGACTTAATCCATGACGCAATAGTCACTTTGGATGCCGGTTTCCCTGCCCTAGGACCCTCAGGAATGACGAACAGTGTCAGTGTCAGACCTCCGAATAGATTCAGTGCGATGGACATAGAACTTGAGACAAAGCACCACATCCAACAAGTGAAGGTCCCTTTCCCTGTCCGAGGAGGGGTTAGGGCAGAAAGAGGGCACCACAATCTCCTGATTGATGTGAAACTCGGAGACTACTTTAGGTAAGAACTCCTTAAAAGTGTGAAGCTCAGCCTTATCCTTATGAAACACCAAATAAGGTGGTTTACAAAAAAGAGCCTGTAACTCCACCACTCGGCGAACTGACACAATCGCCAGAAGGAAAGCCATCTTCCACGTCAAAAGACGTAGAGGAACAGTATCCAAGGATTCAAAGGGAGGACGCTGGAGAACTCCCAAAACCAAGTTAAGGTCCCACTGAGGAGCCGGACTCCGAAAGTCAGGACGCACATGAGCAACGCCTTGGAAGAAAACCTTGACATCAGGAAGAACAGCGATGCGCTCCTGGAAGAAAACAGAAAGCGCCGAAGTCTGAACCTTAAGAGAACTCAGACTGAGCCCCTTATCCACACCATCCTACAAAAAGGCTAGGACAGTGGGAAGATGAAAGTCATGAGACAGATCCTTGTCAGCACACCAAGACACGGTGATAGATCTTGGAATAAACAGGCTTACGAGCATAGTAGACACCACAGCAGAAGAAAACCCTTTCTTCTTCAAAATCGAGGATTCAACCTCCAGGCCGTCAAATTGAGACGATGAACATCCTCCTTCCACAGATAACCCTGCAGCAGAAGATCTGGACGAGAGGGAAGCGGAAAGGGCTCCGCTACAGACAGGGACAGAAGGTCCGGATACCAGGACTGACAAGGCCAATTCGGAGCGATCACGATGACTGGACAACGATCCACCTTCAACTTCTGAATCATCCTTATCAACACTGGAAGAGGAAAGATGTAAGCCAGGGAGAACACCCAGGGAATGGACATGGCGTCGACGGCCAGGGCTAGCGAGTCTCTCCACTGGGAGCAGAACATTGGAACCTTCCTGTTGTGCCTGGTTGCCATCAGATCCACTAGGGGAACTCCCCACTTCTGAGTTAGGAGCTGAAACACCTCCAGATGGAGTTCCCACTCTCAGCTGTCGACTGTGTGACGACTGAGGAAGTCTGCCATGACGTTGTCTACGCCTGGAATGCTCACCGCAGAAATGACAGAAACGTGAACCTCCGCCCAGGACAGAATGGCCTTGACCTCTAACCAGGCGGAGAGACTTCTTGTCCCGCCCTGCCTGTTGATGTAAGCCACGGCAGTGGCGTTGTCGGATTCTACTTTGACCGGACAGCCCTCCAGCTGAGATTCCCAATGGCGCAGAGCATGAAAAATCGCTCGAAGTTCCAGAATGTTGATGGGAAGAAGAGACTCCTCCAAGGATCACTTCCCCTGAGCGCTGATGAGACCCAGGACAGCACCCCAACCCAAGAGGCTGGCATCCGTCGTGACCTTGGTCCAGTAGGGGATCCGGAAGGATCTCCCCTTCAGGAGATGGGAAAGGTCCAACCACCACTCCAAGCTCAACTCGACATGAGGAGGAAGAGATATTGACAGCTTCAGATGATCCGGTCGGTCCCTGCACATCTGGATCACAAACCTTTGAAGTTCCCTGGTGTGTGCCATGGCAAACGGCACAGCCTCTATCGTAGAGATGAACTTCCCCACCACAGAGGACAACTTTGGCACTGGAATCCGATCGTGGGCCAGGATCTTGGAGACCCGTTGAGCAATCTGATGAGCTACCTCCTCCGGTAGAAACACCATGCACCTCTGAGTGTCGAACAGAAGACCCAAGAAAATGAGACGCTGGGACGGAACCAAGTCCGACTTGTCCAAGTTCACAATCCACCTGTGATGAGTGAGGACTTGAATGCAGGTCTGGACCTGCTGATGGAGAAGGTCTGCAGAAGCAGCCTTCAAAAGCAGGTCGTCCATGTACAGAGTCACTCTGATCCCATCCCGATGGGGGACGGAGATTAATGCTCCCAGAACCCGCTGGAAAACCTGGGGAGCCGTTGTCAGACAAAATGGAAGAGCTGAAAACTGAAAATGACCTCTGGCGCAGGCAAACCTCAGATACTGCCTGCTCTCTAGATGAATTGGTATGTGGAGATACGCATCCTGAAGATCCAGGGAGGCATCAAACTCCCCCGGAGACATGGCAGCGATGACAGTGCACAGAGACTCCTGTCGATAGTGAGTCTTCACTACAAAAGAGTTGAGACCCTTGAGGTCCAAAATAGGACGACTTCCGCTGTCCTTCTTGGTCACCACAAAAAGGTTGGAATAAAATCTGGAACCTATGTCCAAAGGAGGCACCGGCTCCAGGACGTCTTTGTCCAAAAGAGCCTGAATAGCATCGAACAGACGACATCTCTCATCATCCTGAGGAGAACGAGTGAGATGAAATCGAAACGGAGGAAGAGAAAAGAAAGGGATCTTGTATCCCTCCGACACCACCTGTAAAACCCATGGGTCCGTCACAAAATTCTCCCAAACCCCGTGAAAGAGGTGGAAATGCCCACCCATAGTGGGATGCAGACCCAGGTTCGGCGAGTCATGCCGAAGCAGTCTTGGAAGTCTTGGGCTTGGACGCGACCTTGGGCTTCCAGGACTGCTTGGGCTTGGAGGAGGAGCGCGGAGTAGATGGAACCGCCTGGTTCGTCGTACGTGTCTCAGTTTGAAAGGAACGAAAGGACCGGTTGCGTTTAGCCGGCAACTTCTTCTTAAAGACCAAGGGCAGAAGAGTACTCTTACCCCCAGTGGCCTCGCTAATTAGTTCCTTGAGCTCAGAACCAAACAAGGAAGTTGTCACGGTTTGTTTTGACTCTCAGACACAGAGTAAGATAAAAATCAAACTTTATTGAAAAGTTTAATGGGAACCCTCACGGGTCCTGAACATACACATATATCACCTGTACATAAAGGGTTCAAACAGTAGTTTTTGCAAGATACAGCATGGTAGGCTCTACCGGCCTTGCCAATATACCGGGCAAGGCAGCCTGGAGGGTTACACGACAATCTGAAAGTGGCTCTACCGGCCTTGTCAATATACCGGGCAAGGCAGTCTGAAAGATGGCACTGTGGAATGGAGACAGGCTCTACCGGCCTTGCCAATATACCGGGCAAGGCAGTCTGGAGGGTAACAACAATCTGAATATGGCTCTAGAGGCCTTGCCAATATAACAGGCAAGACAGCCAGGAGGCAGAAGGACAGCTCCACTAATGCTGAATAGATGGGACAGCAGCATAAGATGGAACAGTGGAGCTAACCAGTATCACAACCAGGGAGGCCAAACCGGTGCAATAATGTAGGCAGCAGCAACCGGTGAATGAAGGGTTAACCAGTACCGTGCACTGGACAACAGGAATGTCCAACGGGTTCAGTCATAAAGGAATCAGCAACCTGTGAATGTGAGAAAACCAGTACCGCGTACTGGACAATCGTATCGCCCAACCAGTTCTATACAGCGGAATCAGCAACCGGTGAATGTACAGTAAACCAGTACCGCGTACTGGACAACAATAACACCCAACCGGTTCTATACTAGCGGAATCAGCAACCGGTGAATGTGGAGTAAACCATTACCGCGTACTGGACCATCGTATCGCCCAACCGGTTCTATACTAGCGGAATCAGCAACCGGTGAATGTGGAGTAAACCAGTACCGTGTACTGGACAACAGTAACGCCCAACCGGTTCTACACTAGCGGAATCAGCAACCGGTGAATGTGGAGTAAACCAGTACCGCGTACTGGACAACAATAACGCCCAACCGGTTCTACACTAGCGGAATTAGCAACCGGTGAATGTGGAGTAAACCAGTACTGCGTATTGGACAACAGTATCGCCCAACCAGTTCTATACTAGCGAGATTAGCAACCGGTGAATGTGGAGTAAACCAGTACCGCGTACTGGACAACAACAGCGCCCAACCGGTTCTACACTAGCGGAATTAGCAACCGGTGAATGTGGAGTAAACCAGTACTGCGTACTGGACAATCATTTCGCCCCAACCGGTTCTATACTAGCGGGATCAGCAACCGGTGAATGTGGAGTAAACCAGTACTGCGTACTGGACAATCATTTCGCCCCAACCGGTTCTATACTAGCGGGATCAGCAACCGGTGAATGTGGAGTAAACCAGTGATCAGAATGTCACCCAGGCGATCCAGCAGCAAGACGATGACAGTCAGGATTCAGCAGCAGGAACAGCAGACAAGCCAGGACACCCACTGGAACGACAGGACTGCCAACCAGGTCAGGAACGGAGCAGGAACAACGGCAACACGGGATCAGGAACGGAAGCAGGAACGACAACCCAAACAGATCTGGAATGGAGGCAGGAACCTCGCAGGAGAGGCACTGACTACTGGAGAAACGCTGACACTGGTAGCAGAGCGAAGCAGGCCCAAGGATACAGGTACTAGGCAGGTGACTGCTGACATAGAGACACCACGAAAGTGCAACCAAAGGGTGCCTCAGCCCAGTCTATATAGGCAATACTGGGCGGGCAAAAGACAGGTGGACAATGGAGAGTACACACCCCTGACTGACAGCAAGAGCCAGCAATCATGGCCACTGTGATAGAAGAACCCTGGAATGGCAAAGAAAGCAAAACTTTCTTGGACGCAGTGTCAGCAGACCAAATCTTAAGCCAAAGAGCACGCCTGGCCAGCACAGAAGAGGTGGAGGGCCTCGCCATCATGCGGACAGCATCAAAAGCAGCGTCAGAAACATATTTCTGAGCCTCAGAGATATTAGCAAGGAGACGTAGCTTCTCTGAAATAGGCACATCCTGACGGACCGCCGTGGTGAGTTGCTCAGTCCAGACCGCGATGACCCGGTTAACCCACGCCACAAGGCTGGACGCATAGCAGTGCCAATAGAGGCAAAAATAGACTTGAGGCAAACCTCTAACTTTTTGTCAGTCCAATCCTGTAAAGCAGAAGCATCAGACACAGGTAAAGCAGTAGATTTAGACAGTCTAGAAACGGGTGCGTCCACCTTAGTTTAGCAAACTTTTTTGAGACTGAAGAGGACTTGTCAGGATTTTTCCAAGCATCAGAAACCAAACGGTCAAGAGTAGGGTTAGGATGAAAACAAGTAACAGCTTTAGCCGGTTTCTGAAAAACATCAATTGGGTCAGAGGGAACCTCTTGACTCAAAGGAAGGTTGAGAGTGGTCAGTACAGCTCTAATTAAACCCTCAGCAGAGAGTTCAGGATCACACTCAAAAGGGTCCCCAACAGATCTGGAAGACTCAATAACTGTACCATCCTCAACATCAGAATCCTGTAACAAGTCTTCCTCAGAAGAATCAGACACATCAGGTGCCCCCTGTGGTTTAGGCAGGGAGGTCCTGATAGTAGAGGGAGCCTGCCATACCTGCAGTGCCCCCTGTACCTGAGAGGGAAAGAGTTGAAGAGTGGACCTCAGGTCCCTAGTTGCAGCCTTAAACTCTTGTACCCAAGCTGGCTCAATAGCATGGCTGGAAGGCCCTGGGTTGCTGTCAGGACCTTCTGAGCACACTGGGCATAAATGACCAGAGAATTCCCTAGGCAGCCCTGAGTGACAGGAAGAGCAGTACGCAATGGGGGATACTGATACCCCAACTTCCTTAGTCTTAGGCCTAGTCACAAGCTCCAGCGGTGTAGACATACTCACAGTGTCAAAATAACCCACTGACAAGAAATCACCCAATTTAAGTGTGAGAGATTAAAGATTCACCCCAGAAACGTTAAATTTAAACTTATCTGGCAAGCGAAGGGTTAATCAACAGAGATGAGAGGGAGAGTCCGGTCCCTGAGTAGGATACTCGCTGAGAAAAGCTCACAAAATGGCTGCCGCAACAGGAGCCAATAGGAAAAGAGGCGCGAAACGAGCGCTCATGGGAAATGTAGTTTTTCCCAAAAAGTACCCCAAAGCAGTGCCCGAAGCCCCCCAAGACCCCCAATACACTTGAACTATAAACCGGATGACAGAGCAAGGGTAGACAACCAAAATGAGCCCACTCTGAAGTCGCTATGTGAATTGGTTCCAGAGATACGTCCCACACAGTGTAAGCCCATAGAGAGTAAAGGAGCAATGGCGCCTATGCGGTAAAAGTGCGCCTTAAAGGCGCGGAACATAAGTTGTAAGAAATTTAACCACAGCAATAAAAAGGTTAAAAAGACATAGGAAACACATGTACATCATGAGAAAACACTAACCCATAAAGTAAGTGTAACAGAACCCCCAATAAACTAGTCAAACCAGCAGACAAAGGGTTAAAATGCCACATAGACTGCTCCAAAACTCACAGACATACACATATATACACAACTATATATACATAAACACCCAATGAGTGCCGGAGTGCGCAATGGGAACTCCCAGATACAAGCCCAGTTAAGGGACACTGTGGGACAAGTGGACCTTCAGCACTCAAAGGGTGGCTCACCTCTCCCGCAGATCTTCTGTCTTCAGGTCACCATGTAAAGAGAGGAGTGCCTCAGTGGGTAATCCCCGGGGAAGCACTTGTAACCAAGATATTCCCTCATCAGGGCTTAAGGTCCACCAAAAGGCCCTGGACACTGAGATAGCCACTTTGGAGAGGGCATTTGTCAGTCATGGTAACCCGCTTAATGGTGGTATTCCATATCTGACAGAAAATAATAAAGAAACTAAAACTAACGAGAGATGTTCTCCACCTGGTGTGTTCACACCCAGGAACAAATCATTCTGGTGTTAGCTGACTGGGATGCAGCTGAGGGGAGAGGGGAGGCTCCACCCCCTGCATACATTTGGAGAAATGTTCCTGCCTACTTAAAGAGGCAGATTGCCTCCAGAGTTACCAGTAACCTGTATTGGACGACAGAGAAAATGAGGTAATCCGTTAAGACTACAGGAAAGGTGTTTTGGCTAAAACAAAGGCAGGGAATACTTATTTAAGGACAGTAAAGTTGCGGAATTCTTTGCCTCTGGATACTGTGTTGTCAGATACTGTATTTGTATTTAGAAAGTAAAGGATACCTTTTTAGCTCAGAACAATATTGAAAATCATTGGTTTCAAAGCAGATAGGATGTCGATTCAGGGAAATATTCAGCTGCATTTTAGACTCAGCAAGGATTTTTTTTACCGAGTTAAAACCTAACTAGAAATTGTTTCAGTGGGGTTTTTGCCCTCCTCTGGATCAGCAGGGGTGATGTGTCATGGGCTGAACTTGATGGATACTTGTCTTTTATTCACCTGCCTCAACTAAGTTTTATGCTAGATATATATGTGAAATGGAAATTGTGTTTAGAGTGATAGATTACATATGCAAACAAAGATCCCTGAGGTAAATTACACTCAGACCTATATAAGGTGTCACTGGCCCAGTTTATTAACTAAGGTCTATTCACTGAGTTGCTGTAAAGGAATTAACATGGTCCATAATATGTGTCAACTTGAAGATACAAACTAGAAAGTCAACAAAAATGAAGCAGGACCCAAAAAGTCCATAAAACTTTAAAGGGGGAACAAGACGTTCACCAAACACTAGAAACTTTCATGTCCCTGTGATATATGAGGACTGTGGGATTACATGGACATTCCAGCAATACATCATTATGGATATTTCCTATCGCAAGTCCTTCGAACTCAACCTCGCCATCTATTGGTTGAACCTTGCATTGCAGCATTGTGCTATGCACTGCCATCTATTGGTTGAAACTTGCATTGCAGCATTGTGCTATGCACTGCCATCTATTGGTTGGTGACCTACATTGCAGCATTGCTGTGTCCCATGCGAGTATGCAAATATGGCACTGCTGCATTCTGGGACCGTCAGTTTCTCTCCAACGTTTTCATTATACTCCCCCATCCTACACCCTAAAATTGTTAGACCATGTTATGTTTGTTGTATGTCTTGTCTTCTGTGTATTATATTTTGTTATATTCATGTCACCTCAAGTTGAATGAAGGCTGTGAAAGGCCTGGTATTCCATTTCAATTAACTTAGTGATGTTTCTCCACTATAGCAGATGTTTAGGCGCTGTTATGTAACACCAGGCCTGCATAACCAAAATCCTCTTGTTAGTCCTTAAGTGGCAGACAACTTACCTGGTAAGTCCAGGAAGTCATTCGCTAAAATGGGAAAAAAATCCTGTCATTAAGGGGCTAAAAATGGTGCTGTTTTATCTGGGCAGAGGGGTGAGTTCCTGCCAGGAGGAGGTGTTCTTGTAGCAGAGGTACCTGAACCTGTTCCCCAGGACAAGGCAGAGGGGTTCGTGCCTGCCCAGCAGAGTCTTTGCAGCAGAGGGGATGATACCTGCTCCGCGGTGACCTGTTACAGTGGGCAGAAGTGTGAGTCCCTACTCAGGTCACTGCTCCCCATTGGGCTGGCTGCACCTGGAGGTCTTCCAATCCGGTTGACCGCTTCTCCTCTGGGTGGTGCAGCTAGATCCAGTAGCAAACGGCCCGGGTCTGTCCGGTGGTCCTCTGAGGCCGGTCCAGTGTAAATGACCTGGTAGGTGCCGTCACATTGGTGGCAACGGTGGGATCTCTGCCCTTTCAGAAGAGTATGCGAGAGAGACAGGCTTACTTGACCCCACCTGTCTCTGAAGGCACCACAAGAGAGGTAATGCGGCAGGTTCGGGCAGAGCTAGGAGACACAGGGTTCAATAGTAGATCCCTTGTTGATGCTGGGTCCTGGAGAAACAACAATGGATCTAAAAGTAACCCACCAGCTCCCCTGTGTTGTGATACCTGAACTGGTGAGTGGGAGTAAGCTCACCAGCAGCCCCATGAAGATGGCCCCTTTGTTAATGGACACTGCCCTGGAGAAGGAACAATGTGTGCTCTCCAGGGGCATGGATGATACGGCCCTGAGGAATGGGACTGCTGTCTTCCTCAAGGCAGAGAATGGCCCTGCGGTTTGTGGCCTGAAAGGAGAGAACCCCAGCAGACTGAAGGAGAACAGTGCTGCTGGCCCTCTTGTTGACCCTATGGACTGTGAACTGGTGGGTGGGAATGCGTCCCCCCCCCCCCGTGAACCCTGGCCTGGTGAGTAGGAGCGAGCTCACCAGGGCCTGGAAAACCCCTGCTGCGGTGGACAAGACGCAGGTCCCCACCAGCAGCCCCTGTCCTTCCCTGTGGATGTCGCCCTGGAGAAAGAGGAATGTGTGCGACATGCCTCACCAGAAACACTGCAACTTTTCCTGCAAACCCCATACTGGCGAGTAGGAGAGAGCTCCCCAGTCCCCCTGTGACCCCTGGCCTGGTGAGTGGGAGCGAGCCCACCAGGCCCAGTGAAACCCCGGCTGTGATGAGTGGGACAATAGTCCTCATCAGCAGTCCAAAGCCTGTTGCCCCTTTTCCTGATACCCCAGCCTTGGTGAGTGGGACCACGGTCCTCATCAGGGATGCCCTTGTTGCCCATGAATCTTTTGACCCCAGCCTGGTGGGTGGGAAGTCATTCTCCACCAGGACAACTGTTAATCCAGTCAGAGGGAGGGGGACCACCGTCGTCCCTAAGGAAGTTGGGAGTTGCCCCAGTTTTGCCAGCAGCCCACAGTCTGTTTGTCCTGGACTGGTGAGTGGGAGTGCACTCCTCACCGGTCCTCTGGATGCCCCTACCCTGAGCAAAAGCGTCCCCAGTGTTGCCAGTAGCCCTTTGGATGTTGCCTCAGCCCAGGAAAGTGGGAGCAGCATCCTCTCCTGTTCCCATGGGGTACTTGCCCAACCAAAAGGGAGAGATGTCCCCAGTGTCCCCCAAGGTGACCCCCAGGCCATTGAGAACCCAGGGTGTAGGTCATGGGAGTGCCAAGGAACTGATCACTCCTGTGATATATTGGAAGCCTCCAGCACTGTGGAGCTGGACGCCTGTCTTGGCACTTTGGCCCAGGACATTGTCTTTGATTTGGGAGCCATCGGGCTCCAGTCACCCAAGTTCGAGCGTGTCCCAAAGGATTGGAACATCCCCAGAGTTTTTTCCCTTGTTGGTACCCCCGACCATTTTGGATATTTGCAGAGGACATTTGGGAGAAGTGATGAGTCACCTGCTGCCCTAGGGTTGGGACCCACCAACACATGTTTCCTTGGTCCCCAATTTCATGGACCAGATGACCCTCTTCCCCTAGGAGATACCTGGGCTTCTGTTGCTCCTCAAAATTTTATGTTTTGGCTGAAGGAGTGGGATCCATTTAATGTGGCCCAAAGGACTGGCAGTTCTCTACCTTTGGACAAAGGGGGTGGGACAGAAAGGTACGCCTGGTGTGTGTCTCACCCAACTCACCCTTATTTTGGACTGTGGGACTCTGCACGATGCACCCTCTGGTCCTACAAGCAGGACGCGGGGGCAACTGTGTTTTAATTCCCCTGTAAATCAAGTGAGTCTGCGGGGGGCCTGTGGGAGACCGCCCCGCCACTCACTTATTTGGGAGGGGGGAGGAGTGTGAAGAAACAGGAGGTTAAACTTTCATGTCCCTGTGATATATGAGGACTGTGGGATTACATGGACATTCCAGCAATACATCTGCTATGGACGTTCCCTATCACAAGTCCTTTGAACTCAACCTCGCCATCTATTGGTTGAACCTCGCATTGCAGCATTGTGCTATGCACTGCCATCTGGTGGTTGAAACTTGCATTGCAGCATTGTGCTGTGCACTGCCATCTGTTGGTTGGTGACCTACATTGCAGCATTGCTGTGTCCCATGCGAGTATGCAAATATGGCACTGTTGCATTCTGGGACTGTCAGTTTCTCTCCAATGTTTTCATTATACTCCCCCATCCTACACCCTAAAATTGTCAGACCATGTTATGTTTGTTGTATGTCTTGTCTTCTGTGTATTATGATATTTTGTTATATTCATGTCACCCCAAGTTAAATGAAGGCTGTGAAAGGCCTGGTATTCCATTTGAATAAACTTAAAGGTGGTTCCCTCCCCCCTCTCTTTCTCTTTCTCTCTCTTCCCCCCCCCCCCCCCCCCCCCCCCCCCCCCCCCCCCCCCTACTCTTAAAGCAGATGTTTAGGCTTTATTATTGAGGAGTTGGCTTCTTGGTCTTTTGGCTAAGATCAAGTGTAGCATCTGTCCCTTTGCATCCTGGGGGACAGAGAGGCACTTGGTCTGATGTCATGACTGGGGAGTGGAAAGCCTGAGGTGCTATTTTCCCCTGTGACACTGACCATGTGATTCCTGCACATGAGTTTTGGTGGAGCATCAGCACGCATCACGGTCTTTTTATTTTTTCCTTCACTTCAGGGCGCGAAGAATTTTTATAATGCCAGCTGGGAGGCTGGGGCCTTAACGTGCACTTATTTATTTATTTATTCACAGTGGACGTTTTGTTTTGCACTGATTTATTGATTTTTTTGCACTATTTATTGACACAAAGCACTTAGAAACACAGAGCACTTAAACACTGGAAATCGCCTCAGTGGGGCCGGGTCGGAAGACTCGAGTTTTGGTGGGGGGGATGGTAGATGTGTCCTTGGGCCTCCACCCCCCCTGAAAGACTCGGACGCTCCTCTCCCCGGAGGGAGCTGGGAAAAATGTCCCGGGGTGGGATGCTATAATGCGGAAAGCCCCGGGATGAAGACCCTTCTCTCCCTTTGGGGGCAGGAGGAGAAGCTAAAGGGCCCCCCAATCCTTTAATGGTGCGGGGGGCTGAAGGCTGACCCGGCCCCTAGAAATGCACTCCTGCACTCAAGAAGAGGACACAGAGCACAACTGGGATCGGGAAGCACGAGACTGCACAGCAAGTGACTGCACAGCACCTCAAGCTCATCAATAACATCGAGGAGTTGGGGATACATGACACCAGGTCCGTGTAGCCAAAAGTGCCTTGTTAAAGGTGGTGTCGTTTTATCTGGGCAGAGGGGTGAGTTCCTGCCAGGAGGATGTGTTGTTGTTGTTGCAGAGGGACCTGAACCTGTTCCCCAGGACAAGGCAGAGGGGTTAGTGCCTGCCCAACAGAGATTTCACAGCAGAGGGGACAATACCTGCTCTGCGGTGACCTGCTCCAGCAGGTAGAAGTGCGAGTCCCTACCCAGGTCGCTGCACATGGAGGTCTTCCAATCCGGTTGACCGCTCCTCCTCTGGGTGGTGCAGCTAGATCCAGTGGCAAACGGCCCAGGCCTCTCCGGTGGTCTTCTGAGGCTGGTCCGGTGTAATTTACCTGGTAGGTGCCCCTACTAACGCTACAGGGGTGGGTGCCTGCCACGGGGGCCGTCACAAAGGTAGAAACCAAAAAGTCATAAACTATAAGATAAAAAAAACATTAGATAGTAACCAAAAAGTCACTAAACAATAAAAAGAAATCAACACATCATCAAGAATTAACTAGAAACCAGAAACTCACCAAAATATTTCATAAAACAATAAACAGAAACAAAAAACACTAAAAATGAACCAGGAAGTCACCAAACAGAAGATAGAAACCAAAAAATTAATAATTCGGTAGAAACTAAACCAGTAAACAGCTAAAATATCAGATAGAAACCAAAAAGGGGCCAAACATGTAAAAGGAACCAGCAAGTCATCAAACATCAAGCAGAATCTACAAAGCCAACAAAAATTAGACTGAAACAAAAAAGTCACCGCACATTAGATAGAATCCAAAAAGTCACAAAACATTAGATAGAATCCAAAATATTACACAGAAATAGAAAAGTCACCAAATATGAGATCCAAGCTGTAGAGCTGGTAAACTTTGTATAAAAACAGAGAGACATTAAACATTAGCTAGAAACCAGAAAGCCACCAAAGAAAAAAGAATATCGCCGTAGATTACATTAATAATTGTAAACAAACATTAGATAGAGACTGAAGGAATCAAACATTCTGGTTTCTTTGTAAAGTCACAAAACATTAGAAAGAAACAAGAAGGTCTTCAGACATTATAAAGACACCAGAAAGGTATATAATATTAGTCAGGAATCAGAAAGTAATCCAAAATTAGGTAGGAACTAGAACATCATATGGAATTAGATAGGATTCAGAAAGTTACCCAACATTATATACACACTAAAAAGCCATAAGACATGAGGTTAACAAAAGATAGTCATCCCATGTTATATAGCGACATGAAGGTGGCAAGACATTGGATAGAAACCTGAAAGTCATCCCACATTATATAGTGACACGAACGTGGCATGACATTGGATAGATACCTGAAAGTCATCCCACATTATATAGTGACACGAACGTGGCATGACATTGGATAGAAACCTGAAAGTCATCCCACATTATATAGTGACACGAATGCGGCATGACATTGGATAGAAACCTGAAAGTCATCCCACATTATATAGTGACACGAACGTGGCATGACATTGGATAGAAACCTGAAAGTCATCCCACATTATATAGTGACACGAACGTGGCATGACATTGGATAGAATCTGAAAGTCATCCTACATTATATAGTGACATGAATGCGGCATGACATTGGATAGAAACCTGAAAGTCATCCAACATTATATAGTGACACGAATGCGGCAAGACATTGGATAGAAACCTGAAAGTCATTCCACATTATATTGTGACACGAACGTGGCATGACATTGGATAGAAACCTGAAAGTCATCCTACATTATATAGCGACACGAACGTGGCATGACATTGGATAGAAACCTGAAAGTCATCTCACATTATTTAGTGACACGAATGCGGCATGACATTGGATAGAAACCTGAAAGTCATCCTACATTATATAGCGACACGAACGTGGCATGACATTGGATAGAAACCTGAAAGTCATCCTACATTATATAGTGACATGAACGTGGCATGACATTGGATAGAAACCTGAAAGTCATCCTACATTATATAGTGATACCAATGCGCGTGACATTGGATAGAAACCTGAAAGTCATCCCACATTATATAGTGACACGAACGTGGCATGACATTGGATAGATACCTGAAAGTCATCCCACTTTATATAGTGACACGAACGTGGCATGACATTGGATAGAAACCTGAAAGTCATCCCACATTATATAGTGACATGAACGCGGCATGACATTGGATAGAAACCTGAAAGTCATCCTACATTATATAGTGATACCAATGTGCGTGACATTGGATAGAAACCTGAAAGTCATCCCACATTATATGAAAACCGTGAAGTTACTAGGCTTTTCATTACAACCAGAAATTCCATGAATTGGCTTTGCAATGCATTATGTACCCTTCTGGCACTCATAGGGTTAACATCTAATGTGGCTATGGAAACATCCTCACTGCAATGACACATGGAAGTGAAAAACATGGTTGAGCAGCACCTGAGGGGCAGCCATACCTTAGTACAAAACACTTCATTGTGTACGGTCTCTGTGTGAATTCATCACACCCTTTGTTTCTTAGTCTCCCTAAGTGAAGGGGATCCCAGTAATGGGCCCTTGCTCTCCATGTGCCTAGAGGGAATCAGCTGCACCACAATGAGAACTCCAACAGGCCAAAATGTATGCCTGGGGTGGTGCTGTTTCTCTTGTGCAGAGAGGATTTGCCTTACATTTTGAAGTTGCACTGTCTGTGGTGGGACCAGTCTGATGTGGACATAGAAATTTCCACTCTGCAATGGCACATGAGTCAAACACATGATTTGAGCAGCACCTGAGCGAGCACTATGCATTAGAATAAAACACTTAATTTTGTTTGGTCTCTGTGTGTGTTCATCACATTATCTCTTTATTTTGTAGAGATAAGAGTGTCATCTGACATAAGATAGGAGTCAGAAAGTCAACCAAAATTAGAGTCACAGCACTGGAAAGTCTGCTCTGCACACAGTGGTCTAGGTTAAATTACATGTGATACGTTTCTCTGGTTTAATCCTCAAATGTCTCCACAAATGTCAAAACGAATCTGTGAGACTAAACCAGTGATAACGCTTACCTCCTGCAATAGAATCCAACCAAATGGTCTGGATTACCTTGAGGTGAATGTACAAATTTGTCAGTGCCACTCCACTAACGCCAGTGGCTGCCCCTGGGGGTTGAACTACAGTGTATGAGTACTGTGTACATACAGGTGGACTATCTCCACCATGCCAAATCATGTGAGTACCGCATCATCATGTCGGCACCACATCATCATGTCAGCGCCACACCATCATGTCAGCTCCACATCATGTCAGCACCACATCATCATGTTTTCACCAGACCATCATGTCAGCACCACATCATGTCAGCACCGCATCATCATGTAGGTACCACATCATCATGTAGGTACCACATCATCACGTCAGAACCACATCATGTCGGCACCACATCATGTCAGCACAACATCATCATGTCGGCACCACATCATCATGTCAGCAACACATCATCATGTCGGCATCACATCATAATGTCAGCACCACATCATCATGTAGGTACCACATCATCATGTCAATGCCACATCATGTCAGCACCATATCATCATGTGAGCACCACATCATCATATCGGCACCACATCATCATGTCAGCACCACATCATCATGTCGGCACCACGTTATCATGTCAGCACCACATCATCATGTTGGCACCACGTCATCATGTCAGCGCCACATCATCATGTCAGCACCACATCATCATATCCGCACCACATCATCATGTGAGCGCCACATCATGTGAGCACCACATCATCATATCGGCACCACATCATCATGTCAGCACCACGTTATCATGTCAGCACCACATCATCATGTCAGCACCACATCATCATGTCAGCACCACATCATCATGTCAGCACCACATCATCATGTCAGCACCACATCATCATGTGAGCGCCACATCATGTGAGCACAACATCATCATGTCAGCACCACATCATCATGTCAGCACCACATCATCATGTCAGCACCACATCATGTCAATGCCACATCATGTCAGCACCACATCATCATGTCGGCACCGCATCATCATATCAGCACCACATCATCATGTCAGTGCCACATCATCATGTCAGCGTCACATCATGTCAGCGCCACATCATGTCAGCACCACATCATCATGTTGGCACTCAGCACCACATTATCATGTCAGCGCCACATCATGTCAGCAGCACATCATCATGTCGGCACCGCATCATCATGTCAGCACCACATCATCATGTCAATGCCACATCAAGTCAGTGCCACATCATCATGTGAGCACCACATCATCATATCGGCACCGCATCATCATGTCAGCACCACATCATCATGTCGGCACTGTATCATCATGTTAGCACCACACCACATCATATCAGCACCACATCATCATGTCAGTGCCACATCATCATGTCAGCACCGCATCATCATGTCAGCACCGCATCATCATGTCGGCACCGCATCATCATATCGGCACCACATCATCATGTCAGCACAACATCATCATGTCGGCACAGCATCATCATGTCAGCACCACATCATCATGTCAGCACCACATCATCATGTCAGCACCACATCATCATATCAGCACCACATCATCATATCGGCACAGCATCATCATGTCAGCACCACATCATCATATCGGCACAGCATCATCATGGCACAACATCATCATGTCGGCACAGCATCATCATGTCAGCACCACATCATCATGTCAGCACCACATCATCATATCAGCACCACATCATCATATCGGCACAGCATCATCATGTCAGCACCACATCATCATGTCAGCACCACATCATCATATCGGCGCCACATCATCATGTCAGCACCACATCATCATATCGGCACAGCATCATCATGTCAGCACCACATCATCATGTCAGCACCACATCATCATATCAGCACCACATCATCATGTCGGCACCACATTATCATGTCAGTACCACATCATCATATCAGCACCACATCATCATATCGGCACAGCATCATCATGTCAGCACCACATCATCATGTCAGCACCACATCATCATGTCAGCACCACATCATCATATCAGCACCACATCATCATGTCAGCACCACATCATCATATCGGCACAGCATCATCATGTCAGCACCACATCATCATGTCAGCACCACATCATCATATCGGCACAGCATCATCATGTCAGCACCACATCATCATGTCAGCACCACATCATCATGTCAGCACCACATCATCATGTCGGCACCACATTATCATGTCAGTACCACATCATCATATCAGCACCACATCATCATATCGGCACAGCATCATCATGTCAGCACCACATCATCATGTCAGCACCACATCATCATATCGGCGCCACATCATCATGTCAGCACCACATCATCATATCGGCACAGCATCATCATGTCAGCACCACATCATCATGTCAGCACCACATCATCATATCAGCACCACATCATCATATCGGCACAGCATCATCATGTCAGCACCACATCATCATGTCGGCACAACATCACCATGTTGACACCACATTATCATGTCAGCACCACATCATCATGTCAGCACCACATCATCATGTTGACACCACATTATCATGTCAGCACCACATCATCATGTCGGCACCACATCATCATGTCAGTACCACATCATCATATCGGCATCATCATATCGGCAACATCATCATATCGCCACCGCATCATCATGTCGGCACCTCATCTTCATGTTGGCACCACATCACATCATGTCAGCACCACATCATCATGTCAGAGCCACATCATCATGTCGGCACCACATTATCATTTCAGCACCACATCATCATGTCAGAGCCACATCATCATGTCAGCACCACATCATGTGAGCACCGCATCATCATGTCGGCACCACATCATCATGTCGGCACCACATCATGTCAGCACCACATCATCATATCAGCACCACATCATCATGTTGGCACCGCATCATCATGTCAGCACCACATTATCATGTCGGTGCCACATCATGTTAGCACCACATCATCTTGTAAGCACCACATCATGTCGGCAGTACATCATCATGTCGGCACCACATCATCATGTCGGCGCCATATCATGTCAGCACCACATCATCATGTCAGCACCACATCATGTCAGCACCACATCATCATGTTGGCACCACATCATCATGTTGGCACCACATCATCATGTCAGCACCGCATCATCATGTCAGCACCACATCATGTCAGCACCACACCATCATATCAGCACCACATCATCATGTCAGCACCACATCATTATGTCATCACCACATCATCATGGCACCACATCATCATGTCAGCACCACACCATCATATCAGCACCACATCATGTCAGCACCACATCATCATGTCAGCACCACATCATGTCAGCACCACATCATCATGTCAGCACCACATCATGTCAGCACCACATCATCATGTCGGCACCACATCATGTCAGCACCACATCATCATGTCGGCACCACATCATGTCAGCACCACATCATCATGTCGGCACCACATCATCATGTTGGCACCACATCATCATGTCGGCGCCACATCATCATATCAGCACCGCATCATCATATCAGCACCGCATCATCATGTCAGCACCACATCATCATGGCACCACGTCATCATGTCGGCACCACATCATCATGGCACCACATCTTCATGTCGGCACCTCATCATGTCGGCACCACATCATCATGTCGGCACCACATCATCATGTCGGCACCACATCATCATGTCAGAGCCACATCATCATGTCAGCACCACATCATGTGAGCACCGCATCATCATGTCGGCACCACATCATTATGTCATCACCACATCATCATATCGGCACCACATCATCATGTCAGCGCCACATCATCATGTGAGCACCACATCATCATATCGGCACCACATCATTATGTGAGCGCCACATCATGTGAGCACCACATCATCATATCGGCACCACATCATCATGTCGGCACCGTATCATGTCAGCACCACATCATCATGTCAGCACCATATCATCATGTCGGCACCACATCATGTCAGCACCACATCATCATGTCGGCACCACATCATGTCAGCACCACATCATCATGTCGGCACCACATCATGTCAGCACCACATCATCATGTCGGCACCACATCATCATGTTGGCACCACATCATCATGTCGGCGCCACATCATCATATCAGCACCACATCATCATGTCGGCACCACATCATCATGTTGGCACCACATCATCATGTCAGCACCGCATCATCATATCAGCACCACATTATCATGTCAGTACCACATCATCATATCAGCACCGCATCATCATGTCAGCACCACATCATCATGTCAGCACCACATCATGTCAGCACCACATCATCATGTCAGCACCACATCATCATGTCAGCACCACATCATCATGGCACCACGTCATCATGTCGGCACCACATCATCATGGCACCACATCTTCATGTCGGCACCTCATCATGTCGGCACCACATCATCATGTCGGCACCACATCATCATGTCAGAGCCACATCATCATGTCAGCACCACATCATGTGAGCACCGCATCATCATGTTGGCACCACATCATTATGTCATCACCACATCATCATATCGGCACCACATCATCATGTCAGCGCCACATCATCATGTGAGCACCACATCATCATATCGGCACCACATCATTATGTGAGCGCCACATCATGTGAGCACCACATCATCATATCGGCACCACATCATCATGTCGGCACCGTATCATGTCAGCACCGCATCATCATGTGAGCACCACATCATCATACCGGCACTGCATCATCATGTCAGCACCACATCATGTCAGCACCACATTATCATGTCAGCACCACATCATCATGTCAGAGCCACATCATCATGTCGGCACCACATTATCATGTTGGCACCACGTTATCATGTTGGCACCACATCATCATGTCAGCACCACATCATGTGAGCACCGCATCATCATGTCGGCACCACATCATTATGTCGGCACCACATCATGTCAGCACCACATCATCATGTCAGCACCACATCATCATGTCGGCGCCACATCATGTCAGCACCACATCATCTTGTAAGCACCACATCATGTCGGCACCACATGATCATTTTGGCGCCACATCATGTCAGCACCACATCCTCATGTCGGCGCCACATCATCATGCCGTGTCACATCATCAAGTCATGTCACATCATCAAGTCGGCACCACATCATCATGTCGGCACCACATCATCATGTCAGCACCTCATCATCATGTCACCACCACATCATCATGTTAGCACCTCATCATCATGTCAGCACCACATCATCATGTCGGCACCACATCATCATGTCGGCACCACATCATGTCAGCACCACATCATCATGTCGGCACCACATCATCATGTCGGCATCACATCATTATGTTGGCACCATATCATCATGGCACCACATCATCATGTTAGCACCACATCATCATGTCAGCACCACATCATCATGTTAGCACCTCATCATCATGTCAGCACCACATCATCATGTTGGCACCACATCATCATGTCAGCACCACATCATCATGTCGGCATCACATCATTATGTTGGCACCATATCATCATGGCACCACATCATCATGTCAGCACCACATCATCATGTCAGCACCACATCATCATATCAGCACCGCATCATCATGGCACCACATCATCATGTTAGCACCACATCATCATGTCAGCACCGCATCATCATGGCACCACATCATCATGTCAGCACCACATCATCATGTCGGCACCACCTCATCATGTCAGTACCACATCATCATGTCGACATCATCATATCGGCACCACATCATCATGTCAGCACCACATCATGTCAGCGCCACATCATCATGTCAGCACCACATCATCATATCAGCACCGCATCATCATGGCACCACATCATCATGTCAGCACCACATCATCATGTCGGCACCACCTCATCATGTCAGTACCACATCATCATGTCGACATCATCATATCGGCACCACATCATCATGTCAGCACCACATCATCATATCAGCACCGCATCATCATGGCACCACATCATCATGTCAGCGCCACATCATCATGTCGGCACCACCTCATCATGTCAGTACCACATCATCATGTCGACATCATCATATCGGCACCACATCATCATGTCAGCACACAATCATGTCAGCACCACATCATGTCAGCACCACATCATCATATCAGCACCACATCATCATGTCAGCACCACATCATCATGTCAGCACCACATCATCATGTCGGCACCACATCATCATGTCAGCACCACATCATCATGTCGGCAGCACACAATCATGTCAGCACCACATCATGTCAGCACCACATCATCATATCAGCACCACATCATCATGTCAGCACCGCATCATGTCAGCACCACATCATCATATCAGCACCGCATCATGTCAGCACCACATCATCATGTCGGCACCACATCATCATGTCAGCTCCACATCTTCATGTCGGCACCACATCATCATGTCAGGACCTCATCATCATGTCGGCACCACATCATCATGTCAGCCCCAAATCATCATGTCAGCGCCAAATCATCATGTCGGCACCACATCATCATCATATAAGCACCATATCATCATGTCGGCAGCACACAATCATGTCAGCACCACATCATCATATCAGAACCACATCATCATGTCAGCACCATATCATCATGTCGGCACCACATCATCATGTCAGTGCCACATCATCATGTCAGCCCCAAATCATCATGTCAGCGCCACATCATGTCAGCGCCACATCATCATCATATAAGCACCATATCATCATGTCGGCAGCACACAATCATGTCAGCACCACATCATCATATCAGAACCACATCATCATGTCAGCACCATATCATCATGTTAGCATCACATCATTATGTCACCACCATATCATCATGGCACCACATCATCATGTTGGGACCACATCATCATGTCGGCACCACATTATCATGTCAGCACAACATCATCATGTCGGCACCACATCATCATGTCGGCACCACATCATCAAGTCAGCACCACATCATCATGTCAGCACCACATCATCATGTCAGCACCACATCATCATGGTACCACATCATCTTGTCAGCACCACATCATCATGTCGGCACCGCATCATCGGCACAGCATCATCATGTCAGCACCATATCATCATGTTAGCACCACATCATTATGTCAGCACCATATCATCATGTTGGCACCACATCATGTTGGGACCACATCATGTTGGGACCACATCATCATGTCGGCACCACATTATCATGTCAGCACAACATCATCATGTCAGCGCCACACCATCATGTCAGCACCACATCATCATGTAGGCACCACATCATCATGGTACCACAGCATCATGTCAGCACCACATCATCATGTCGGCACCATCACCTGTCAGTACCACAACATGTACAGGGAAATAGTGTAAAATCACGCCACTCCCTCTACACACCATTTATTACACTGCCTTCAGAAAGAACAACCCAAGACTTCCAAAGACTGGTCCGTATACCTGCACTTGGTGCAAGTGGCATAACAGGGAGGAATATTGACATACACAGGTTAATATATTGACTTTAGGCAGACGTAGGGTCAAAAAAATCAAACTATGCCTAATTTTGTGAAAGTCGCACAGTACATTCCCCCAGTCAGTCCAGTGGAATCATAAATATGACAAGTTACCAGAATTCCAAATTATATAGAGGGTCAAGATAAGCACTTTATTAACTGACTCACAATGTCATGCTGCCCAAATTCCACACTCCAAATGCAGTTCTAGATCACCTAATTACTAAATGACTGAAACAACATACTCTGCCAGAAATCCACATTAACCCCTTGACTGCTAGAGATGTCCACACATTGTTTCTTAATGCATTGGAGATATCTCTAACATTCAAGGGGTTAAGCAAAATGTTCTAGGATTGCAAAATACTAGTTGAATGATATGTTACGCTATCTCTCAGATTACCACATTACACACTGAGCTCTAGATCACATAGTACCTAGCTTTGTGAAAAATTTGATTACAGATCTCAGAATACCACTTTATACATTAGGGTCTAGGCCACTTAGGAACTAGCTTTGTGAAAAAATGATTACGGATCTCAGAATAACATATTACACATTGGGTTCTACATCACTTAGTACCTAGCTTTGTGAAAAATGTGATTACAGATCTCAGAATAACACATTACAGATTGGGTTCAAGATCACTTAGTGTCTAGCTTTGTGAAAAATGTGATTACGGATCTCAGAATAACACATTACACATTGGGTTCTAGATCATTAGTACCTAGCTTTTAGAAAAATGTGATTATGGATCTCAGAATACCACATTACATTCTGGGATCTAGATCATTGGGTTACTAGTAACTACTTATGTTTTCAGATTACCACATTAAAAACTGGGTTCTAGATCACTTAGTACCTAGATTTGTGAAAATGTGATTATAGATTTAAAAATACCACATTAAGCAGAGAGCTCTAGATCATCGGGTAATTAGTAAATACTTATGTTTTCAGCTTTCAGATTACCACATTACACACTGGATTCTAGATCACTTTGTATCTAGCTTTGTGAAAAATGTGATTACGGATCTCAGAATAGCACAATACAAATTGGGTTCTAGATCATTTAGTACCTAGCTTTGTGAAAAATGTGTTTACAGATCTCAGAATAACACAGTACACTCTGGGATCTACATCGTTGGGTTACTAGTAAATATTATGGTTTCAGATTACCACATTACAAATTAGGTTCTAGATCACTTAGCACCTTGCTTTGTGAAAAATATGGTTACAGATTTCAGAATACCACATTACACATTGGGTTCTATATCAATTAGTACCTAGATTTGTGAAAAATGTTATTACAGATCTCAGAATACCACATTTTGCACTGGGTTCTAGATCATCGAGTAACTAGTAAATAATTATGTTTTCATCTTCCAGATTACCACATTACACACTGGGTTCTAGTCTAGATCACCCAGTAACCAGTCAAGAGATATAAATAGTTCCAGTTTTCAGAATACCAAATTATACAATATAGTTGTAAATCACTGAGTTCTTAATGTGATTCTGGTTCTCAGAATACATATCACACACGGATCTGGATGAACTAGCAACCAGCTGATTGATAAAGGAGGTGGTTATAGCAGATACAATGGATACATTTAAGAGAAGATTAGATACATTTCTCTCAAAAGGGAACATACAGAGTTATATTGTTTATCAGTAGGCTGATTAGGAAGGTCTGATAAAGACTAATTTAATTGGTAGCAGGAAAGCTATAAAATTCTCGGTTACTGGGGTATGAGTAGAAGGTTGAACTTGATGGACTTGTATCTTTATTCAATCTAATTTACTATGTTACAATGTAAATGTGAATACAGCTCTCAGAATCTCACTTGATACATTGTGTTCTTGTTACTAAATTACTGATAATGTGATTCCATTGGGGTTATGCACTAAGGTGTGATAAAGGTGAGATAAACTCCACAGCGAGATATACTCTCCAGTTTCTATGTTATGATATGGGGTCTAGGCACTAACTCAAACTTGAGGGACACTAGTCCAGAGGCTCCATACAACAACATAAGAGATGGAGCGTATATCTATCACATTGGACAGTTCACCACACCTTTATCACACTGTAGGGCATCACCATCTGATTTCGGCATAGCATATCATACACTGGACTCTGGATCTCAGTATACCACGTTACCCAATGAGTCCTAGATCACCTTGGCACTAGTTAAGTGATGGAATTACAGATATCTGACTACTTTGTCACACACTGGTCCTTAAATCATATAACCACTGGTTGAGTACTATGTGTGACTCCATCTCCCAAAGTAAGTTTACATGGGGTTCTAGATCACCCTATTTCTAGCTGTGTTAAATATGACTCCAGCTCTCCAAGCTGAACAATACACACAGAGTTATTATATGTTGTCAAGTTACAAGTTGAGTGATAAGTGTAACACCAGCTGTCAGAACTGCACAACATGTGCGGTTCTAGATAATCAATTGCACTGCCTGTGAATCCATGTCTCACAATCACACAAAAGAAAATGTTTCTAGATTATCACATCTAATGATGTTACATTTACCTCCCACTCACAGAATACTGCATTACATGGGGTTGGAGTGGATCTAGCCCACCTCTCCTCCCTCAGGGACCGACAATACACAAGGTTCTAGATCAAGGCGTTCTAACTACAATGATGGGGTTAAAGGCCCCAGGCTCCTCCTCCCCAGAATATTTGGGTGCCTGATCCTAGGTCTCAGGATTCCTTGTTGCATCTGAGCCTCCTCCCATGAGTCCACACTGAGGTGCCAGGGCACAGATCTCAATGGTTCACTGCTGGATGTGCCTTTCCTCCCATGGGTTCTAGAATATTTGAGGTTCCTGGGCCTGGATCTCAGGTTTTCACTGTTGGATTTGGCCCCTCTGGTTCTCACAGTATTTGGGGGTGCCTGGGTCTCAGGGGACCCCTGTTGGATCTGCCTTACTCCCCTGTATCTCACAGTATTTGGGGTGCCTGGGTCTCAGGGGACCCCTGTTGGATCTGCCCTACTCCCCTGTGTCTCACAGTATTTGGGGGTGCCTGGGTCTCAGGGGACCCCTGTTGGATCTGCCCTACTCCCCTGTGTCTCACAGTATTTGGGGGTGCCTGGGTCTCAGGGGACCCCTGTTGGATCTGCCCTACTCCCCTGTGTCTCACAGTATTTGGGGGTGCCTGGGTCTCAGGGGACCCCTGTTGGATCTGCCCCACCTCCCCTGTGTCTCACAGTATTTGGGGTGCCTGGGTCTCAGGGGTCACCCATGGGATCTGCCACCTTACCCCCCATTCCCACATGCTGTTCTCACCGTTCATTTCCGGGTTCCCCAAGGGTCCGGGCTCTACCCAGCTCTGGTTCTCTGGGTCGGGGCTCATTTCACCCCGGGTGGTGCGGCCGGTGCTCCGGTTGTGGTGGTTGAGGGCGGGGATTCTTCCCCAGTGCTGCACCCAGGGCTCCGGTACAGCTCGGACTGCTCCCCAGTGATGGTCCCACCCACTCTCCCCCGGTAGTCCCCGGTATGATCACCCTCCTCCCCCGGTATGATCACTCTCGTCCCCCGGTAGTCCCCGGTATGGTTCCTCTCGTCCCCCGGTATAGTCCTCTCCTCCCCGGTAATTCCCCTGTATGATCGGTAAGTGCTCAGTACGATCCGTCTCCCGGTAAGTCCCCGCACTCCTCCCCGGTGTCCCCCGGTCTCCTCCCCGTGTCCCACTGCCTCTCCTCTCTCTATTTCTTATGGAAAGTTCGGTACAAATGCGGCTCCCCTCCCCGGGTCTGTCCCGCTGTCCGGCCGGTCTCTCCCCGGTGCTGCCCGGTCTCCTCCCCGGGTCTGTCCCGCTGTCCGGCCGGTCTGTCCCCGGTCTCCTCCCCGGGTCTCTCCCTGATGCTGCAGAGGATCCGGATACTCCCACAATGCACCGCGAGCAGCTCAGCCACTGCACTGACGTCACAGCCTGGGACACACCCACTGGTACCCAGAGATACAATGTAACACAACTACACACTGGTACCCAGAGATACAATGTAACACAACTACACACTGGTACCCAGAGATACAATGTAACACAACTACACACTGGTACCCAGAGATACAATGTAACACAACTACACACTGGTACCCACAGATACAATGTAACACAACTACACACTGGTACCCACAGATACAGTGTAACACAACTACACACTGGTACCAACAGAAACAATGTAACACAACCCCTCACTGGTACCCAGAGATACAATGTAACACAACTACACACTGGTACCCACAGATACAATGTAACACAACTACACACTGGTACCCACAGATACAATGTAACACAACTACACACTGGTACCCACAGATACAATGTAACACAACTACACACTGGTACCCAGAGATACAATGTAACACAACTACACACTGGTACCCACAGATACAATGTAACACAACTACACACTGGTACCCACAGATACAGTGTAACACAACTACACACTGGTACCAACAGATACAATGTAACACAACTACACACTGGTACCCACAGATACAATGTAACACAACTACACACTGGTACCCACAGATACAATGTAACACTACTACACACTGGTACCCAGAGATACAATGTAACACAACTACACACTGGTACCCAGAGATACAATGTAACACAACTACACACTGGTACCCAGAGATACAATGTAACACAACTACACACTGGTACCCAGAGATACAGTGTAACACAACTACACACTGGTACCAACAGATACAATGTAACACAACTACACACTGGTACCCACAGATACAGTGTAACACAACTACACACTGGTACCAACAGATACAATGTAACACAACCCCTCACTGGTACCCAGAGATACAATGTAACACAACTACACACTGGTACCCACAGATACAATGTAACACAACTACACACTGGTACCCACAGATACAGTGTAACACAACTACACACTGGTACCAACAGATACAATGTAACACAACTACACACTGGTACCCACAGATACAATGTAACACAACTACACACTGGTACCCACAGATACAATGTAACACAACTACACACTGGTACCCACAGATACAATGTAACACTACTACACACTGGTACCCAGAGATACAATGTAACACAACTACACACTGGTACCCAGAGATACAATGTAACACAACCACACACTGGTACCCACAGATACAATGTAACACAACCACACACTGGTACCCAGAGATACAATGTAACACAACTACACACTGGTACCCACAGATACAATGTAACACAACTACACACTGGTACCCACAGATACAATGTAACACAACTACACACTGGTACCCACAGATACAATGTAACACAACCACACACTGGTACCCACAGATACAATGTAACACAACTACACACTGGTACCCAGAGATACAATGTAACACAACTACACACTGGTACCCACAGATACAATGTAACACAACTACACACTGGTACCCACAGATACAATGTAACACAACTACACACTGGTACCCAGAGATACAATGTAACACAACTACACACTGGTACCCACAGATACAATGTAACACAACTACACACTGGTACCCACAGATACAGTGTAACACAACTACACACTGGTACCAACAGATACAATGTAACACAACCCCTCACTGGTACCCAGAGATACAATGTAACACAACTACACACTGGTACCCACAGATACAATGTAACACAACTACACACTGGTACCCACAGATACAGTGTAACACAACTACACACTGGTACCAACAGATACAATGTAACACAACTACACACTGGTACCCACAGATACAATGTAACACAACTACACACTGGTACCCACAGATACAATGTAACACAACTACACACTGGTACCCACAGATACAATGTAACACTACTACACACTGGTACCCAGAGATACAATGTAACACAACTACACACTGGTACCCAGAGATACAATGTAACACAACTACACACTGGTACCCAGAGATACAATGTAACACAACTACACACTGGTACCCAGAGATACAATGTAACACTACTACACACTGGTACCCACAGATACAATGTAACACAACTACACACTGGTACCTACAGATACAGTGTAACACAACTACACACTGGTACCCACAGATACAATGTAACACAACTACACACTGGTACCCAGAGATACAATGTAACACAACTACACACTGGTACCCACAGATACAATGTAACACAACCACACACTGGTACCCAGAGATACAATGTAACACAACTACACACTGGTACCCACAGATACAATGTAACACAACTACACACTGGTACCCACAGATACAGTGTAACACAACTACACACTGGTACCCACAGATACAATGTAACACAACCACACACTGGTACCCACAGATACAATGTAACACAACCACACACTGGTACCCACAGATACAATGTAACACAACTACACACTGGTACCCACAGATACAATGTAACACAACTACACACTGGTACCCAGAGATACAGTGTAACACAACTACACACTGGTACCCACAGATACAATGTAACACAACTACACACTGGTACCCAGAGATACAGTGTAACACAACTACACACTGGTACCCACAGATACAGTGTAACACAACTACACACTGGTACCCAGAGATACAATGTAACACAACTACACACTGGTACCCAGAGATACAGTGTAACACAACTACACACTGGTACCCAGAGATACAGTGTAACACAACTACACACTGGTACCCAGAGATACAATGTAACACAACTACACACTGGTACCCAGAGATACAATGTAACACTACTACTCACTGGTACCCAGAGATACAATGTAACACAACTACACACTGGTACCCAGAGATACAATGTAACACTACTACACACTGGTACCCAGATATACAATGTAACACAACTACACACTGGTACCTACAGATACAATGTAACACAACCCCACACTGGTACCCACATATATAATGTAACACAACCACACACTGGTACCCAGAGATACAATGTAACACAACTACACACTGGTACCCACAGATACAGTGTAACACAACTACACACTGGTACCTACAGATACAATGTAACACAACTACACACTGGTACCCACAGATACAATGTAACACAACTACACACTGGTACCCACAGATACAATGTAACACAACTACACACTGGTACCTACAGATACAATGTAACACAACCACACACTGGTACCCACAGATACAGTGTAACACAACTACACACTGGTACCCACAGATACAATGTAACACAACTACACACTGGTACCCAGAGATACAATGTAACACAACTACACACTGGTACCTACAGATACAATGTAACACAACCACACACTGGTACCTACAGATACATTGTAACACAACTACACACTGGTACCCACAGATACAATGTAACACAACTACACACACTGGTACCTACAGATACAATGTAACACAACTACACACTGGTACCTACAGATACAATGTAACACAACTACACACTGGTACCCACAGATACATTGTAACACAACTACACACTGGTACCCACAGATACAATGTAACACAACTACACACACTGGTACCTACAGATACAATGTAACACAACTACACACTGGTACCTACAGATACAATGTAACACAACTACACACTGGTACCTACAGATACAGTGTAACACAACTACACACTGGTACCTACAGGTACAGTGTAACACAACTACACACTGGTACCCACAGATACAATGTAACACAACTACACACTGGTACCTAGAGATACAATGTAACACAACTACACACTGGTACCCACAGATACAATGTAACACAACTACACACTGGTACCTACAGATACAGTGTAACACAACTACACACTGGTACCCAGAGATACAATGTAACACAATTACACACTGGTACCCACAGATACAATGTAACACAATTACACACTGGTACCCACAGATACAATGTAACACAACTACACACTGGTACCCAGAGATACAATGTAACACAACTACACACTGGTACCCAGAGATACAATGTAACACAACTACACACTGGTACCCACAGATGCAATGTAACACAACTACACACTGGTACCTAGAGATACAATGTAACACAACCCACACTGGTACCCAGAGATACAATGTAACACAACTACACACTGGTACCCACAGGTACAATGTAACACAACTACACACTGGTACCCACAGATACAATGTAACACAACTACACACTGGTACCTACAGATACAATGTAACATAACTACACACTGGTACCCACAGATACAATGTAACACAACTACACACTGGTACCCACAGATACAATGTAACACAACTACACACTGGTACCCAGAGATACAATGTAACACAACTACACACTGGTACCCACAGATACAATGTAACACAACCCACACTGGTACCTAGAGATACAATGTAACACAAGCCACACTGGTACCCAGAGATACAATGTAACACAATTACACACTGGTACCCACAGATACAATGTAACACAACTACACACTGGTACCCACAGATACAATGTAACACAACTACACACTGGTACCCACAGATACAATGTAACACAACTACACACTGGTACCCAGAGATACAATGTAACACAACTACACACTGGTACCCACAGATACAATGTAACACAACCCACACTGGTACCTAGAGATACAATGTAACACAACCCACACTGGTACCCAGAGATACAATGTAACACAATTACACACTGGTACCCACAGATACAATGTAACACAACTACACACTGGTACCCACAGATACAATGTAACACAACTACACACTGGTACCCACAGATACAATGTAACACAACTACACACTGGTACCCAGAGATACAATGTAACACAACCCACACTGGTACCCAGATGATAAATTATTTTAAGGCAAAAATACTGAGGAAAAATGGTCAGAATTTAAATATAGGTTCCAGAAATGTATTCAAAAGTATATACCAACTAGTTGAACAGCCCGTTACACCGGTCGCGGGGCAGTCACGCGCAATAGAGACTACCCGCGCTACTGCTGATACAGAGCTGGAAGCTCCTTTGGAGCGCCCAGCTCTGTATCAGCCTCGGCGCGGGCAGTCTGTACTGCGCATGACTGCCGCACGCGCAGCAGTGTCTACTGCGCATGTCGGGCGTTACACACAACTTGGCGAATTATTATATAGGATGTGGAACAAATGCATAATAATTAGATCACAGCCAGTATAGTTACATGCAAATGCCAAGTAAAAAAAAGTCATTTAAACTATTTAAGTCTGTAGGAACAGAAATGTAATTTTACTACATGACGGGAGGCGAATATTTTCCTTTACGTTCTGTACTCAAAACTCCATAGCAGCACAGATCAATCACCTAAAACTGACCAATCAGAAACCAAGAGGAAGACCATATAAGGACCAGCCTAAGCAAACCCCTCCCTCTTTCTTTGCTGCTCCACAAGCAGGACAGGGCAGGTCTTTCCTTCCATTGTTCTTTCTTTGCTGATATTTGTTGCTGTTATCATTTACTGATTGTTCACACTACTTGTAACGGATCCTACCCGTTACTGGGAGCTCTTGTCTGGGCATGGCATTTATTCACCCCTGGGCCCAAGGATTATGGATATTGGACACTCCTTTGTGCCCTGGCATACGATCTCTCAAGCCCTTATCCTGGACTAAGAGACTTTGGCTAGCCTTATGTGGATAGGCAGCTGTACCAGAGGAAAGAACAATTCAAGGCTTGGGTGCTGCAAACTCTTCTGACCTGCAAAGGGTTAATCATTTGAGTTTGAACATATTTACTTTCAATATGTATTGTAGTCCCTCAAGGCACTGACTATGTGTACTGTAGCCAGACCTCCTGCTGGGTGTTAACTTAACCATTGTGAAATGCAGTCAGAACCCCTGCAGTGTGGTAATTAGTTCAAAACCTCAAGTCTTTGTCCATCAACCTTTTTGTATCTGAAATGCAATCATGTCTGAGTTATTGTGTTTGTTGGGCCATCGTCTGTTGCCCTTTTGTCTACTGTGAAATGATTGGATTAAGCCTATTGTACCTGGTTTCCCCATAAGAGGCAATGCAAGATTTCTGTATAAATATCTGTGGTCTTTGCCAATAAAGTGAGTTCTGTTTTGGAGTGAACAAGGAGTCCTGGAGTCTTGTATTGCTTATGGTCTAAAGTATCCACTCTGATACCCATCTGCGCCAAGTATCCTGAATCGCCGACCGCCTGCTGCCAGTTTCCTGCGACCTAACTTCGTGGACTGTCAGGCGGCGACGTGGACTCTTCCCTGCTTCCCTGCTTCCAGCGATCCTGTGGCTGTTTCCAGTGACTGTTCATACTCCAACCGGTGCATCCGACGGCGCTTATCTGCGTAGAGAAGGAGAGACCCAGGAACGACGGCGGAAGGCGACGCGGTCCCTTCACTGCTTCCGTTACACTACTGTTTGTGTTTGCCCTGTTGCTCTCCTGCCCTGTGTTTTAGTCCTTTTCATACGTTGTGGGGAGGGCTGTTGGGACCTCTGGGTCTGCGGTTGTCAGCGGTGCCAGTGTCAGAGGGTATACTTTTTCTCCTTGGTCCCAGGGCAGAATCTTGAGGGCAACGGGGAGGGTTTTTCTCCTCTGGGTTTGTTGGAGCCATCTTTGTTCTGAGTCTCCTATCGCCTCCATTGGTACATTGGTTGCTGGTGCGGGGGAGTGTGTGAGGCCCTTTGTTTGTTAACGGGCCTCGTTTATATCTATGTACCATTCGTTTGTCTCCTGTGTAGAAGTATCTAAAGGTAGTGTTACATACTATATACATGTCTTTTAGGAGTGAGCCCTCTGCTATACATTTCGGGTGAGCTCCGTGCATTTCTTCACATGTTTGTGTGGCCTGTTGATTACAGCCAGTATATTTCAATTAATACATTAACAATAAAAATAATAATAATAATAATAATATTATTTAAATCTATTTTATTTTACAGACTATCCACTGTATTAATTAGCATGTTATGCTGGTGCCGGCATTTACATTAGGGATGAGCCCTCCTGAGTTGGGGTGAGCCCCCATTACATAATTTTGTGTTTCAGGGTGAGCCCCTATTGGTGTTTAGTGTTGCAGGCTGCTTCTATGGCTTTGTGGCTTAGGTTCAGGGTCTTCCCACAGACACTCATGCAACTTTGCCCATATTATTTATTTCCGATCTAGGCGGGGCTACCACATATCTAAATAATTCTTTATAGCCACTTAGACTATTTTCAACCCAAAAAAAATCAAAAAAACATAGAATTCTTATTATTACCGATTTGGACTTCTACAGGTCTGGTTTTCTGGGTGAGCCCCAGGTGTATGGTGGGTGGCTACTCCACATCCACTTTGGGGTTTAATCATGGGTTTTACTCTCTTACAGGTGCTGTTGTCTCCTGTCATCATGGTTGACTCTTCCCCATGCTCTCCTGACTTCCAGGCTAGGATTAGCGAAGCTGTGGTGCTGTCAATGGAGAAATGCCTGTTAGGATGATTCCCCATCGTTCCACTGAGCCTTCTCCTTCTTTGCCTTCTTCTGGATCCATGTGGGATGATATGGTTCCGGTAGATCTGGGGGAAACTGTTTTGCCTGGGTCCACACATTACTGGAAGGGTGCTTCATCTGGTCAAGGTCGGTCTGGTAAGGCTCCTCTTAAATGCCCCAGACAGGAGATTGAGCAGGGGTTGTCGCAACCTGAGGTCATGTCTTCAGATGAGGACCGACGTTCTCCTACTCTTCCTTTGGCAGTGCTGGATGAGTGGCCAGTAGAGGTTTCTGCCTCTGACGATGAAGATAACTGGCAAGGTTCCGGTTATGTGAAGGAGTCGGTTGTGAACGATCCCACCGTTCTTGGTGAATCTGGTCCTTTGGCTGCGGCTCTGTTAGGGAATGAAGATTTCTATGGTGCACAAGGTAATCTACTCTTCGATCCACAGACTATTCGTCATCCTCGGTCTTAAGAAGGGACTCTTCCGGATCATCTGGCGCAATTTGTTCATTTCTGGATTCGGAAATCATTGGCCCGGGAAGTGCGGAGCCGTCTGCTTTCTGAATATCCTCGTCTTCTCTTGCCAAACAAAGTGGCGCTTACAAATAATTTGATCCTACGGTCTTATTGTTTATGTCCTGGACAGGGAGAGACCCTCACAAAGGAAAAGAGAAGGGGCTTAAATCTGCCCAAGGCAAACTTCTGGATGTGTTGGGACCTCTGGCTAGGATTCTGTACTTTGCGGATCTTTCACAGTCCCAGAAGACTGAGTTGGATGCTAATGCTGTCTGTGAGTGGGCGCTTTGGGCTGTCTGCTTGTTGGGGAACTCTAATACCGCTCTCATTACCGTGAGAAGGAAGGCAGCTTTGCTCAGAATTGATTCCAAGTTAGCGGATCTGGGCTCTAAGGAATTGGGTCCTGTGAGGCAGGGCTTCTGTTTGGTGAGCCATTTATTCTGGAGCTGAAGAGGCACGTTAATTTGTTTATGACTCAATCATCTATGAAGCAGGTGTTTCATACCCCATCTTCCAGAAGGGTTTTTAGATGGGCTGGTCGACAGAGAGGTCATGCCACCAGCCAATTTTGGTCTTCAAGTCTCCAAATCAACCCACCTTCTGCAGCCTTCTTCCCGGCCAACCAGTACCGGTCTGCTTTATCAAGAGGATTGCACAGATCTAGAGGAGAGAAGGGCAGAGGACGTGGCAAGTTTCCAGCAGGTAAATCTCACCAATCCTCTTATGATTGCTCCTCACGATTTTATTGCGGGCAGGCTGTCTCTTTTCTTTCAGAACTGGAAGTCAATTTCCATGGAAGCCTGGGTCCTACAGATGGTCTGAGGTTACATCATAGAGTTCACCAGTCCTCCTGTGCAGCTATGGCCGCCTCAGCAGGCGATGGTGTCCTGGGAGGACGGATCCTTGATAGATGCAGAGATTCAGTTGTTGTTTTCCAAAGGCGCCATGCAGTTCGCTCTGGACGGCAAAGGTTTTTTCAGAAACATCTTTCTTATCAAAAAGAAGATGGAAGATTTTCAGCCGGTCATAAATTTAAGAAGCCTCAATGCCTTTGTCGTCTATCGACATTTCAAAATGGAAGGTATTCATCTGTTGCGAGATCTCCTTCAGCAGGGCCACTGGTTCACTCACCTGGATCTCAAGGATGCTTATCTGTTGGTTCCGGTGGTGACAGACTGCAAGCATTATCTGCATTTCCTCTAGCGGGGTCGTCCGTGTCAGTTCACGTGCCTTCACTTCGGTCTCAGTTTGGCACTGTGGTGCTTCATGAAACCGGTGGTGGTGCATTTCCGGAGCCGAGGTATCCAGTGCCTTATTTATCTGGATGACTTATTGATTTTCTGTGACAACGTTTCCCATATTTGCTTGCAGACAGACTTTGTGGTTCGCTTTCTTGAATCTTTAGGCTTTATCTACAACAGGGAGAAATCGTCTCTCGTTCCGTCTCAGGTTGTTCAGTTCCTGGGTTTTGAGATTGATTCCGTGAATTGTCTTCTTCGGCTTCCTCAGGTGGCGGATATTCGCAAGGAATTACGTTGTATTCTGCTCTGCAAGGTCATCGCTTTGAGGTTTTTAGCTCGAGTGGTGGGGCTTCTGTCCTCTTCCATTCAAGTGATTTTTCCAGGGCCGCTTCATTATCTGGTGATACAGTGCCTGAAAGTGCACCATCTTGGTTTGGTCGTTACTATGATCATTCGGTGTTGATCACCCCGGATGTGTGTGTGGAGCTGCGTTGGTGGCTTCTTCACATGCAAGCCTGGAACGGCAAAGAGATATTTGGATCATCTCCAGATTTTGTGGTAGAGTTGGATTTCAGTCTTTGGGGCTGGGGGGCTCATTGTGCAACGCCATCTACGGGAGGTCCCTGGTCCTTGGCGGAGGTTGATCTTCATATCAATTGCCTGGAATTGATAGCAGGGTCATTCGCAGTGCACAGTTTGGCCAGGAACACGTTAGATTGTTGTATTCTCCTGCAGATGGGCAATATTTCCGCAGTTCAGTACATCAATCATTTGGGCAATGCCAGACCTCAGGATCTCACGGAAGCTACGAAGGACATCTATCGGTTCTGCTTTGACCGCAATATTACTCTTAGAGCGGAGTATCTGCCGGGGGTGTCCAGTCTGATGGCGGATTGGTTTTCTTGCCACTGGAGGGACAGCAGCGATTGGAAACTGCACGAAAGGGTCTTCCATCAGGTACTGTCCCTCAAAGGTCCATTGGTGGTAGATCTGTTTGCATCCCTTACCAACAATCAGCTTCAGGTTTATTACAGCTGGCTTCCGGATCCGAATTGCAAGGCGGTGGACGCTTTACTGCAGATGTGGACCAAGGTGGGGGCGTACGCTTTTCCTCCATTTGCCATGCTGTCGAGGGTGCTCCGGCAAATCAGACTCCAGCAGGTATCTCTTCTCCTCATCGCACCACTCTGGCCAAGTCAACCATTGTACCCGGACCTTCTGGAGTTGCTCGCAGGACCCTGGGGGGGAGCTGCAGAATCATCTGCATCTGATGGCTTGGACGCTTTCCAGGGATCTTGGTCGGTCGAAGGCCTATCGTAAACAACTGAAGACCTTTTGTGGTACTCCTAGGCTCCTGGTACAAGAAGATGTTATCTTTGGGCATGGTACTCTTGGTCTAGCTGGTGTGTGGAGAGGGACTGCAATCCCTTTACGGCACCTGTTCCTGTGATATTAAATTTTTTATCTCATTTGTTCTCCTTGGGTCAGTCTTATTGGTCCATTAACATGGTGCGGTCGGCTATTTCGGCAGCTCATGTTCCAGTGGTAGGGGTTCCAGTAGGGAGAGATCCTCTGGTATGTCAGTTAATTAGGGGGATTAAACTTGCTTGTCCTCCGGGTCCTAAATATGGTCGGCTTTGGGATACTGACGTGGTTCTTCGTTTCTTACGGAACTGGCCAGTGAATTATGCATTGTCACTACGACAGCTTTCGGCTAAGCTCACTTTATTGCTTTGTTTGGTCTCTTTTCGGAGAGTCTCTGATGTTCGGGCATTCGATGTTGATGGTTTTTCCATTTTGCTGGACAGGGTGTCTTTTGTGGTTTCAAGGCGTACCAAGTCGGATTCTTCTTCTGTATTTTATCCATTTTTTGGGACGTGCCTCAGCTGAGTGTGGTGGAGGCACTGCTTAAGTATGTGGAGTTTACTGCGCCACTGAGGGCGTCGAGATCAGGTCAGCTTTTTGTTTCTTATGTTAGACCTCATAGACCAGTATCTTCCACTACATTGGCGAGATGGGTGCGTTGTCTTTTGTCTTTGGCAGGGGTTGAATCCTCGTTTGGGACCCATTCAGTTAGAGGTGCTGCGGCCACTTGCACTTTTTCGGCAGGGTCTTCCTTGGTGGATATTTTACACGCGGCAGATTGGTCTCGTCAGGATACTTTTTGGGTTTTCTATTTTCTACCGTCCGCGCGTGCCTCATTTTCTTTTACGTCTAAGCTGTAAAAATGCAAAATATGAAGCATCCTGTCATGTGGAAAAATTGTAAATGATGCTGTCGTAGTGTACTTATTATGTTAATTTTTTTCTTCTGGGTTTCCAGTTCATATACAGAGGTAGGTGGGCAGAATTATGTCAGTCTGGCATGGGATTTGCTGGATGATGTCTTTGGGGGTGGGAACGGAATTTGGAATTTGGGGGGTTTTGTTTTACCTTCCGAATCGTTTTGTTCATGTTCTGATGTTAACGATTATAGTATGTGTTTCATTTGGTATTGCTGTGTCCTTTCACCCTTTTCCTTATGTTACAGTTTGATTGGTTCTTCTGGACGGTTGGCGGATCCTGGTTCCTGAAGAGTTTCAGAGAAGATCAGAGAGATGTTGGAGTGACAGAGTTTTTCTTTCAATAGTTTCTATGTTGATTTGCTTGTGTTGATTCAAAGAAAGAGGGAGTGGTTTGGTGGTTTGCTTAGACTGGTCCTTATATGATCTTCCTCTTGGTTTCTGATTGGTCAGTTTTATGTAGTTGATCTGTGCTGCTATGGAATTTTGAGTAAAGAAAGTTAAGCAAAATATTTGCCTCCTGTCATTACTAAAATTAAGATTATAAATACACTAAATTAGCATAATCTACAATTCTTGATATACAGTGAGTGCAACACAGATTAATTTAGGAATTAGGTTATTAAAAAAAGATAATGAAACTCGAATTGCAAGGGAGATCAAGACTAATCCCAAAAAGTTTTTCAAATACATAAATAACAAAAAACTTAGGCGGTAGTGCATTGGACTTTTCAACAACAAGAAGGGTGAGTTGGTTAGTGAGGATAAGGAAAAGGCCGATGTTCTAAATACTTTCTTTGCATCAGTATATACAAATGAACAAGGAATGGTAGAAGAGCCTCATCAAGTAACAAATAAATCCATACCATACCCATTATAATGGGTTAACACAAGAAGAGGTCATGGGAAGACTGAACAAAATTAAGACTGACAAAGCACAGGGTCCTGATGGTATACATCCAAAAGTTTTTCAGGAACTCAGTGCAGAGTCCCTCCTTTTACTCTTTAAAGATTCTCTGATCACAAGCTCAGTTCCACAAGATTGGCATAAAGCCAATGTAGTGTCCTTACTTAAAAAGTGAACTAATATAAAATCCTGGAATTATAGACCTGTGAGTTTGACCTCTGTAGTGGGAAAACTGCTTATAACAGGAACTCAAGACTCTGGGGTGTCCTGGGCCATCGTATCAGAATCTTCTCTCCTGAAGGCGTCTGGGCAATCTCGGATGCACCGGTCAAAGACGAACCGGAAGGGTGGACTGGTTAAGACATCGTCGACACGGGAGGTTCGACTCCGAGTCGAACAAGGCGAGCAGGTGAAGGTCACTGAGTCCCAGGGTCAAATTGAACTGCCGTCGGGAACCACGGGACATAGAGAGTGAATAGCTCTACTCCCGGTCGAATGCGATGGGCGGAGGGCAGCTGGCGAGGCTTTGAGGCTCCAAGTAGAGTCGTAATCTGGAATTCCTGCAAACGGGTGGTGAATAGCTCTCGATGTCTGTTGGGGATGGGAGTCAAAGCGGACTCTTTAGACCATCCAGGCAAGAACGACACAAGGAGACTGCTTGCTCCAAACTAACACACTTTATTGAGCAACTCTCGGGTTTTTATACACGCTGAACCATATCCAAATACAATGCAAGACAAGAGCACAAAGGGCAGTGACATCCGGTGTAAATATTATACAAAGGAGTAGACATGATTGAATTAAGCCAAGAATGGGTTTGGGCGAGGCTCACAATAGAACAAAGAGTCTGAAGGTCTGGAATACATATTCTGGGGACAATGGCGAGGGGGTGAAGCAATTATTCGACTAGTCTGAATATTCCGCTTCAATCCCAGCCAATCAGTTGTTATGGTGGGTCCGCGTACTGATCAATCCCTGAGCCGCCTACAGCTTTACAGCTGACATCATGTGAAGGGGAGGGAGGGGGGAACTTTGAATGCCTATATTTTGAAGCTCTACAAAACTCTAAGTATTTTTTTGGGTACAGAGAGAAGAATAAAAGGCAAAAAACAGAGGTTATATAAACTGGCTAATGACCCATCAAATTTATTGGACCTTTTTATCCGAAGGTTTCCAGGTACGCTGTTTTATGGTGTGTTGTTCCTGTGTCCGACAGTCAGGGCAGTGGCGTAAATACTGTGGGAGCAGGAGTCACAACTCAGACCAGACTCGTCACTCCAGGGGCCGGCCAACTCCTGCTGAGACCATGGCCGCAAAGCAGAACCGGCCCGCAACTTGGCCAGGGGGAAGGTCAGACTGATCTCTCCACCAGCAAGCTGAGGTGTGAGCCTTCTTTAGCACAGATCTCTATTAGAAACTCCCTCGCTGTCCACCGCACTCTAGTAATGCACAGCGCTGAGATATGACATCATCTCCCAGCACTCTGCATTACTGGTGAGAGGACCATGCAGAAACTGCTAATAGAGGTCTGTGCAGAAGAAGGCACAGATCTCTCCTTCCACACCACATGCTGCTGGACCACCAGGGATGAGGCCCCCTCCTGAGCCAGCAAAGGTAGGCATGTAGAAAGGGGGCCGCAGTAAAGGAGGATTGGGTGGATTGATGGGGGCCATTGTGGAGGTGGTCAGTGGGGGATGATGTGGAGGTGGCTAATGTGGAGATGGACAATGGAGAGCAATGTGGAGGTGGACAATGGGTGTAAAATGTGGAGGTGGACTATGGGGGGCAGTGTGGTGGTTGACAATGTGAAAATTGACAATGGGGGCAATGTGGAGGTGGCTAATGTGGAAGTGGACAATGGGGGCAATGTGGAGGTGGCCAATATGGAAGTGGACAATGGGGGCAATGTGGAGGTGGCTAATGTGGAAGTGGACAATGGGGGCAATGTGGAGGTGGAAATGTGGAAGTGGACAATGGGGGCAATGTGGAGGTGGAAATGTGGAAGTGGACAATGGGGGCAATGTGGAGGTGGCCAATATGGAAGTGGACAATGGGGGCAATGTGGAGGTGGAAATGTGGGCCAATGTGGAGGTGGGCAATGGGGGGGCAGTGTGGCGGTTGACAATGTGAAAATGGACAATGGGGGCAATGTGGAGGTGGCTAATGTGGAAGTGGACAATGAGGCCAATGTGGAGGTGGGCAATGGGGGCAATGTGGAGGTGGCTAATGTGGAAGTGGACAATGAGGCCAATGTGGAGGTGGGCAATGGGGGCAATGTGGAGGTGGCTAATGTGGAAGTGGACAATGAGGCCAATGTGGAGGTGGGCAATGGGGGCAATGTGGAGGTGGCTAATGTGGAAATGGACAATGGGGGCAATGTGGAGGTGGCTAATGTGGAGGTGGGCAATGGGGGAAATGTGGAGATGGCTAATGTGGGCACGGACAATGGGGGCAATGTGGAAGTGGTCAATGGGGGCAATGTGGAGGTGTACAATGGGAGCCAGTGTGGAGGTGGACAATGGGGGCGATTTGGCCAGGGGGCCTCATGGCAATTTTCGCACCAGGGCCCGGTAGTTTCTAGTTACGCCTCTGAGTCGGGGAGTTAATTTATCCTCTTTGTGATATGACCACTCATTTTAATTACGATAATAGCAATCACATATAGGGTTAACCCTGTCTGATCACAGTAACAGGTTCTTGCAATTATCTTGATTTAAACTGGTATTAATGTCCTGTTGTATCATTGTTCCTTCATATCTATGAGTAAGCGCTAGATGAAGTGTGGAACGCGTTAGACCTTATTTGGAGATCTTGCTCCTGTGTGTTTTCATATCACCTCTGTAGTAATGTGCGCAATAAGAAAAAGGAAAAACTCCCAGCAATAAAATACCATGACTATCCTATATAATAATTCGCTAGGATGTTTGTCAGAAGCCGTCATGCTCAGTAGAGACTGCCTGAACGCACAGAATGCTGGAAGCATGGAATGCTGGGAGTACAGAATGCTGGGAGTACAGAATGCTGGGAGCAAGGTATGTTAGGGGCATGGAATACTGGGAGCACGGAATTCTGGGAGTTCTGTGCTGGGAGCATTCTGTGCTCTTCGGCAGTCTCTACAGTGTATGACTGCGTCGGTGGCAGAACACAGAGCAGGACCGGCCTCTTAATCCTTTGAGTGCCAGAGGGGTACGCAAGTCATTGCTTTGCAATGCATTTTGTACCCCTCTGGCACTCAAAGGGTTAACATTACCCGGACCTTGGCCTCTGTACACTAGTACATAAATAAAATATCATTTGTTTGTGACGGAATATGAAAAAAGGAAAGACGGATCCTCCAAATTCCCAAACCGGGAAAATCCCCCCAGAAAAGAACAAAAAAGAAAAAATATTCCTGCGCTGATCCAAAATGATTACCTGAAAAATATAAACCCTATGTAGTGTATATAATAAACCTATGTGTATTTAATTTCATAAAAAATTAGGATTTCGGGATATAATTTGGCCAAAGTATATATAAACTATCTCACCACCCAAGGCACCTCAATTCCAAGACAGTCCCCACCATTACACAATAACTGAGAGGTTGGTGCCGTGTTCACTCCTCTGTTGAGCCCATTATTGGTGTCTGCCCGCAGGGTAAAAGCTTCTTGGAGTGCAAGTCCTCTGCCCGCTTCACAGACTTTGGTTGCCAATAACATCCAATCTACTTCTTTTCCGCTCTGCCCGCTTTTGATTTGCTGACAACGGAGGGGAGCCCTGGGACAACACATACCCGGTGAGCCATTGTAGTTACACAATCCAGACCAAGCATCTGCCGCCGGAGGGGCACCCCTCAAACTGAATTTGTCCTGGTGAGACACCGCCACATACATAGGCAGGATTACATCTATCTTGTAGGACAGAAGAGTGGAGATGGTGTGTAGAGGTATCTGCAGTCTGTAGAGGTAACACCATTCGGGCTTTCAGATCGATATTAATCAGCTCTAGGATATTATTATTATACATCATCGGATCTATCCTAGGGGTACCACTACCGGACTTTTAGATTTGTATTATCTATCCTAGGGGTACCACTACCGGACTTTTAGATTTGTATTATCTATCCTGGGGTACCACTACTGGACTTCTAGATTTTTATTATCTATCCTGGGGTACCACTACTGGACTTCTAGATTTTTATTATCTATACTAGGGTACCACTACCGGACTTTTAGATTTGTATTATCTATCCTGGGGTACCACTACCAGACTTCTAGATTTTTATTATCTATCCTGGGGGTACCACTACCGGACTTTTAGATTTGTATTATCTATCCTGGGGTACCACTACTGGACTTTTAGATTTGTATTATCTATCCTGGGGGTACCACTACTGGACTTTTAGATTTGTATTATCTATCCTGGGGTACCACTACCAGACTTTTAGATTTGTATTATCTATCCTGGGGGTACCACTACTGGACTTTTAGATTTGTATTATCTATCCTGGGGTACCACTACCAGACTTTTAGATTTCTATTATTTATCCTGGGGTACCACTACCGGACTTTTAGATTTGTATTATCTATCCTGGGGTACCACTACCGGACTTTTAGATTTGTATTATCTATCCTGGGGTACCACTACCGGACTTTTAGATTTGTATTATCTGTCCTAGGGGTACCACAACCGGACTTCTAGATTTTTATTATCTATCCTGGGGGTACCAGTACCGGACTTTTAGATTTGTATTATCTATCCTGGGGTACCACTACCGGACTTCTAGATTTTTATTATCTATCCTGGGGGTACAACTACCGGACTTTTAGATTTGTATTATCTATCCTGGGGTACCACTACCGGACTTTTAGATTTCTATTATCTATCCTGGGGTACCACTACCGGACTTTTAGATTTGTATTATCTATCCTGGGGGTACCACTACCGGACTTCTAGATTTTTATTATCTATCCTTGGGGTACCAGTACCGGACTTTTAGATTTGTATTATCTATCCTGGGGTACCACTACCGGACTTCTAGATTTTTATTATCTATCCTGGGGGTACCACTACCGGACTTTTAGATTTGTATTATCTATCCTGGGGGTACCACTACCAGACTTTTAGATTTGTATTATCTATCCTGGGGTACCACTACCGGACTTTTAGATTTGTATTATCTATCCTGGGGTACCACTACCGGACTTTTAGATTTGTATTATCTATCCTGGGGTACCACTACCGGACTTTTAGATTTGTATTATCTATCCTGGGGTACCACTACCGGACTTTTACATTTGTATTATCTGTCCTAGGGTACCACTACCGGACTTTTAGATTTGTATTATCTATCCTGGGGTACCACTACCAGACTTTTAGATTTGTATTATCTATCCTAGGGGTACCACTACTGGACTTTTAGATTTGTATTATCTGTCCTGGGGGTACCACTACCGGACTTTTAGATTTGTATTATCTATCCTGGGGTACCACTACTGGACTTTTAGATTTGTATTATCTATCCTGGGGGTACCACTACCGGACTTTTAGATTTGTATTATCTATCCTGGGGGTACCACTACTGGACTTTTAGATTTGTATTATCTATCCTGGGGTACCACTACCGGACTTTTAGATTTTTATTATCTATCCTGGGGGTACCACTACCGGACTTTTAGATTTGTATTATCTATCCTGGGGTACCACTACTGGACTTTTAGATTTGTATTATCTATCCTGGGGGTACCACTACCGGACTTTTAGATTTGTATTATCTATCCTGGGGGTACCACTACTGGACTTTTAGATTTTTATTATCTATCCTGGGGTACCACTACCGGACTTTTAGATTTTTATTATCTATCCTGGGGGTACCACTACCGGACTTTTAGATTTGTATTATCTATCCTGGGGTACCACTACTGGACTTTTAGATTTGTATTATCTATCCTGGGGGTACCACTACCGGACTTTTAGATTTGTATTATCTATCCTGGGGTACCACTACCGGACTTTTAGATTTGTATTATCTATCCTGGGGTACCACTACTGGACATTTAGATTTGTATTATCTATCCTGGGGTACCACTACTGGATTTTTAGATTTGTATTATCTATCCTGGGGTACCACTACCGGACTTTTAGATTTGTATTATCTATCCTGGGGTACCACTACCGGACTTTTAGATTTCTATTATCTATCCTGGGGTACCACTACCGGACTTTTAGATTTTTATTATCTATCCTGGGGTACCACTACCGGACTTTTACATTTGTATTATCTGTCCTAGGGTACCACTACCGGACTTTTAGATTTTTATTATCTATCCTGGGGTACCACTACCGGACTTCTAGATTTTTATTATCTATCCTGGGGTACCACTACCGGACTTCTAGATTTTTATTATCTATCCTGGGGGTACCACTACCGGACTTTTAGATTTGTATTATCTATCCTAGGGTACCACTACTGGACTTCTAGATTTTTATTATCTATCCTGGGGTACCACTACTGGACTTCTAGATTTTTATTATCTATCCTGGTGGTACCACTACCGTACTTTAGATTTGTATTATCTATCCTGGGGTACCACTACCGGACTTTTAGATTTGTATTATCTATCCTGGGGTACCAGTACCGGACTTTTAGATTTCTATTATCTATCCTGGGGTACCACTACCGGACTTTTAGATTTGTATTATCTATTCTGGGGTACCACTACCAGACTTTTAGATTTGTATTATCTATCCTGGGGGTACCACTGCCGGACTTTTAGATTTTTATTATCTATCCTGGGGTACCACTACCGGACTTTTAGATTTGTATTATCTATCCTGGGGTACCACTACCGGACTTTTAGATTTGTATTATCTATCCTGGGGTACCACTACTGGACTTTTAGATTTGTATTATCTATCCTGGGGGTACCACTACTGGACTTTTAGATTTGTATTATCTATCCTGGGGTACCACTACCAGACTTTTAGATTTGTATTATCTATCCTGGGGGTACCACTGCCGGACTTTTAGATTTTTATTATCTATCCTGGGGTACCACTACCGGACTTTTAGATTTGTATTATCTATCCTGGGGGTACCACTGCCGGACTTTTAGATTTTTATTATCTATCCTGGGGTACCACTACCGGACTTTTAGATTTGTATTATCTATCCTTGGGGTACCACTACCGGACTTTTAGATTTGTATTATCTATCCTGGGGGTACCACTACCGGACTTTTAGATTTGTATTATCTATCCTGGGGGTACCACTACCGGACTTTTAGATTTGTATTATCTATCCTGGGGGTACCACTACCGGACTTTTAGATTTGTATTATCTATCCTGGGGGTACCACTACCGGACTTTTAGATTTGTATTATCTATCCTGGGGGTACCACTACCGGACTTTTAGATTTGTATTATCTATCCTGGGGTACCACTACTGGACTTTTAGATTTTTATTATCTGTCCTAGGGGTACCACTACCGGACTTTTAGATTTTTATTATCTGTCCTAGGGGTACCACTACTGGACATTTAGATTTGTATTATCTTTCCCTGGGTACCACTACCGGACTTTTAGATTTGTATTATCTTTCCCTGGGTACCACTACCGGACTTTTAGATTTTTATTATCTTTCCGGGGGTACCACTACCGGACTTTTAGATTTGTATTATCTATCCTGGGGTACCACTACCGGACTTTTAGATTTGTATTATCTATCCTAGGGGTACCACTACCGGACTTTTAGATTTGTATTATCTATCCTGGGGGTACCACTACCGGACTTTTAGATTTGTATTATCTATCCTAGGGGTACCACTACCGGACTTTTAGATTTGTATTATCTATCCTGGGGGTACCACTACCGGACTTTTAGATTTGTATTATCTATCCTGGGGTACCACTACTGGACTTTTAGATTTTTATTATCTATCCTGGGGTACCACTACCGGACTTTTAGATTTGTATTATCTATCCTAGGGGTACCACTACTGGACTTTTAGATTTGTATTATCTATCCTGGGGTACCACTACCGGACTTTTAGATTTGTATTATCTGTCCTAGGGGTACCACTACCGGACTTTTAGATTTCTATTATATGTCCTAGGGGTACCACTACCGGACTTTTAGATTTGTATTATCTATCCTGGGGTACCACTACCGGACTTTTAGATTTGTATTATCTATCCTAGGGGTACCACTACGGACTTTTAGATTTGTATTATCTATCCTGGGGTACCACTACTGGACTTTTAGATTTGTATTATCTATCCTGGGGGTACCACTACTGGACTTTTAGATTTGTATTATCTATCCTGGGGTACCACTACCGGACTTTTAGATTTGTATTATCTATCCTGGGGTACCACTACCGGACTTTTACATTTGTATTATCTGTCCTAGGGTACCACTACCGGACTTTTAGATTTGTATTATCTATCCTGGGGTACCACTACAGGACTTTTAGATTTGTATTATCTATCCTGGGGTACCACTACCGGACTTTTAGATTTGTATTATCTATCCTGGGGTACCACTACTGGACTTTTAGATTTGTATTATCTATCCTGGGGTACCACTACCGGACTTCTAGATTTTTATTATCTATCCTGGGGTACCACTACCGGACTTCTAGATTTTTATTATCTATCCTGGGGGTACCACTACCGGACTTTTAGATTTGTATTATCTATCCTAGGGGTACCACTACCGTACTTTAGATTTGTATTATCTATCCTGGGGTACCACTACCGGACTTTTAGATTTGTATTATCTATCCTGGGGTACCAGTACCGGACTTTTAGATTTCTATTATCTATCCTGGGGTACCACTACCGGACTTTTAGATTTGTATTATCTATCCTGGGGTACCACTACCGGACTTTTAGATTTGTATTATCTATCCTGGGGGTACCACTGCCGGACTTTTAGATTTTTATTATCTATCCTGGGGTACCACTACCGGACTTTTAGATTTGTATTATCTATCCTGGGGTACCACTACCGGACTTTTAGATTTGTATTATCTATCCTTGGGGTACCACTACCGGACTTTTAGATTTGTATTATCTATCCTGGGGGTACCACTACCGGACTTTTAGATTTGTATTATCTATCCTGGGGGTACCACTACCGGACTTTTAGATTTGTATTATCTATCCTGGGGGTACCACTACCGGACTTTTAGATTTGTATTATCTATCCTGGGGGTACCACTACCGGACTTTTAGATTTGTATTATCTATCCTGGGGGTACCACTACCGGACTTTTAGATTTGTATTATCTATCCTGGGGGTACCACTACCGGACTTTTAGATTTGTATTATCTTTCCTGGGGTACCACTACCGGACTTTTAGATTTGTATTATCTATCCTGGGGTACCACTACCGGACTTTTAGATTTGTATTATCTATCCTAGGGGTACCACTACCGGACTTTTAGATTTGTATTATCTATCCTGGGGGTACCACTACCGGACTTTTAGATTTGTATTATCTATCCTAGGGGTACCACTACCGGACTTTTAGATTTGTATTATCTATCCTGGGGGTACCACTACCGGACTTTTAGATTTGTATTATCTCTCCTGGGGTACCACTACTGGACTTTTAGATTTTTATTATCTATCCTGGGGTACCACTACCGGACTTTTAGATTTGTATTATCTATCCTAGGGGTACCACTACCGGACTTTTAGATTTGTATTATCTATCCTGGGGTACCACTACCGGACTTTTAGATTTGTATTATCTGTCCTAGGGGTACCACTACCGGACTTTTAGATTTCTATTATATGTCCTAGGGGTACCACTACCGGACTTTTAGATTTGTATTATCTATCCTGGGGTACCACTACCGGACTTTTAGATTTGTATTATCTATCCTAGGGGTACCACTACGGACTTTTAGATTTGTATTATCTATCCTGGGGGTACCACTACTGGACTTTTAGATTTCTATTATCTATCCTGGGGGTACCACTACTGGACTTTTAGATTTGTATTATCTATCCTGGGGTACCACTACCAGACCTTTTAGATTTGTATTATCTGTCCTAGGGGTACCACTACCGGACTTTTAGATTTGTATTATCTATCCTGGGGTACCACTACTGGACATTTAGATTTGTATAATCTATCCTAGGGGTACCACTACTGGACTTTTAGATTTGTATTATCTATCCTGGGGTACCACTACTGGACTTTTAGATTTGTATTATCTGTCCTAGGGGTACCACTACTGGACTTTTAGATTTGTATTATGTATCCTGGGGTACCACTACCGGACTTTTAGATTTCTATAATCTATCCTGGGGTACCACTACCGGACTTTTAGATTTGAATTATCTATCCTGGGGTACCACTACCGGACTTTTATATTTTTATTATCTGTCCTGGGGGTACCACTACCGGACTTTTAGATTTGTATTATGTATCCTGGGGGTACCACTACTGGACTTTTAGATTTGTATTATCTGTCCTAGGGGTACCACTACCGGACTTTTAGATTTGTATTATCTATCCTGGGGTACCACTACCGGACTTTTAGATTTCTATAATCTATCCTGGGGTACCACTACCGGACTTTTAGATTTGTATTATCTATCCTAGGGGTACCACTACCGGACTTTTAGATTTGTATTATCTATCCTAGGGGTACCACTACCGGACTTTTAGATTTGTATTATCTATCCTGGGGTACCACTACCGGACTTTTAGATTTGTATTATCTATCCTAGGGGTACCACTACCAGACTTTTAGATTTGTATTATCTATCCTGGGGGTACCACTACTGGACTTTTTGATTTGTATTATCTATCCTGGGGTACCACTACTGGACTTTTAGATTTGTATTATCTATCCTGGGGGTACCACTACTGGACTTTTAGATTTGTATTATCTATCCTGGGGGTACTATTACTGGACTTTTAGATTTTTATTATCTACATACAGTGTATTTTATTACTATATGTGTATGTTTTGTGCATTATGATATTTCTTTATTAAAAATGTGTTCTCAATTACTATATATTGCTTATGTGGCACTATACACCTAACTATATTAGTCAGGGATGGTAACTATTATTGTATATCTCTTATTTTTAATTATTACTATTATCTAGCGCTCTCCCTATATATCTTTTTTCGCTCCTCTGTTGGTGCTTACTGCAAACTATTTCTGTTTAAAAGCAAGTTATTCTTATGAAGAGATCTTCATAGTCTTTAGAGGGGTGGGATGCGTGTTTTTAATTAGTGTTTCATTAGGTTTTAACCTCAAAATGTTACATGTTACCACAAGAGCTGCTTCCTCAAGTTTCATTTTATTTCAGTCATTTTATTTTAGTTAATTTATAATGGTTGGGAATCTCTTGGAATTGGAGTGGTAAGAGAGCTTCCAGTTGTTATTGAAGGGTGAAGGGTGAAAGTAAAGCAGCCTACAAGTGCAGCACATTGGTGGGAACTTCTGTAACAGTGTTGGAAAGAACTTTCAGATCAATATTTGATTTCCGTTGTGGAAAGAAGGTCACGAATGTGTTCGGCTGTTATATCTCCAAAAGGTGGCTACTTGGATGAGTAAAAAAAAAAATTCCATGATTTCTTTTTAATGTCCAATTGTTTATTTGTTCTATGCTTTATTTTAAGAGTACATTGAGACATTAAACTGCATAAATATCAATAAAAACTGGAAAAATGGGCGTCTTCTAAAACTTTTGACAGGTTGTGTACTTATCATGGTGCCCGTGATTATTGCCTGCCTGTTGTGTTTCCGGTCCTGTCTCCTCGGGTTGACAAGACGCAGGCATTGCCAAGCACTGCAGCCTTCTGCCTGGACTCTATGCTACTGGGGCATGTCTTTGACGTTGCACTCGCTATTTTGTAGCACTCGGCACTAACTGGCCGAATGTGTCCCGCCTCGTTTGACCCTAGCTTGGCTTCCATGTATCCTCTGGTTCGATCTCTGGCTTCATCTGACTATCCTCTCTGGTATCTGACCAGTGGCTCTGACTACCTGATCCGTGTATGACCCTGGCTTGTCTGACTACCTGTTCTGATCTGAGCCCGGTTGTGACTGACTATCTGATCCAGTGTCTGACTGTGGCTTTGTCTGACTTACGCTCTGTGCTTACTCCCGTTTACTGTCTGACTACCACTTGTCATTATTGGCCTCCAAGGCCTCTAGCTCCATACACGGAGACAAAAAGAGTTGTGAGGAGCACACATCGAGCACGAACAAGATTAAGTATCTTGTTCTAAGGCATGGTAGCCTCTCAATGGTGCTACAACTCACGTTTTTCACTCCCATGTGCCATTGCAGAGAGGAAATCTCCATGTCCATATCAGACTGGTCCCGCCCACAGACAGTCCAGCTCTGAAACGTCAGGCAAATCCTCTCCGCACGAGAGACACGGCAAAACCACAGACGTACGTTTCGGCCTATGTGAGCCTCGTCAGTGTTGTGCAGCCGAATCCCTCTAGGCACATGGAAGCAATGGCTCTGCCGTTTCTCTCGTGCAGAGAGGATTTGCCTGACATTTCGGAGCTGGGCTGTCTGTGGGCGGGACCAGTCTGATATGGACATGGGAGTGAAAAACGTGAGTTGTAGCACCATTGAGAGGCTACCATGCCTTAGAACAAGACACTTAATCTTGTTCGTGCTTGATGTGTGCTCCTCACAACTCTTTTTGTCTCCCTAAGTTTAAGGGCATCCCAGGCATGGGCCCTTGCTTCCATGTGCCTAGAGGGATTCGGCTGCACTACACTGACGAGGCTCACATAGGCCGAAACGTACGTCTGTGGTTTTGCCGTTTCTCTCGTGCAGAGAGGATTTGCCTGACATTTCGGAGCTGGACTGTCTGTGGGTGGGACCAGTCTGATATGGACATGGAGATTTCCTCTCTGCAATGGCACATGGGAGTGAAAAACGTGAGTTGTAGACCATTGAGAGGCTACCATGCCTTAGAACAAGACACTTAATCTTGTTCGTGCTTAATGTGTGCTCCTCACAACTCTTTTTGTTTCCCTAAGTTTAAGGGAATCCCAGGCATGGGCCCTTGCTTCCATGTGCCTAGAGGGATTCGGCAGCACCACACTGATGAGGCTCACATAGGCCGAAACGTACGTCTGTGGTTTTGCCGTTTCTCTCGTGCAGAGAGGATTTGCCTGACATTTCGGAGCTGCACTGTCTGTGGGCGGGACCAGTCTGATATGGACATGGAGATTTCCTCTCTGCAATGGCACATGGGAGTGAAAAACATGAGTTGTAGCACCATTGAGAGGCTACCATGCCTTAGAACAAGACACTTAATCTTGTTCGTGCTTGATGTGTGCTCCTCACAACTCTTTTTGTCCCTCTAGCTCCATACAGCCTAGCGCAACATTTACCTCCCTGGTATTGTTGCAAGCTGCCTTCCGCTCGGCAGCATCTGCTCCGTGCTGACCCCGATACGGTCCGACTCTGTCACTATAGACCTCCGAGGCCCCTAGCTCCATACAGCCTAGCGTGACATTTACCTCCCTAGTATTGTTTCCAGCTGCCTTAGGCTCAGCAGCATCAGAGTTGTTCCTTCTCTGGGACTGCCTGGCACTCTACTCTCCGTGTGTTCCAAGGCTGGTATTAGCCCAAAGTTGTTTCCTATCTGTGACCCGGTTTCGCTATTGTTGCCTAGAATCCTGGCTCTCCAGGTTGCCGCTCATTCCGCTTGCTAGAATCAGAGTCTGGTTCTATATTCCGTATCACCTTGGCAATCAGTGGTCACAGGTGACAGATCAGTGTCAGCTCCTGGGTAGTGGACAGTGCACTGTCCTCACACCTGTTCCTAACGAGGTTGGGGAAATGTATTGCTCTTCTGTATTGATTTTAAATAAACTGGTTTAAATTCACGTGCCTCTTTGTTGTGTGTTTCATTCACCTAAGTCCTACCGTGACAGTACTTTGGACAAATTATATCCCGAAATCCTAATTTTTTTAAAGAAATTAAAAACACAGAGGTTTATTATCTACAGTACACAGGGTTTATATTTTTCAGGCAATATGTATGGATTCTGTCTGTAGTAATCTGCTCTGTCTATATTAATAAAGGTTTCCATTTTTTTCAAGCTGATAAGTTCCGTGCTGTTTGACCTGGAGTGGAGCTACGCACTTCTTTTTGTATCTGCGTACTTCAGTACTGGAGGACGGCTTGGTCTTCCATCGTCTCAGTAATGGTGAGTCCCCAGACATTTATTTCATTGATGTGTTTCAAATCTTTAATATTGATAGCGTTGTAACACTTGTTCTACCTTGTTTGGGTCCATGATTGTATCACCCTTTCAGTAAAGCGGTGCTCACTCACATTACTGATGGATTTTCCATCTCTAAGGCTGGGATTCATCAAGGTGCAAATGAATTAATATGCAGGAAAATCAGAGGATTTCTCTGCGTATTAACCATCTGCACATTCAGCAACTTTATGATTGTATCTTGCCAGCGATGGCTGATAGATCCCCAAATGTGATACTCTACCTTCAAGCTGGAGGAACCCATTTAAATGCATGGGGTGAACACACACATACACATTTTCACTTATGCGTACACGTGTGTTTTCCCCATGACTGACCAATTTACTCAATTTTCCCTGCTTAACATACGCAAAGCAGACAAACCCAACGGTATCCCTCAATAATCACAGCGAAGAGCAGAGAATTTGATACACTGATCTTCCCGCAGTTTGATGAATCCCGACCTAAATCTGGATGTGATCTCTTGTGCTGGAATTCCTCTTGTCTAAACCAATGGTTCCTTCTTGTAATATGGTAATTCCCTTATCGCATGGAAAGGTTTCTGTCATATTACTTATCTCTGTGTGTCACTCTGTCTCGTGGGGACATGATGCTTTAGTGGTAAGTGGCATCTTTGTATGTTAACCCTTTGAATGTCAGACATGAGTGTACCGCAATGTACTGTACACTCCTCTGCCACTTTATTTTCATTCAATTTAAAGGGATAGTAATGTTCCATAATAAAATCATCTCTAATTAATCATCATAGTATTTGGACTTTGGAGAGTGTTATTTCAATACTGTCAGAGTTGTAGTACAAGAGTAATTCAATGACAAAGTGTCCCCCTCCCGCCCCTTTTACTGATGTAACACTGCTCAGCCAGATCAGAAGGGAGGTGCCCAGGTAGACTGCAGAGAGGGACATTTTTCAATTAAGATAGGGAAAAACCTGAAAAACTTGTCAAGGGGGGCAGGGATTTCATTGTTCTCATAGGAAGAAGATTGACCCCTTCTGTTATCTGTCTGGTCTATGGACTGCATTCCACATCTGAGAAGAGATTGCTTACACTAGGTAAAAGGGGGGCAGGGCTTTCATTGTTCTCATAGGAAGAAGATTGTCCCCTGCTGTTACCTGTCTAGTCTATGGACTGGATTCCACATCTGAGAAGAGATGGCTTACACTAGGTAAAAGGAGGGCAGGGCTTTCATTGTTCTCATTGGAAGAAGATTGTCCCCTGCTGTTATCTGTCTGGTCTATGGACTGCATTCCACATCTGAGAAGAGATGGCTTACACTAGGTAAAAGGGGGGCAGGGCTTTCATTGTTCTCACAGGAAGAAGATTGTCCCTTCTGTTATCTGTCTGGTCTATGGACTGGATTCCACATCTGAGAAGAGATGGCTTACACTAGGTAAAAGGGGGGCAGGGATTTCATTGTTCTCACAGGAAGAAGATTGTCCCCTGCTGTTATCTGTCTGGTCTATGGACTGCATTCCACATCTGAGAAGAGATGGCTTACACTAGGTAAAAGGGGGGCAGGGCTTTCATTGTTCTCACAGGAAGAAGATTGTCCCCTGCTGTTATCTGTCTGGTCTATGGACTGGATTCCACATCTGAGAAGAGATGGCTTACACTAGGTAAAAGGGGGGCAGGGCTTTCATTGTTCTCATAGGAAGAAGATTGTCCCCTGCTGTTATCTGTCTGGTCTATGAACTGGATTCCACATCTGAGAAGAGATGGCTTACACTAGGTAAAATGGGGGCAGGGCTTTCATTGTTCTCATAGGAAGAAGATTGTCCCCTGCTGTTATCTGTCTGGTCTATGGACTGGATTCCAAATCTGAGAAGAGATGGCTTACACTAGGTAAAAGGGGGGCAGGGCTTTCATTGTTCTCATAGGAAGAAGATTGTCCCCTGCTGTTATCTGTCTGGTCTATGGACTGGATTCCACATCTGAGAAGAGATGGCTTACACTAGGTAAAAGGGGGCAGGGCTTTCATTGTTCTCATAGGAAGAAGATTGTCCCCTTCTGTTATCTGTCTGGTCTATGGACTGCATTCCACATCTGAGAAGAGATGACTTACACTAGGTAAAAGGGGCAGGGCTTTCATTGTTCTCATAGGAAGAAGATTGTCCCCTTCTGTTATCTGTCTGGTCTATGGACTGGATTCCACATCTGAGAAGAGATGGCTTACACTAGGTAAAAGGGGGGCAGGGCTTTCATTGTTCTCATAGGAAGAAGATTGTCCCCTGCTGTTATCTGTCTGGTCTATGGACTGGATTCCACATCTGAGAAGATATGGCTTACACTAGGTAAAAGGGGGGCAGGGCTTTCATTGTTCTCATAGGAAGAAGATTGTCCCCTGCTGTTATCTGTCTGGTCTATGGACTGCATTCCACATCTGAGAAGAGATGACTTACACTAGGTAAAAGGGGGGCAGTGCTTTCATTGTTTTCATAGGAAGAAGATTGTCCCCTTCTGTTATCTGTCTGGTCTATGGACTGGATTCCACATCTGAGAAGAGATGGCTTACACTAGGTAAAAGGGGGGCAGGGCTTTCATTGTTCTCATAGGAAGAAGATTGTCCCCTGCTGTTATCTGTCTGGTCTATGGACTGGATTCCACATCTGAGAAGAGATGGCTTACACTAGGTAAAAGGGGGGCAGGGCTTTCATTGTTCTCATAGGAAGAAGATTGTCCCCTGCTGTTATCTGTCTGGTCTATGGACTGGATTCCACATCTGAGAAGAGATGGTTTACACTAGGTAAAAGGGGGCAGGGCTTTCATTGTTCTCATAGGAAGAAGATTGTCCCCTGCTGTTATCTGTCTGGTCTATGGACTGGATTCCACATCTGAGAAGAGATGGTTTACACTAGGTAAAAGGGGGGCAGGGCTTTCATTGTTCTCATAGGAAGAAGATTGTCCCCTGCTGTTATCTGTCTGGTCTATGGACTGGATTCCACATCTGAGAAGAGATGGCTTACACTAGGTAAAAGGGGGGCAGGACTTTCATTGTTCTCATAGGAAGAAGATTGTCCCCTGCTGTTATCTGTCTGGTCTATGGACTGGATTCCACATCTGAGAAGAGATGGCTTACACTAGGTAAAAGGGGGGCAGGACTTTCATTGTTCTCATAGGAAGAAGATTGTCCCCTGCTGTTATCTGTCTGGTCTATGGACTGGATTCCACATCTGAGAAGAGATGGCTTACACTAGGTAAAAGGGGGGCAGGACTTTCATTGTTCTCATAGGAAGAAGATTGTCCCCTGCTGTTATCTGTCTGGTCTATGGACTGCATTCCACATCTGAGAAGAGATGGTTTACACTAGGTAAAAGGGGGCAGGACTTTCATTGTTCTCATAGGAAGAAGGTTGTCCCCTTCTGTTATCTGTCTGGTCTATGGACTGGATTCCACATCTGAGAAGAGATGGTTTACACTAGGTAAAAGGGGGGCAGGACTTTCATTGTTCTCATAGGAAGAAGATTGTCCCCTTCTGTTATCTGTCTGGTCTATGGACTGGATTCCACATCTGAGAAGAGATGGCTTACACTAGGTAAAAGGGGGGCAGGACTTTCATTGTTCTCATAGGAAGAAGATTGTCCCCTTCTGTTATCTGTCTGGTCTATGGACTGGATTCCACATCTGAGAAGAGATGTATTACACTAGGTAAAAGGGGCGGGAGGGGAAACTTTGCTTGTGAATATCTCTCAAACCATAAAGGTTTGAGAGATAAGACTTATATCATTCTAAATGTTTTTTTAATGCCTACAAAATAAAATAAAGATAAAACAAAGTATTACTATCCCTTTAAGCCAAATACTGTATAAAGTAAAACTGGTAGCATTTATCCTGCCTTTGAGCAGCAAAGAAAGAGGAACTGGAACTACCTGTTTCACCTGTTATACACCTTTGGGGGAATATCATTGGCTGCCTGTGTAAGGGGCGGGGTTTACACATGTGTATGGTTCAGACTTTTTTTTATTTCTTTTTCAGATGTTTAAAGTTTTCTGCTGAGTAGTAAAGATGGAGACTTTGCATAATAGGAGACTCCATGTCTTGACATAAAATTCAGGCATTAACCCTTGCAGGCAGTGGAGGGATTCTAAGATGATTTTACATCTCAATTATTTATGTGAAATGCATGAATATGAAGGGAGATATTTCACTGGTGTCACATTTCAGGGGTCTGATGACGTAATTATTTCCAGTCTCCTGGACGCAGGGTCACAAGTTACCATCTTGTCTCGCTCCCATTATCATCACATTATGGGGGATGCTACTGTAAAGCCCGTGTTGAAAGCATTTGGCGGATCCCTAATAAGCGTAGGAGGTAACCCCTTAAACATTTGGGAACCATATGGTTAAAATTTAATATCGGTAATAAATTATTCACACATCTAGTCATAGTAATTGGGATCCCCTATAACAGGTTAATTATAGGTGCTGATTTAACACAGCAATTAAGTCCCATTACAGACTATGTGAATGTAATGTAATTGTCTTTTACCCAGATAAATCTAGAGAAAGCAGTGGTAAGTAATAAGACTTACCTTAACCTAAAGACACCAAAGGGAATCTGTTATCCCTACTAATGGTGAGAGTGTAGATAAGTGGGTTCATATAAACCAATTACGTGCTTGTCACCCTAAATCTCAGTTACAGATCATAGAAGGAGAAGCGGAAGAAGAAGAAGAAGGATCCTAATTCAGTCATCGGATGGATGAGTATTATTGATTGTACAAATGACATTATCACGTTTGGTTCTATTGTCTCCTTATGTTCCAGTGAAACGCCGCTCTCTCTCTCGTCTGTCTGTCTGTCTGTCTGTGTGGCCTGTATGTTCCCCACTAACACTCTAACATATCTCGTCAACTAACGAATTGCTGCTCAATGATTCTCTGAAAATGTTCTGCTAATTTTATTTTTCCTTTTGACAAGGTTGTGTTTGTAGTATATAGCTGAGGGTCATTCCTCTGTGGAAGGGGGAAGAGCAGAGACAGAGAGTGTTAGATTTTCATAGTTCAGCTTAAGACTAGTGAGGGCCACAAGCAGACTGGTGCAAAAATAAATGTACAGTAATCATTACAGTACCAAAATCATAGGGATACTGGTTGAAACTGTATTGTAATGTATGTATGCATGCAAAATTGTTTATATGACATCACTCATGTGTCATTTCTTTGAGACCAAAGAGTTCTTAAAGGGATAGTAACCCCCCCCCCCCGAAAAATGTGACGCCAAATGCTAGGAATTAGTAAAACATACTTAACTCTCATATTCCCATCTCTCAAACCATTATGGTTTGAGAGATGTAAGAAAAGAAAGACCTCCGCTCCCTTCCCCTTCTCGTGCGTCCGCTGTACAGCAGACGTCATGTGATCCTGCTTCCATGGCCAGACGGCTGCTCTTCCGGAGCGCTGTCATCTAGATATCTCGGAATAATTACTTCATCGGTATGGTCTACATGATCCTGGCTTGCAAGCACATGTTGTAGGCCATTCCGAAGAAGTACTTATACCGAGATATCTAGATGACAGTGCTCCGGAAGAGCCGCCGTAAGTCGGTCAACCAGATTCTACCTCTGACAGCTTTACAGCTCGTCAGGCAGAAAGGGGAGGGAGTGGAGGTCTTTCTTGTCTTACATCTCTCAAACCATAACAGTTTGAGAGATGGGAATATGGGAGTTAAGTATGTTTTACTGATTGCTAGCATTTGGCTTCACATTTTTCGGGGGGGGGGGGGGGGTTACTTTCCCTTTAAAAGATTGAGGTCAGTTGACAGATGCCATTGCTATGGATGTCCAGACCAAGCCATGATGTGATCATCCTTTTTCTGTGACAAGAGTTCCAGGCAAAACCAAGCGTGGCTCCAGTGCCTTCATCAAGAACCATTGTGCAAGAGATACTAGAGTCCATCCTAACAGAGAAGAATTTGTATCCCAGAAGAGTTTTATCAACATGTTCCCATGATCATACAAAACAGCTAGTCAGAGGCGCTCAACTAGGAACAAGCCTGCCCTCTAACTGATGAGGCTCTATAGGATAAGTATTCTACCCAGAGTGCAGTCTCTTTTAGCTCACTAGTGCCTTTTACAGAGAGGAAATATCCTGAAGCACATCATACTGATCCTACCAAAAGGCAGTCCAGCCACGAAGTACCAGGCAATTCCTATCTGAACAAACTAAACAGCTAATCCCAGATGTATGTTTCAGCCTTGTTGGGCCTCATCAGTAAGGTTCAGCTGATCTCTCTAGGCACTGTGAACAAGGGGTCCACGTCTGGATTACCTTGTTACCCTTAGGGAGACTAGTCCCAAGGATAATTTGCATATGCAAAGAGTTGGTCAGAGACGCTCAACTAGGAACGAGCCCTGAGTAGGATACTTATCCTATAGAGCCTCATCAATTTTGCATATGCAAATTGCCCTTGGGACTAGTCACCCTAAGGGTAACAGGGTAATCCAGACATGGACCTCTTGCTCACAGTGCCTAGAGAGATCAGCTGCACCTCAGTGATGAGGCCTAACAAGGCTGAAACGTAGGTCTGGGGTTGGTCATGGACTCCCCCCTGGCATTGGAGAAGCTGTTCTCTGCTGCCAGATCCTTCAAGTCAGGCAAGACCCCGGGCTGTGATGGTCTCCCAGCTGAATTTTATATAAACCTGTGGGACCTCATAGGCTCGGACCTGCTTGAACTATACGAGGAGATGGTGGCGGAGGGCAGAATGCCTCCAACGCTAAGGGAGGGGATGATCACGATCTTGTATAAACAGAAGGGAGAGAGATGCGACCTTAAAAATTGGCGGCCCATCTCTCTCCTGAATGTGGACTACAAGATCCTTGCCAAGGTACTAGCCAAAAGGCTAAAGAAGGTCATTGGTCAGATTGTTCACCCAGACCAAACCTGTGGCATTCCCGGTCGCAGAATAGCAGATAACCTTGCCCTGATCAGAGACGCAGTCCACTATATCAGAGACCTCCGTATAATGGCAGCCCTGGTCAGCCTTGATCAGGAGAAGGCCTTTGACCGTGTCTCTCATGAATTCATGGGCAGGGCACTGCGCAGATTTGGGCTGGGAGAAATGTTCTGTTCATATGTTAACCTAATGTACCTTGACATTTTCAGTACAGTGCTGGTGAACGGCTGGAAGACTGACCCCTTTCCAGTGCTTTCTGGGGTCAGAGAAGGTTGCCCTCTCTCACCTCTCCTTTTTGTCTGTTGTATAGAAATCTTCGCTGAATGCATCAGACAGAATCCAGAGATCAGGGGGATCACTGCACCAATACGTGGCAGACAAGAGGCAAAGTGCTCGCTGTACATGGACGATGTAACCATCTTCTGCGCTGACCAGCAATCAGTGAAAGAGCTCATCTAGACATGCAAGGACTTTGGCAAAGCTTCGGGTGCAAAGGTCAACTGCGGGAAGTCAGAGACCATGCTCTTCGGGGAGTGGCACCTGTCTTCTGACCCCTTTCCCCATAAGGACAGGCCTCATCAAAATCCTGGGAGTCTGGTTCGGTGGAAAAGGAGCGGCCCTGAAGTGTTGGGATGAAAGACTAGCAAAAGTGAGACAGAAATTTGGACTATGGAGCCTCAGGGACTTCACCATAGAGGGAAAATTACTGGTACTGCAGAATGAGATCCTTCCAGTTCTGCAGTATATGGCCCAAGCTTGGCCACAATTTGCAGAGCCATCACAAGGGCAGTGTTTCACTTCATCTGGGGCTCCAAAATGGACAGAGTGAAGCGTGTAGTTATGTACAAGGAGCCCCACAAAGGAGGAAAGGGGGTGCCAGACATCCCCACCATGTTGCGGGCCTTCTTCGTGTGCAACTGTATGCAGAGGACATTAAGAGAGAGCGACCAGGGATCTGCCGGTAATGCCATGTCCCTTTTCTTCCTGCTTCCTCTTTGGAGGGGACTTGGTTGGGAGACGTGGGACAGCTCCATCCCTTACAACTAGACTACCCCCTGGTTCTACCAGGATGTTGCTAGATTTGTGAGGGAGAACTAACTGGAGGGTGTTAAACCAGAACTGTGGACCCCAAATGTCATATATAAGCTCATCAGAGCAAAAGACATTATAGAGACAATTTCAGGACTCCCAGCTGCCACTTCCAAGATAGTGTGGCAGAACGTGTCATCAGGGAGACTCACCAATAGACACAAGGACACTGCATGGATGGCCATTCAGGGGAGTCTGTCTCTCAGGTCATTCATGCATGCAAGGAACCTATGCAGGTATAGACACTGCCCTAGAGGATGCGTGGCAGAAGAAACTGCCCTGCATGTGTTTTGGCAGTGCTACTTTGCCCAAGCTCTGTTGGATGACCTGGAAAATGAACTCAAATACTCTGTTCCAAAGAGACACTTGTGGTACCACTCGGTACTGTATGGACTATTTCCAGGGACACACTCGTATGGTGCTATCCAGGAAGCCTGGCGCATCATGTGCTGGGTCAAAGACGTTCTGTGGTTTGCAAGGAATCGTCTGGTGCTGAGGAGAGAACAAGTGACAACACAGGACTGATGCATGTGCTGGAATTGTTTTTTCCCACAGTTTCTCTATTTTGGTTTTCTGATCATGGCCCATAACCCTTTAAATATCAGAGGTATGTGCACAAACTTCCCATGTTGCTCAGCTTCCCCTGCCAAGCCATAGTCATCCTATAAACGTCTAACACTTAACCCGATCCCTGCCAGGTGCATAGATTTTCAGGAAATCTTCCCCTCAAGTGTAACCATCAGTGGACGTGTTCTGCCCAATTTAGGTCTCTTCTCTCTGCGGTCATCATGCTCCTCCCTGTGTCACGAGAGGCTAATCGAACTGACCCATCCCTTATCGATTTAACCCCTGCAGGGGCTAACATGGATCTGTCTCACACACTTTGATTGCATCTAATAGAGCAAGGGGTTAAACTTACCCTGATGGGAATTGTACCATAAGGGCTGGTGGCTGTTGAGATGTAGTACAACAGCAGCTGGTGAGTTAAACCTCCTCCCAGCCCAAGATGCCATACGCACAAAGAAATATGGACTGACCTTAGAACAGCCATTCCCATAGACTTAAATGGAACTTTTAATTTATTTAATATTAGAGATCTCCTAGCATTGGATTATTCTAATGGAGAGAGGATCGACCCTGGGCCTGGGAGACCATTAGGATTTCTGCTTCCAGTCTTCAGGTTCTTGTGTCCTGGGGAGGGTGATGCACAGAGGTGTGGTATAGAGGTGAGAAAATCTCCAGCGCCCATCTTATTCTATGGATCTAAAGCTCTAAGGGCCAGATTTAAAGGTTGACATAATAAAATGTCTAACCTGGTATTTAAAGGGATAGTAAAACTTAAAATGTAAAAAAATATGTTGTAGGGTTTATCACCCTGAGTAAAACAAGAGTACTCCCACTGCTGAGAGGTGTTTCATTCAAAAGTTATTAATTTTTAAAGTTGAATTTTTAAGGTGCAATATCACAGTGGCCTGAAATTGTACAGTGGCGCTGTTGCTACACCACCCTATGGAGATTTATGGTCCCGGGACCAGAGCTGTCCAAAGGATCGTGTAGCAACAGCGCCACTGTACAATTTTAGGCCACTGTGATATTGCACCTAAAAAATTCAACTTTGAAAATTAATAACTTTTGAATGAAACACCTCTCAGCAGTGGGAGTACTCTTGTTTTACTCAGGGGGATAAACCCTACAACATATTTTTTTACATTGTAAGTATTACTATCCCTTTAAAGACCCTACCAGCTAAAAGTACCACATATGTTAGGCCAGAGAAATGGTCTTGTGGCCAAACATCTGTTTTGTGCATTAAATTCCCAAAACGCTGCTAAATAGAGATATTAGTAACTTCACAGTATAAAAGTTATCGGTGTGTGACGTACTGTCCGTTATGTGTGTTACACTTACCTGTCGTCCACCGTCTCCTTCTGTCTGTCTCCTTTCTTGTGTCTGTAAATAACCCCTTAAGGACGGACAGTCCTGCATGCCGCTCTCACTTAAGGTCCACAAACCATTGTTTCCATGAAGGTCCTAGAACGTCATGGGTCCTTAACTCAAATCTACCCCTCACATGCCAGGACCGTCAAGGGTCATTGAGGGGATAAAAAAAAAAAAAAAAAAAGACAAGTATAATTACACTAATACATCCTTTAACCCCTTGAGTGCGAGAGGAGTACACAACGCAATGCAGTGCCTACCCCTCGTTTCCATAAATATGAATATGTTGCCAATTAGACAACAACGTCCAAATGACTCCTCTAATGTCATAACAATTATTTGCTTTAAAGAAATCCTTCACTTAATTTGTTGTTGTTTGCCTCTGCCGATGTGTGCGGCTGCGGTGGAGACAGTACTATGCGGCACAGCCCCCCCATCTTCCTCACGGCCGGATGCCCATTACACACGGAGGGAACTGTGACAGAGACTGTCTTTATATATGGGCAGTCACAGTTCCATTTCCCTCACAGCCAATCAATCGAAAGCACAGCTGCTCAAAGCCGATTGGCTGGGATGCGCATAAGCTGGGCTATGCCTCATAGTACTGTCTCCACTACCTCCGCACACGGTGGCGGATACAGACAACAGAAAAATTAAGTTAATTATTTGCTTTAAAGAAATACTTATGATCTTATGGTATTACTGGAGTGATTATTTGGTAAAATTTGGACATCGTTGTCTAATTGGCAACATATTTATGGAAACAGACAGTAAGACATGCTTTAACCCTTTTGAGCCCTAGAGAAGTATGCAACACATTGCTTTGCGTTACATACTCCTCTGGCAGTCAAGGGTTTAAACTATGTATTAGTGTATTTTAGCATTGTATTTATACTAGTCTTTTTTATTTACAGATACAAGACCGGGGAATGACGACAAGGCCAGAAGATACAAGACAGGGGAATGACGACGAGGCCAGAAGATACAAGACAGGGGAATGATGAGAAGGCCAGAAGATACAAGACAGGGGAATGAAGAGAAGGCCAGAAGATACAAGACAGGGGAATGAGGAGAAGGCCAGAAGATACAAGACAGAGGAATGAAGAGAAGGCCAGAAGATACAAGACAGGGGAATGAAGAGAAGGACAGAAGATACAAGACAGGGAAATGAAGAGAAGGACAGAAGATACAAGACAGGGGAATGAAGAGAAGGACAGAAGATACAAGACAGGGGAATGAAGAGAAGGCCAGAAGATACAAGACAGAGGAATGAGGAGAAGGCCAGAAGATACAAGACAGAGGAATGAAGAGAAGGCCAGAAGATACAAGACAGGGGAATGAGGAGAAGGACAGAAGATACAAGACAGAGGAATGAAGAGAAGGACAGAAGATACAAGACAGGGGAATGAAGAGAAGGACAGAAGATACAAGACAGGGGAATGAAGAGAAGGCCAGAAGATACAAGACAGAGGAATGAAGAGAAGGCCAGAAGATACAAGACAGAGGAATGAAGAGAAGGCCAGAAGATACAAGACAGAGGAATGAAGAGAAGGCCAGAAGATACAAGACAGGGGAATGACGACGAGGCCAGAAGATACAAGACAGGGGAATGAAGAGAAGGACAGAGGATACAAGACAGGGGAATGAGGAGAAGGCCAGAAGATACAAGACAGGGGAATGAGGAGAAGGCCAGAAGATACAAGACAGGGGAATGAGGAGAAGGACAGAAGATACAAGACAGGGGAATGACGACGAGGCCAGAAGATACAAGACAGGGGAATGACGACGAGGCCAGAAGATACAAGACAGGGGAATGACGAGAAGGCCAGAAGATACAAGACAGGGGAATGACGACGAGGCCAGAAGATACAAGACAGGGGAATGACGAGAAGACCAGAAGATACAAGACAGGGGAATGACGAGAAGGACAGAAGATACAAGACAGGGGAATGAAGACAGAAGATACAAGACAGGGGAATGAAGAGAAGGACAGAAGATACAAGACAGGGGAATGACGACGAGGCCAGAAGGTACAAGACAGAGGAATGAGGAGAAGGACAGAAGATACAAGACAGGGGAATGACGACGAGGCCAGAAGGTACAAGACAGAGGAATGAGGAGAAGGACAGAAGATACAAGACAGGGGAATGAAGAGAAGGCCAGAAGATACAAGACAGGGGAATGAAGAGAAGGCCAGAAGATACAAGACAGGGGAATGAGGAGAAGGCCAGAAGATACAAGACAGAGGAATGAAGAGAAGGCCAGAAGATACAAGACAGGGGAATGAGGAGAAGGCCAGAAGATACAAGACAGAGGAATGAAGAGAAGGACAGAAGATACAAGACAGGGGAATGAAGAGAAGGACAGAAGATACAAGACAGGGAAATGAAGAGAAGGACAGAAGATACAAGACAGGGGAATGAAGAGAAGGCCAGAAGATACAAGACAGAGGAATGAGGAGAAGGCCAGAAGATACAAGACAGAGGAATGAAGAGAAGGCCAGAAGATACAAGACAGGGGAATGAGGAGAAGGACAGAAGATACAAGACAGAGGAATGAAGAGAAGGACAGAAGATACAAGACAGGGGAATGAAGAGAAGGACAGAAGATACAAGACAGGGGAATGAAGAGAAGGCCAGAAGATACAAGACAGAGGAATGAAGAGAAGGCCAGAAGATACAAGACAGAGGAATGAAGAGAAGGCCAGAAGATACAAGACAGAGGAATGAAGAGAAGGCCAGAAGATACAAGACAGGGGAATGACGACGAGGCCAGAAGATACAAGACAGGGGAATGAAGAGAAGGACAGAGGATACAAGACAGGGGAATGAGGAGAAGGCCAGAAGATACAAGACAGGGGAATGAGGAGAAGGCCAGAAGATACAAGACAGGGGAATGAGGAGAAGGACAGAAGATACAAGACAGGGGAATGACGACGAGGCCAGAAGATACAAGACAGGGGAATGACGACGAGGCCAGAAGATACAAGACAGGGGAATGACGAGAAGGCCAGAAGATACAAGACAGGGGAATGACGACGAGGCCAGAAGATACAAGACAGGGGAATGACGAGAAGACCAGAAGATACAAGACAGGGGAATGACGAGAAGGACAGAAGATACAAGACAGGGGAATGAAGACAGAAGATACAAGACAGGGGAATGAAGAGAAGGACAGAAGATACAAGACAGGGGAATGACGACGAGGCCAGAAGGTACAAGACAGAGGAATGAGGAGAAGGACAGAAGATACAAGACAGGGGAATGACGACGAGGCCAGAAGATACAAGACAGGGGAATGACGAGAAGACCAGAAGATACAAGACAGGGGAATGACGAGAAGGACAGAAGATACAAGACAGAGGAAAGACGACAGAAGATACAAGACAGGGGAATGAAGACAGAAGATACAAGACAGGGGAATGACGAGAAGGACAGAAGATACAAGACAGAGGAAAGACGACAGAAGATACAAGACAGGGGAATGAAGAGAAGGACAGAAGATACAAGACAGGGGAATGACGAGAAGGCCAGAAGATACAAGACAGGGGAATGACGAGAAGGACAGAAGATACAAGACAGGGGAATGAAGACAGAAGATACAAGACAGGGGAATGAAGAGAAGGACAGAAGATACAAGACAGGGGAATGACGACGAGGCCAGAAGGTACAAGACAGAGGAATGAGGAGAAGGACAGAAGATACAAGACAGGGGAATGACGACGAGGCCAGAAGATACAAGACAGGGGAATGACGAGAAGACCAGAAGATACAAGACAGGGGAATGACGAGAAGGACAGAAGATACAAGACAGAGGAAAGACGACAGAAGATACAAGACAGGGGAATGAAGAGAAGGACAGAAGATACAAGACAGGGGAATGACGAGAAGGCCAGAAGATACAAGACAGGGGAATGACGATGAGGCCAGAAGATACAAGACAGGGGAATGACGACGAGGCCAGAAGATACAAGACAGGGGAATGACGAGAAGACCAGAAGATACAAGACAGGGGAATGAGGAGAAGGACAGAAGATACAAGACAGGGGAATGACGAGAAGGCCAGAAGATACAAGACAGGGGAATGACGAGAAGGCCAGAAGATACAAGACAGGGGAATGAAGACAGAAGATACAAGACAGGGGAATGACGACGAGGCCAGAAGATACAAGACAGGGGAATGACGAGAAGACCAGAAGATACAAGACAGGGGAATGACGAGAAGGACAGAAGATACAAGACAGGGGAATGAAGACAGAAGATACAAGACAGGGGAATGAAGAGAAGGACAGAAGATACAAGACAGGGGAATGACGACGAGGCCAGAAGGTACAAGACAGAGGAATGAGGAGAAGGACAGAAGATACAAGACAGGGGAATGACGACGAGGCCAGAAGATACAAGACAGGGGAATGACGAGAAGGAGAAATAGGAGGAATAGCCTGCGCACAGCTCCTGTGATAAAGAGTGACTGCAGTGACTCTAGAGCTAATACTATCTAGATATAAAAACGTGAGATGTGGGGAAGGTGATAGAAGCACCCTGTAGGAAACAAGAGAAATATAAAGGAATCCTATTAATGCTGCTGCTGCTCCCAAGTACTCAGATCCGTCAATGAGTATGCAGGCAAAATGAGGGTGAAGAGTGGATCAGCGCAATCATAAAAAGGAAAAAGCATAAAAGAAAAGATAATAATAGACTAAGTGTAGTATTAAAATGAACCAATGGAAACAAAAAAAGAAAAAGAACACTAGAAAATAGGCTGAATGAGGCTATGTGTGATGATGAGCTGGAAATATAAAATATACAAATATCAAAAAGTATATGGGGAGAATCAGAAATAAATGTGAACAGATCTGGAATGAAGGCTGTAGAGCCTGTATGAAGATGTAACAAATGTAATGAATACGAGTCAAAAATGGGTGCAATACAAAGTATCAATCATCAACATATGTATTAAGTGAAGAGCAAAACAAGTAGAATAATAAAAGCAAATGTAACTGAAAAGAAAAAACAAATAGTAGCTGACCATAAAATGAAACAATATAATAATGGTGTAGATGTGGTACAGATGTACCCTTACTTGATGTATACTTGATATAAAGCTCGTAGAATCTAGAAGGTCCGACTTAATTTGCAGCGTCCATACAGAGAAAGTTCTCGCGTCTTGGGCTTGGTAAGTCTCGATCCTCCGTCTGTGTATCCGTCTTGTTAGTGCCGCCAAGTGTCCCAAACACAGCGGTCACAAAGATGGATAGCGTGCTGGTTCAGTCCCTCAGAGTAGTGCTTCGCAATGCACAGAAGTGCTGAGCAGGAGTGGTAGAGCTGTAGTATCCGTCTCGCTCTACAAAGGTTCCTGCTGCAAACGGTCAATGCTCCGCGATGTGTAGGAGTCCCGGAGCCGTGCAAAGATCACAGCGATCAGATGGTGGTATTCAAATGCAAAAATGACTGTGCGTAATGCAGTGCAACAATAGGGACTGATGCCAAATGAAATAGAGAAATAAAAGGGGATAATAAATCTGTAAATATCCAACGCGTTTCGGCGCTATAATATCGCGCCTTTCTCAAGGATCAAACAGGGTGCTTCTCATTGAAGAGAATTTAACTACAAAGAAGCCAATCACCATAAAGGGGGTGTGGTATAGTGACAAAAGACAGGTTGACTGGATGAAACTAAATAGAAAAAAGGAACAATGTTTCTATCTGTATAGCTAATTAGAGAAAGCTGGAAACTAAATAATGAAGAATGGTTAAATAAATAATGTATTATGAAAAAATCTGTATACTAGAAGGGAGGAGAAATATATGAATACTGATGGGAGATGGAAGGTGCAAATAAAGACTACATACACCAGAGGTCAAGCTCCTCATTGAGACCCATAGGGATCATAGTGTCCATCTTGTATATCCAATAACTTTCCTTCTGAGCAAGTTTGGTATATCTGTCACCTCCTCTTAGTTGTGGTTTGATATGGTCAATCACTGTAATGCACAATTTGGTACTGTCACCTTCATGTTCCTCCCAAAAATGTCTCGCCACGCTATGTTTTAAGTTTCTTCGGATAATATTTCCTCTGTGCTCAAGAAATCGCTCTTTCACTTTCCTGATAGTGCGTCCAATATATTGTTTCTGACATGGGCATTCTAGGAGGTATATTGCATAGGTGGTATTGCAATTATAAAAATCTTTAATTTGGTGAACTTCCTTAGTACTTGTTGAGCAGAATTCAGATCTGCGATGCATCATATGTTGACAAGTGGTACAAACTGTATGACCACATCTAAAGTTGCCAATCACAGTCCGGCCATCAACCGTATTTGTATGTCCCTTATTCATTGGTCCTTTTACTGATCGAAGAGAACTTGGTGCTAGATACTGTTTAAGGTTCCTGGCTTTCTTGAAGATCACAGTTGGACGTTGTGGAAGTGAATTCTTGAGGAATCTATCACTCAACAAGATGGGCCAGTGTTTCTTAATGATGTTTTGAATTTTATTGCTGGCACAGCTATACCGTGTGATGAATGGAGTTTTATAGATCTTTTTTGTCCTTTCCTCATTTTTTTCCATCTTTTTATGTGTCAAGAGTTGGTTTCTTGGAATCTTCCTGGTCTTTTGAAGTGCAGAGACTATTGTCCCTTGATGGTATCCTTTTTCCTTAAATTTGTCTATGAGAGTGGTGGCTTGTTGTTCAAAAGTGCATTCTTTGGTACAGTTTCTTTTCAGTCTCTGGAATTGTCCATAAGGAATATTATTCAACCATCCTGGATGATGTGCACTAGTTGCCTGAATATAACTGTTTGCATCCACTTCCTTGTAGTGTGTTTTGCTAATAATCATGTTATCTTCTGTGCTTAGATGTAAATCCAGGAATACGATTGATACTTGACTGTAATTGACTGTAAAGTGTAGGCCAAAGATGTTGTTATTGAGTTGGTCCTCCAGGGTCCTTAGGGAGTCTTCTTCACCTTCCCAAATCAATAGGAGGTCATCTATGTAGCGTGAGTAGAGAACACGATTTTTTCCACAGATCTTGTCCAGACAGTTCTCCTCCCAAAAACCCATAAACAGGTTCGCGTAGCTAGGTGCAAACCTCGTACCCATCGCTGTACCGCACTTTTGGATGTAGTGTATGTTGTTGAACATGAAGTTGTTATGTTCCAATATGAATCTCATGGCCTGAATTATAAATGCTTGCTGTTTTTCCGGCATATTGGTTTTGGTCTTTAGAAAATGGCTTGTGGCCATGAGTCCTTTATTGTGTTCAATTACTGTATATAAGGAGGTGACGTCACATGTAACCCACCAGTAGTTTGATTTCCAGTTGATATCTTGCAATTTCCGCAAGATATGTGTCGAGTCTCTAGTGTAAGATGGTAATTGTTGGACTAAAGGCTGAAGGAAGAAATCAATAAACTGTGAAAGGTTGCTTGTTAAAGAGTTGATACCTGATATTATGGGTCGACCTGGTGGTTGTTGAGAATTCTTATGGAGTTTCGGCAGATGATAGTAGATAGGTGTAACTGGATGTTTGATATTAAGAAAATTGAATTCATCTTTATTGAGGATGTTGTTATTGAAGGCTTCCTTAATGAGTATAGAGTATTCTTCATGAAATTGGGTAGTAGGGTTATGATTAAGTTGTTGGTAGAATCTGCTGTCTCCCAGAATTCGGTCTGCCTCTTTCAGGTAATCCGTTCTAGATTGAATCACGATTCCACCGCCTTTGTCTGCTTCTTTTATAACTAAATTGTTATTTTCCATCAGTGCTTTCAGGCTCTTTTGTTCTCCTGATGTCAGATTTTTCTTCCAAAATTTGTTTTTATGGAACATTTGTTGTAGATCTTTCGTTAGCATTTCGCTAAATGCTTCAATGAAGGGACCTTTAGACTGATGAGGATAAAATACAGACTGTGGCGCAAAGTTGCTATGTTGTACAGGTACTGGTGAGTTGCCTTCCGCTATAGAAGTGTTGGATGCATCCATTCCTGAACTAGTACATTCTTCCTGTAAGCCTTCCAATATTTGTAGTATCTCCGAATCTCTTGACGTAATCTCACTTCTATCGATGTTTCGTGGGGTGAGAGTGTCTCTGTCCTTGATACTAAAATGTCTTTGGAGTGTTAATTTACGGATGTATTTGTGCACATCCATAAATAATTCAAATTGATTTGGAGCACTAGTGGGAGCAAATTTTAAGCCTTTATTGAGTAGTGATAATTCACTATGTGTCAGTTGGTGATCAGATAAGTTAAATATACCCCGATTTATTGTGGGTCTTGGTGTCTTCTTTTGTTTTGTCTTAATTCCTGCTCGTCTCCCTCTTGTTTTTCTTCCTTTCTCTTTCTTCTTTGCGGTGGCCGATTTAGGTTTTGGTTGGTGAAAACCACACCAACCAAAACCTAAATCGGCCACCGCAAAGAAGAAAGAGAAAGGAAGAAAAACAAGAGGGAGACGAGCAGGAATTAAGACAAAACAAAAGAAGACACCAAGACCCACAATAAATCGGGGTATATTTAACTTATCTGATCACCAACTGACACATAGTGAATTATCACTACTCAATAAAGGCTTAAAATTTGCTCCCACTAGTGCTCCAAATCAATTTGAATTATTTATGGATGTGCACAAATACATCCGTAAATTAACACTCCAAAGACATTTTAGTATCAAGGACAGAGACACTCTCACCCCACGAAACATCGATAGAAGTGAGATTACGTCAAGAGATTCGGAGATACTACAAATATTGGAAGGCTTACAGGAAGAATGTACTAGTTCAGGAATGGATGCATCCAACACTTCTATAGCGGAAGGCAACTCACCAGTACCTGTACAACATAGCAACTTTGCGCCACAGTCTGTATTTTATCCTCATCAGTCTAAAGGTCCCTTCATTGAAGCATTTAGCGAAATGCTAACGAAAGATCTACAACAAATGTTCCATAAAAACAAATTTTGGAAGAAAAATCTGACATCAGGAGAACAAAAGAGCCTGAAAGCACTGATGGAAAATAACAATTTAGTTATAAAAGAAGCAGACAAAGGCGGTGGAATCGTGATTCAATCTAGAACGGATTACCTGAAAGAGGCAGACCGAATTCTGGGAGACAGCAGATTCTACCAACAACTTAATCATAACCCTACTACCCAATTTCATGAAGAATACTCTATACTCATTAAGGAAGCCTTCAATAACAACATCCTCAATAAAGATGAATTCAATTTTCTTAATATCAAACATCCAGTTACACCTATCTACTATCATCTGCCGAAACTCCATAAGAATTCTCAACAACCACCAGGTCGACCCATAATATCAGGTATCAACTCTTTAACAAGCAACCTTTCACAGTTTATTGATTTCTTCCTTCAGCCTTTAGTCCAACAATTACCATCTTACACTAGAGACTCGACACATATCTTGCGGAAATTGCAAGATATCAACTGGAAATCAAACTACTGGTGGGTTACATGTGACGTCACCTCCTTATATACAGTAATTGAACACAATAAAGGACTCATGGCCACAAGCCATTTTCTAAAGACCAAAACCAATATGCCGGAAAAACAGCAAGCATTTATAATTCAGGCCATGAGATTCATATTGGAACATAACAACTTCATGTTCAACAACATACACTACATCCAAAAGTGCGGTACAGCGATGGGTACGAGGTTTGCACCTAGCTACGCGAACCTGTTTATGGGTTTTTGGGAGGAGAACTGTCTGGACAAGATCTGTGGAAAAAATCGTGTTCTCTACTCACGCTACATAGATGACCTCCTATTGATTTGGGAAGGTGAAGAAGACTCCCTAAGGACCCTGGAGGACCAACTCAATAACAACATCTTTGGCCTACACTTTACAGTCAATTACAGTCAAGTATCAATCGTATTCCTGGATTTACATCTAAGCACAGAAGATAACATGATTATTAGCAAAACACACTACAAGGAAGTGGATGCAAACAGTTATATTCAGGCAACTAGTGCACATCATCCAGGATGGTTGAATAATATTCCTTATGGACAATTCCAGAGACTGAAAAGAAACTGTACCAAAGAATGCACTTTTGAACAACAAGCCACCACTCTCATAGACAAATTTAAGGAAAAAGGATACCATCAAGGGACAATAGTCTCTGCACTTCAAAAGACCAGGAAGATTCCAAGAAACCAACTCTTGACACATAAAAAGATGGAAAAAAATGAGGAAAGGACAAAAAAGATCTATAAAACTCCATTCATCACACGGTATAGCTGTGCCAGCAATAAAATTCAAAACATCATTAAGAAACACTGGCCCATCTTGTTGAGTGATAGATTCCTCAAGAATTCACTTCCACAACGTCCAACTGTGATCTTCAAGAAAGCCAGGAACCTTAAACAGTATCTAGCACCAAGTTCCCTTCGATCAGTAAAAGGACCAATGAATAAGGGACATACAAATACGGTTGATGGCCGGACTGTGATTGGCAACTTTAGATGTGGTCATACAGTTTGTACCACTTGTCAACATATGATGCATCGCAGATCTGAATTCTGCTCAACAAGTACTAAGGAAGTTCACCAAATTAAAGATTTTTATAATTGCAATACCACCTATGCAATATACCTCCTAGAATGCCCATGTCAGAAACAATATATTGGACGCACTATCAGGAAAGTGAAAGAGCGATTTCTTGAGCACAGAGGAAATATTATCCGAAGAAACTTAAAACATAGCGTGGCGAGACATTTTTGGGAGGAACATGAAGGTGACAGTACCAAATTGTGCATTACAGTGATTGACCATATCAAACCACAACTAAGAGGAGGTGACAGATATACCAAACTTGCTCAGAAGGAAAGTTATTGGATATACAAGATGGACACTATGATCCCTATGGGTCTCAATGAGGAGCTTGACCTCTGGTGTATGTAGTCTTTATTTGCACCTTCCATCTCCCATCAGTATTCATATATTTCTCCTCCCTTCTAGTATACAGATTTTTTCATAATACATTATTTATTTAACCATTCTTCATTATTTAGTTTCCAGCTTTCTCTAATTAGCTATACAGATAGAAACATTGTTCCTTTTTTCTATTTAGTTTCATCCAGTCAACCTGTCTTTTGTCACTATACCACACCCCCTTTATGGTGATTGGCTTCTTTGTAGTTAAATTCTCTTCAATGAGAAGCACCCTGTTTGATCCTTGAGAAAGGCGCGATATTATAGCGCCGAAACGCGTTGGATATTTACAGATTTATTATCCCCTTTTATTTCTCTATTTCATTTGGCATCAGTCCCTATTGTTGCACTGCATTACGCACAGTCATTTTTGCATTTGAATACCACCATCTGATCGCTGTGATCTTTGCACGGCTCCGGGACTCCTACACATCGCGGAGCATTGACCGTTTGCAGCAGGAACCTTTGTAGAGCGAGACGGATACTACAGCTCTACCACTCCTGCTCAGCACTTCTGTGCATTGCGAAGCACTACTCTGAGGGACTGAACCAGCACGCTATCCATCTTTGTGACCGCTGTGTTTGGGACACTTGGCGGCACTAACAAGACGGATACACAGACGGAGGATCGAGACTTACCAAGCCCAAGACGCGAGAACTTTCTCTGTATGGACGCTGCAAATTAAGTCGGACCTTCCAGATTCTACGAGCTTTATATCAAGTATACATCAAGTAAGGGTACATCTGTACCACATCTACACCATTATTATATTGTTTCATTTTATGGTCAGCTACTATTTGTTTTTTCTTTTCAGTTACATTTGCTTTTATTATTCTACTTGTTTTGCTCTTCACTTAATACATATGTTGATGATTGATACTTTGTATTGCACCCATTTTTGACTCGTATTCATTACATTTGTTACATCTTCATACAGGCTCTACAGCCTTCATTCCAGATCTGTTCACATTTATTTCTGATTCTCCCCATATACTTTTTGATATTTGTATATTTTATATTTCCAGCTCATCATCACACATAGCCTCATTCAGCCTATTTTCTAGTGTTCTTTTTCTTTTTTTGTTTCCATTGGTTCATTTTAATACTACACTTAGTCTATTATTATCTTTTCTTTTATGCTTTTTCCTTTTTATGATTGCGCTGATCCACTCTTCACCCTCATTTTGAATGACGAGAAGACCAGAAGATACAAGACAGGGGAATGACGAGAAGACCAGAAGATACAAGACAGGGGAATGACGAGAAGACCAGAAGATACAAGACAGGGGAATGACGAGAAGGACAGAAGATACAAGACAGGGGAATGAAGACAGAAGATACAAGACAGGGGAATGACGAGAAGGACAGAAGATACAAGACAGAGGAAAGACGACAGAAGATACAAGACAGGGGAATGAAGACAGAAGATACAAGACAGGGGAATGACGAGAAGGACAGAAGATACAAGACAGAGGAAAGACGACAGAAGATACAAGACAGAGGAATGAAGAGAAGGACAGAAGATACAAGACAGGGGAATGACGAGAAGGACAGAAGATACAAGACAGAGGAAAGACGACAGAAGATACAAGACAGAGGAATGAAGAGAAGGACAGAAGATACAAGACAGGGGAATGACGAGAAGGCAAGAAGATACAAGACAGGGGAATGACGACGAGGCCAGAAGATACAAGACAGGGGAATGAAGAGAAGGCCAGAAGATACAAGACAGGGGAATGACGAGAAGACCAGAAGATACAAGACAGGGGAATGACGAGAAGGACAGAAGATACAAGACAGGGGAATGACGAGAAGACCAGAAGATACAAGACAGGGGAATGACGAGAAGACCAGAAGATACAAGACAGGGGAATGACGAGAAGACCAGAAGATACAAGACAGGGGAATGAGGAGAAGGCCAGAACATACAAGACAGGGGAATGAGGAGAAGGCCAGGAGACACAAGACAGGGGAATGAAGACAGAAGATACAAGACAGGGGAATGAGGAGAAGGCCAGAAGATACAAGACAGGGGAATGAAGACAGAAGATACAAGACAGGGGAATGAGGAGAAGGCCAGGAGACACAAGACAGGGGAATGAAGACAGAAGATACAAGACAGGGGAATGAGGAGAAGGCCAGAAGATACAAGACAGGGGAATGAAGACAGAAGATACAAGACAGGGGAATGAGGAGAAGGACAGAAGATACAAGACAGGGGAATGAGGAGAAGGACAGAAGATACAAGACAGGGGAATGAGGAGAAGGCCAGGAGACACAAGACAGGGGAATGAAGACAGAAGATTACCAGGAAGCTGAGGACTCCGCTGGTGTTACTTGTAATGGGATGTTGTTTTGTTACTTAGTTGGGTTAACCCTATGACTGCCAGCAGGGTAATTATACCCCACTGAAACTCATAGGGTTAATTCTACTAACTTTAGACAATTTTTAGGTACTTTGGATGTGTTGATGTGGGCTTAGGACTCAGTATCAATACATCCACTGTGTACGTACTTACTGGGGAACCCCTTACATTCGTTACATTATTAATTAGATGTATGCATTATGGTGAGTTAGAGCTGTAACCTATTCTTTTTTAATTTTCTGGCTCAGAATTACTCTTGTCCGTTGGGACAATGAACAGGACCTAGAACTCTATGTAAGAAAACATCCTCTATAATAATAATTTGTTAGAAATTTTGTAACAACGCAGTCATGCTCAGTAGAGATTGCCTGTGACGAGGCTCATACAGAGCTAGGCGCTCCGAAGCAGCATCCAGCACTGTATCAGCCGCGGAGTAGGCAGTCTCTACTGTGCATGACTGCACTGCAACTGTCTGGCACTGTATCAGCCGCGGAGGAGGCAGTCTCTACTGTGCATGACTGCACTGCAACTGTCTGGCACTGTATCAGCCGCGGAGTGGGCAGTCTCTACTGAGCATAACTGCACTGCAACTGTCTGGTACTGTATCAGCCGCAGTGTGGGCAGTCTCTACTGTGCATAACTGCACTGCAACTGTCTGGCACTGTATCAGCCGCGGAGTGGGCAGTCTCTACTGTGCATGACTGCACTGCAACTGTCTGGCACTGTATCAGCCGCAGTGTGGGCAGTCTCTACTGTGCATGACTGCCCCGCGATCGGCTCTTCCCCAGAGATCGTATCCTAGTAATTCAGTCCAGCAATCACTTTATTTCATATCTATATTATGTTGAAGCCTCAGCTGAGAAACTCCAACACTGTCAGTAGGAGCGCTCTGTAATACACATAGGGTTAATAAGGGTGATTGTAAAAGGGACAGGAATGTTTCAAAATAAAAGCAGCTCCAATTAATCTTCATAGTATTTGGGCCAAGGAGAGTGTTATTTCATTACTGTCAGAGTTGTTCAAAAGTAATGGAATGATAAAGTATCCTCCTCCCGCCCCTTTTACTGATGTAACACTGCTCACCTCAGAGCAGCAAGACTGTCCGGATGGATCCCAGAGACAGACAATCTTCTGTGATCATAAGGAAAAACCTGAAAAACTTGTCACGGAGGGCAGGGGTTTCCTTATAGTCACAATAAGAAGATTGTCCCTTGCTGTGACCTGTCTGGTCTGTGTACCAGATTCCACATCTGAGGTGAGCAGTGTTACACTAGGTAAAAGGGACGGGAGGGGGATACTTTATCATTCAATTACTCTTGTACTACAACTCTGACAGTATTGAAATAACACTCTCCATGAACCAAATACTATGAAGATTAATTGGAGCTGCTTTTATTATGAAACATCACTGTCCCTTTAAGGTGAAACAGACTAGTGATTGTCAATTCCTGCCTGGTGACAGGTCATTTACAGGTCTAATTAAGCGCTAGTAGATCAATCACAATGACCACCACCAAGTACTCAGATTAACCCATTAAGGACAAGTGACGTTACCAGATGAACGTCATGACATTTTTGATCACATCGGGCCTGCTGTGATTAGGCAGGTAGTCTAAAACAGACTGATCCAAGACCAAAGCAATCAGGTTCAGTCTCTCTGAGAGTTGGTACATGGGGTTGCTCAGTTACTGGCCCCCTGCGCGTTGTCTACCTGGTCCTTAAGGATACAAGTACCTGTGGACTGTCTGCCATTAAGGGGTTAATTAAGGAGATTTTAAAACCCTGAACTTTGTTTGTCCTGACGGATAACATTTACAAACACTACATTAGAGTCGTGGTTGGTCAGGGGGTGGCAGTGGTACAGTCCCCTTCATGTAGTAGTAAGAAAGGAAGAGAAGGGCCAACATTTCCACATCAAAAGTTTAAAAGTAACGGATAATCCTCCATTATAATCTGGGTACAACAATATAACGTGCACTAAGAATCAATCCTGTGTGTATCTTTTCCCTAAACTCTCTCTCTATTAGCGCCGGAGGGTACGACCAGGAATATCAGACCGGCTGAGATAAACCAGCTGCACCAGAGGTCACATAGAAAAACTGCAGTTTACAGGGGCGTTTAACTCCATGAACGCGAGAACAGTCTCCAACCGCTGGTACAGGGACGTCTACTATTGCTCCACACATAGCAAAGGCCTCACGTCTGCACCGCGCACCTGCAGACAACAAATATAGAAGTGATTCCCAGTCCGGTCCTCTGTACACAACAGGTCAGGTTTTCAGGATCTAATTAAGCACAGGCAGCCCAATTACATGGACTGAGCCACTAACTATCCACCTGTGATAAAGTAGAGAGATACTGAGAACCTGACAGCTTGGTGTATCCCGAGGACTAAGATACTGCTTTAAGGGAAGGAAGGAAAAAAAAAAAAGTGTTATAACATTGCTTCACAATCTGGTCTACACCCTGACTGGTCTATAAAAGGTTAAATCAAAATGAGTCCTCACTAAAGCTTCATTGTAAACTGGCAACAAATGCCCCACTAAGTGTAATTTTTCAGTGCTGGGCAAAGTTGAAGAGCTGGTAGAACCCACACACTGCTCCTGTAGGTGGCGCTGGTAACCCCAGCAGTGAATATTAATATAGGGCCAGGTTCCAGACTGCTGGGGTTCTAGTCTCTGCTGTGGGTTCCTGAAGGAATAAAAGGTTTCTCTGGTGAACAGAGGGCATCTGAAAAGTCTAGAACCTCCCCAGGTACGGTCATGGTAGAAGGTAGACCCATCAGGAACTGAAAGTCCAGAACAGTTCTCCTATGGATTTCTGACGTTCCATGCTTTATGCACATCTGGCATTCCCAGAACATGCAGGAAGGCATCCTGACTGCTCCTCATTCCACAGAGAGCCACATGGTGTAGGACAGTTTTCCTCAGTCCATCTGGGCCACGTCCAGTTCATCCAGGAATCTGCGACATTTCCCCATCAGGACCTTGATGGCTTCACTGAGCAGCGTGTCTGGAGCCAGGATCCCCGTGGACTCGATGGAGACTAAAAGAAATGGACATGTTAGAGCAGGTGACTCAGTCGCATTCCCAGGGACAGACAGTTTGTGAGACAGATCTGATTATGGGCTGGAGTTAGTCCTTAGCTTAGCAATTTTTATTCTTTAACCCCATGGATACTAGACTTCTCCAGTAACATTGCTTTGCAGTAAGTTGGAGAGGTCTCTGGCATTCAAATCTTAAACATCCAATTTAAACTTCTTTAAAAACATCCAACTCCCCTCTGTTTAGTGAAAAACTGTCTGGATTTCCTCGTCCCATGTCCCGAGTTCATGTTCATTCCACAGAAGGAGGAAAACAAAACTAATATCAGCCTCGTGTGATGGGAGAACCGGTTTGTATTGCAGCCAGAAATGCTATTCTAGTGCACCGGATGCACAACTCCTCTCTTACTCCTGACAGCCTTGTCAGTTTTATCTTATCGCACCGGTTCTGACGGGTTTTATCTTATTGCACCTGTTCTATGTCGGGTTTTATCTTATCGCACCGGTTCTCAGTCTGTGTCGGGTTTTATCTTATCGCACCGGTTCTCAGTCTGTGTCGGGTTTTATCTTATTGCACCGGTTCTCAGTCTGTGTCGGGTTTTATCTTATTGCACCGGTTCTCAGTCTGTGTCGGGTTTTATCTTATTGCACCGGTTCTCAGTCTATGTCGGGTTTTATCTTATTGCACCGGTTCTCAGTCTATGTCGGGTTTTATCTTATTGCACCGGTTCTCAGTCTATGTCGGGTTTTATCTTATTGCACCGGTTCTCAGTCTATGTCGGGTTTTATCTTATTGCACCGGTTCTCAGTCTATGTCGGGTTTTATCTTATTGCACCGGTTCTCAGTCTATGTCGGGTTTTATCTTATTGCACCGGTTCTCAGTCTATGTCGGGTTTTATCTTATTGCACCGGTTCTCAGTCTATGTCGGGTTTTATCTTATTGCACCGGTTCTCAGTCTATGTCGGGTTTTATCTTATTGCACCGGTTCTCAGTCTATGTCGGGTTTTATCTTATTGCACCGGTTCTCAGTCTATGTCGGGTTTTATCTTATTGCACCGGTTCTCAGTCTATGTCGGGTTTTATCTTATCGCACCGGTTCTCAGTCTATGTCGGGTTTTATCTTATCGCACCGGTTCTCAGTCTATGTCGGGTTTTATCTTATCGCACCGGTTCTCAGTCTATGTCGGGTTTTATCTTATCGCACCGGTTCTCAGTCTATGTCGGGTTTTATCTTATTGCACCGGTTCTCAGTCTGTCGGGTTTTATCTTATTGCACCGGTTCTCAGTCTGTCGGGTTTTATCTTATTGCACCGGTTCTCAGTCTGTCGGGTTTTATCGTATTGCACCGGTTCTCAGTCTGTCGGGTTTTATCGTATTGCACCGGTTCTCAGTCTGTGTCGGGTTTTATCGTATTGCACCGGTTCTCAGTCTATGTCGGGTTTTATTTGATTGCACCGGCTCTGTCGGGTTTTATCGTATTGCACCGGTTCTGTCTATGTCGGGTTTTATCGTATTGCACCGGTTCTCAATCTGTCGGGTTTTATCGTATTGCACCGGTTCTCAGTCTGTGTCGGGTTTTATCTTATTGCACCGGTTCTGTCTATGTCGGGTTTTATCTTATTGCACCGGTTCTCAGTCTGTCGGGTTTTATCGTATTGCACCGGTTCTCAGTCTGTCGGGTTTTATCGTATTGCACCGGTTCTCAGTCTATGTCGGGTTTTATCTTATTGCACCGGTTCTCAGTCTATGTCGGGTTTTATTTGATTGCACCGGCTCTGTCGGGTTTTATCGTATTGCACCGGTTCTGTCTATGTCGGGTTTTATCGTATTGCACCGGTTCTCAATCTGTCGGGTTTTATCGTATTGCACCGGTTCTCAGTCTGTGTCGGGTTTTATCTTATTGCACCGGTTCTGTCTATGTCGGGTTTTATCTTATTGCACCGGTTCTCAGTCTGTCGGGTTTTATCGTATTGCACCGGTTCTCAGTCTATGTCGGGTTTTATCTTATTGCACCGGTTCTCAGTCTATGTCGGGTTTTATTTGATTGCACCGGCTCTGTCGGGTTTTATCGTATTGCACCGGTTCTGTCTATGTCGGGTTTTATCGTATTGCACCGGTTCTCAATCTGTCGGGTTTTATCGTATTGCACCGGTTCTCAGTCTGTGTCGGGTTTTATCGTATTGCACCGGTTCTCAGTCTGTGTCCGGTTTTACCTTATTGCACCGGTTCTCAGTCTATGTCGGGTTTTATCTTATCGCACCGGTTCTGTCTATGTCGGGTTTTATCTTATTGCACCAGTTCTCAGTCTATGTCGGGTTTTATCTTATTGCACCGGTTCTGTCTATGTCGGGTTTTATCTTATTGCACCGGTTCTCAGTCTGTCGGGTTTTATCGTATTGCACCGGTTCTCAGTCTATGTCGGGTTTTATCGTATTGCACCGGTTCTCAGTGTATGTCGGGTTTTATCTTATTGCACCGGTTCTCAGTCTATGTCGGGTTTTATTTGATTGCACCGGCTCTGTCGGGTTTTATCGTATTGCACCGGTTCTGTCTATGTCTGGTTTTATCGTATTGCACCGGTTCTCAATCTGTCGGGTTTTATCGTATTGCACCGGTTCTCAGTCTATGTCGGGTTTTATCTTATCGCACCGGTTCTCAGTCTATGTCAGGTTTTATCTTATCGCACCGGTTCTCAATCTGTCGGGTTTTATCTTATCGCACCGGTTCTGTCTATGTCGGGTTTTATCGTATTGCACCGGTTCTCAATCTGTCGGGTTTTATCTTATTGCACCGGTTCTCAGTCTATGTCGGGTTTTATCTTATCGCACCGGTTCTCAATCTGTCGGGTTTTATCTTATCGCAACGGTTCTCAGTCTATGTCGGGTTTTATTTTATTTATCAGTTCTCAAGCTCTCTCTGTTTGAGGGCCTCCAACATGCATTTAGGCATTTCCAGGCACCCAGAACATTGTATAAAGAACCTGACAAGGACATACTGAAGGCAAAATTCAGCAATGACATTACGCTTAGGCCTCACAATCAGAATGACAAATCAGCATGCTGTGCGTATCAATTTCCATAAATATAAATCAGAATATTCACATTTTTATCAGAGACTTCGGAGGAAACAGTGGCTTCACATAACCTGGAGGAGAACCATCGATGTCCAGTAATAAGTCCAATAAAAGACCCACCTTACAGACACTGGTTCCTAGTCACCTGCCAACTGATAGGACACCTAATAACATACTGTGACCTGAAAATCCTAATGGCCTCCACAGATTTTGTCATTGTACACTATCAAGCACTGACTGTAGATGTAAGGTCCATGGGGGCAGACATGACAGGTGCTAGAGAACCACAGGATCTCAGACTCTGCACATGATAAATTGTAACCCTTTAGGGACCGGATGGTTGCACCATGACTTCTCTGCTCAGTAGAAGGGAAGTACAATCCACGTCTGCCTCTGTGGATCCGACATAAAGCAGCAACTGTCACGTCTGCCTCTGTGGATCTGACATAAAGCAGCAACTGTCAGGTCTGCCCCTCGGATCCAACATCTGCCAATGATTTGAGGTGAACTCTTGAATCAAGGGCAAAATTCACAGGTGCCATTAGGATTGGCTTATCATGGTAAGATACATGGGGTGTTATTAGGAAATGTTACTTCCCCCTTTAGGCTTTGACCACAGTTAAGAAGATAAGACCACTCCGATACAGAACATTGTGTATTGATTTAGTGTTGGGACATCACAATGTCAATATAAGCCAAGGGTAACAAACTTATCCCTGAGACATCCCAGCCAAGCCCGTCATCAGATCTTCCAGCCACGCCCATCACGGCGAGCGTCCAGCTAGAGCACTGTAGGACTAATTAGTGGCCATGTCACATTAATAGCCCACCTGGGCTCATTCAGAGATTTCCTTATAAGGTGCTGCATTGGTAGCTCTGGAGTAGCAGGGTTGGCCTCGCCTGGTACAAGCACTATGATGTATAAGGAAAACAGCTTTATACACTTTGTAATGTTTACTAGATGAAACTGGAATGGAAAAGAGATGTAACATGGAACTGTTACCCACACAGCTTTCACATTCATTAAATGAATCTACCTAAACTGCCTATAACATTATAATTTTGGTTAATTTGTTGTGAAGTCTAATTTCAGTAGAGCTTTGTTCTCTGACCTCTCTAACAATGCTGCATAATCATTCACATGTCCCAAAATTAATTAAGGGAATGGAGGACTTGACATATGAGGAAAGACTAAACAAACTTTGTTTATTTACTGTAGAGAAAAGACGACTAAGAGGAGACCTTATCACATTGTACAAGTATATGAGAGGTCAATACAAGGATCTCTGCGGTGAGCTATTTATTCCAAGGCCTGATCAGGTGACCAGGGGACAACACTTGAGATTAGAGAAAAGGAGGTTTAAACTTCAGCAGAGGAAGGGTTTTTTTACGGTAAGGTCTGTCAAATTGTGGAATTCATTGCCCAGGGAGGTAGTTATGGCAGATACAATGGATACATTTAAGAGAAGATTAGATACATTTCTTTCAAAAGGGAACATACAGAGTTATACTGTTTATCAGTAGGCTGATCAGGAAGGTCTGATAAAGACTAATTTAATTGGTAGCAGGAAAGCTATAAAATTCTCAGTTACTGAGGTATGAAGCGAAGGTTGAACTTGATGGACTTGTTTTTATTCAACCTAATTTACTATGTTACTAAGATCACCTCTCCACCTTCTTAGTATAATAGAACCTGTTTCCAGCAGAGGGGGTGGAATAACTTCATAAGAAGAAATAATCGTGCAAATCCTTTCAATACGGAAGCCACAACTGAGGGGAGAACCTGGAAACATGACAGGTCCTCTTTAATGGAATGTTATCACCAATGCCATGTTCTAGATTTGTGCTCCAATTGCAGTCATTCTTGGTGTAATATGATTATATCCTCTACGTGCTCAGAGTGACACACACACACACACACACACACACACACACACACACACACACCTGCGGGATACTTACAGATAAAATGGTCTCGGACTCGAGCCATCTGGACCAGGTTTTTCAACTCATCATGGCGGAAGATTTCCCGGCTGCAGGTGTCCATACGAGAGTTCTCCACCCGTGCCACCTTTCTACCTGGGGGATGAGGGGTGGTGTGAAAAGCTGGGACAAGGATGGGAGAAACCATATCCACCTCCGAGAGGGTGACAGGACGGTCACATGACACTCACCATTCACTACATCTATGGCGATGACCCCAGGAGTGAAGCAACGCTGCAGGAGCTCTGCCAAGTCGCCCTCTATGGGGGATAACAAGGTAATCTCCGGGAGCAGCCGGTAGCTGGCGGTGGCCACAGGAGAGAACTTGGCATGGTCTTTACCTGGTGGAGAATAAAGACGTCACATTCTCTTCTACCAGAGCAGGAATAGAGCAGACTGAGCCCAGACAGCTCTATACACCCGCATACACACTAAGATAGCGGACAAATTCCAGGGAAACCAACTCTTTATGGGGCCAAATACAATAGAGATTTTAGCCATTTGAGAGGGTTCTGGACTACAAGCGCTTGTCTGTTCCTTGGCCATTTCCGGATGTTCCTTTCAGTCTCCACAACTTCTCTGAAATTACCTCCGTGCCCCTTGCACATTCCATCATTCTCTCCTTCAAGTACACAGATATCCCTCACCCCTCAACACAACCTACAATTTTGTCCCCGTCCCCATGTCCCTCACTCACCGATCCCCTTCACGCAGTGCATGATCACATGGATCTCCTGGCCGGGGCGCAGCTGAGCAATAAGGATGTCATCATGAACCGGGCGAGGCGTGTCAGTCTCTGGGAAGAGGTCGGCCTGGTTACCCTGCGGGAGCCATTTCATCTGGCTGGTGTAGACTAGGAGAAAGACAAGGTCACGTGCGAAACGTGGAGCAAACAAAGAATTTAGGGTCTCTCCTTAAGAGTTAAGGGTAATCCAGACGTGGACTCCTAGCTCTCAGTGCTAAGGGAATTATACAGATAAAACAAAAAAGCAACCCTGCGCTCCTCCAAACCAGCATGTAAATGTGTGCCCTGCCTTGTGCATATATAATAACTTGGTTGATAAATATGAGGATTTAGTCCATCAAATGGCCAAGAGATGTTAAGCCGCCAACCTCGCCAAGGTACCTCAAATCTGGCAAGTACCTACTCTAATGCACATTTGACAGCCACGTTATTATATATGCACAAGGCAGGGCACACATTTACATGCTGGTTCGGAGGAGCGCAGTGTTGCTTTTTTGTTTTGTCTGTGTACTTTGTGTTTTGCAGAGGCAAACCCCTCCGTCCTCCATCTTGGTAGGACCAATAATAGAGCATTTATAGTTATTGGATTGGTCCAACCAGCTGGAAGGCAGAGCCAGTTCCCCACAGTATGCCATGGACTGGACACAGAGGGACTATTTCTGCATTAAATATTTATATTATTCTGATGATGAGACATGAAGAGATATATATTTACACATTTGTTTCATCCATTACGTGCTTGTAAAGTGACCAATAAAATGTGAGGTGCGCCCCAAATCTTCCAGACTGCATGTTAGAGGTGACTAAAAAAAAAATGGCTGAGAACCACTGGTCTACAGAGACCCCTCTGGCTCCCATTCCTCACATCCTAGTGACCTGGACCGGTTACTACACGGGTCGCCTGGTTCCCATTAGAATATGGATTTAGGTGGGATTTTAACCCCTTGAGATGGAGTCCTTTCTAGCATTCAAGGGGTAAAATAAAGGGATTTGGGGTATTTTTTTGTTCTCTATCTTTGTGCATGCTGCCCATAAGGGATATGTATAACCAGCAGGTGGTCAATTCAGGTGCTAAGTCATGTGACAGAGGCCACGGGTGACCCCTAAGTGACCTGCACTTAGCCCCTCCCCTTGCGCTCACCTTTATGGTTTATGTAGAGCTCGTTGGGGTCAGAACATTCTTTGGATGCGCGCGGGTTCCGGGTGCATCTGACATTCAGTTCAAACTGCAGAGTGTCGATTTCTGTGCCCTCCGTGTCACCTGGTGGGGAACAGCACCGGGAGAGGGGTGAACCTCAAATACACAAGATAGCCCCCCACCCCCATGTCTAGAACCGTCTGTCACAGTCACTGAGGTACCAAGAGTGTGCACTCCAGTGACTAACAGACATTTCCATGGAGTAATATGGGTTTTCACCCCCTGGTAGGGTGGAGAGGGCCGACTGCTTCACAATTCACTGGAGACCTGTCCAGCGTTTAAGGGGTTGGAAGTTCCTTTGAAATCTGGGGAGATTACTGTCCCCTGTGACACAGTTGGATTAATCCATCTTAGTCCATCAGCCTCAGTCCCGTGTACAGGAGAGTCTTGATCTGTCCGTCCAGGTAACAGTCCTCTCTGGAGGAACCTTTACCTGTCCTCCTGTGTCACAGTAAATGTGTTCCCTCACCTGCACTGCGGTACTCGAAGAGACGCGGATCAGCCCTGATGGGGATCAGACCGAGACGATGTGCCAGAATCTCGTCCTGGATTATGGATGTGTTGTTATAAACAAAAACCTTCTCCACCGCCATGGTGGGCACCTGAGGGAAGAACAATGGGCAGAGAAAGCGGTGGTGACAATTAAAAACAGTATTATGCAGTATGACTCCTAAAATATCAGGTTAAAGGAACAATAAGGATTTATTATGAAAGCAAATCTATATTGTAGAGATCTTATTGGCCCGGATTTAATGCTACTACAATTTAAACTTTTTTCATCCTTGGTTTCTGTTGTAATGAGCAGGTGGCGCTGTGTTCATTGACTGAAGCACTCCAATATATATATATATATATATATATATATATATATATATATATATATATATATATATATATATATATATATATATATATATATATATATATATATATATATATATATATATATATATATATATATATATATATAAATAAATAATTTTTTTTTTCAACTGAGATTTTTATTGAATTTTTTAGGAAATAAAGAAGGAAAAGGGGAGGGGAAGGAGTTACAATCAAAATTGACAGCTGAAAATCATTTACACAAAAAGGTCTAAAATGCAGCAAGTCCGTAGATAGTGAAGGAATTACAACCAAGATTATGGGTTTACATGGGGGGGATGGGCGGGGGGAGGCAGAATCGGAAGAGAGATGAATCTGGAAATAATCAGCAGTCAGCCTAGTGACGCTATTTGGCTCGGAACCTACAGTAGAGGCATGAAATGACTCCAATATTAATGATTTTATATATTATAGAAATTCTTTTTTTAATTATAAAAAAATAAAAAAAAATAAAAGGACCGTCAAGCTGGAACCCAAAATGTTGGCCAGTTTTGTTGTCACTATAAAGTTATGGGCAAAATAAAAATGTTACACATAGAACTTTGTGCAGATTTTACTATAGTAGCAAGAGAGCGCGTTAGAGACAGCTTCCACTTCCCAGCTGTTAGTTACAGACCCACAACACAGCCACGTTCCACACGTAAGAGATCAGGGGAAGAATGGACAAAACAAAGACTTAGGTACTGGTAATCTTATGGTCAAAAGGTAAATTATTAAGAGTCAGGGAACAGTTAAAGAAATTCCTCAGTGCCCTTCTAGATTATAAAGATGCCACGTATAAACTGGTGATATGAAATGATATGGTCTCTGAAGGACCTTGTGATGTGACATTAATGAGAACATGAATCTATTCACATAAGAGGGAGCTACATTCCAACCCATTGCCGTTCCGGATATTTGGCAAAATTTGTCTTCAGATTTGAAGAACAGCGAGACATAGCTGCAACATTTCTACTAGGAACTCTAGGGGATTTCTGCCATCACTGGGATCTTCTGAACGCCTGGTTTTGACCCAAAACCTTGTCAACCACAAGTCACAATTACTTATATCCATATTCACCGGAAAACAGATGGATCACATCTTTAATTAAAAAGGAGACTGTTTTTGATGGATTTTAGGTAAGTGCGCACTAATGGCCAAACAGGTGTGCACCTTAAAGTATTCAAAAGTTCTTAGTGATCCAATTACGCTGCCTTGCAAAAAGTTATATGTGAAACGGCAGGATTATTAAGTTGCTGGTTAGCAGATTTATCACACAACTATTGTAGTGTTTCCTTTCTGTAGATGGAGTAATCTGATACAATGACTACTCCACCAATGTCAGTGAGGAACATTATTCCTATAGTATTTGCGAGGTCTTCAATTGCTTTATGTTCCTTAGATGTTAGGTTGAGTTTCCCGCTATAGTTTTGCTAGCTTAGTGTCATATTTAGTCTAAAATGAATTGATGTGCGAACAGATATTGATGGGCTCAAAAGAGCTGTTCGGTTTAAAGACATCAAACGTGTAAATCCTAGTATTTTTAACATCTTTAAAGGGATAGCAATGTTTCATAATAAAAGGAGCTCTAATTAATCATCATAGTATTTGGATTTTGGAGAGTGTTATTTCAATTCTGTCAGAGTTGTAGTACAAGAGTAATTCAATGACAAAGTATCCCCCTCCCACCCCTTTTACTGATGTAACACTGCTCAGCCAGATCAGAAGGTAGGTGCCCAGGTAGATTGCAGAGAGGGACAATCTTCAATTAAGATAAGGGAAAAACCTGTCAATGGGGGGCAGGGATTTCATTGTTCTCATAGGAAGAAGATTGTCCCCTGCTGTTATCTGTCTGGTCTATGGACTGGATTCCACATCTGAGAAGAGACGGCTTACACTAGGTAAAAGGGGGGCAGGGCTTTCATTGTTCTCATAGGAAGAAGATTGTCCCCTTCTGTTATCTGTCTGGTCTATGGACTGGATTCCACATCTGAGTAGAGATGGCTTACACTAGGTAAAAGGGGGGGCAGGGCTTTCATTGTTCTCATAGGAAGAAGATTGTCCCCTGCTGTTATCTGTCTGGTCTACGGACTGCATTCCACATCTGAGAAGAGATGGCTTACACTAGGTAAAAGGGACGGGAGGGGAAACTTTGCTTGTGAATATCTCTCACACCATATTGGGTTGAGAGATAAGACTTATATCATTCTTCATGTTTTTTTAATGCCTACAAAATAAAATAAAGTTAAAACGAAGTATTACTATACCTTTAACATCTTCAGTAACAGAAGTCATGAAATGCAGTCACCACCCCAGTGGTGACAGAGGGTTACTGCAGCCTGTAGGTTTGTTATCCTGAATCCTTTATGTATAAGCTTGACTCTAATAGTCTGACAAGTATATACCATGGAGATACAGATCCCCTTTTAGAGCAGGAGAGAATATTTATATTTTACATCTGTTAGAAGTTTACTTACTGATATTTTCTTTTCTTCTGTGTCCTTACACAGCTATGATAATGGGCATTGTCTCCACCCATCTGCCGCGGTAGGACCAAATGAAAATCTGTGATATAAGGGAGCCGTTTCACCGGAGACGACAGTCTCCCTTTTGTCCAAGCTAAAAAACAACAGAAAAGGTTAAGGGTAGGGGCGCCATGGAAAGACACAGAAGAAAAGGAAATATCGGTAAGGACATTTCTAACTTTCTTCTGTGTCCTATCCCCGGCTATAACAATGGGATATACACAAGCAGTGTGCCCCATAAAAAGGGTGGGAGAGTCAGACCAGTTCCCAAGTGACTGAAGGTATACAGCTGGTGAAAGGAAAATAAAGGAACCTTCCTACCAGATTAGTCAGGGATAATCGCCTGGAGGACTTGTCTCACAAATCTGGCATCTGCAGAAGCATGGACGCCAATCCTATAGCGCTTGATAAAAGTAGTCAAGGAAGACCAGGTTGCAGCCTTGCAGATGTCTTCTGGGGATGCTGAAGCCTTACAGGCCCGGGAGGTAGATAAAGACCTAGTGGAGTGGGCCTTAATTTATAATTCAGTGTTTATTAAGTTTTCAAAACTAGAGGGAACAAAATGAAAAAAGGGAAAGGGGATACATAAGATTAAATAGCATATCTGACAAAATCAAACGGACAAGCCTCATACATAACTATGTAATAGCTAAAATCCAACAGACTCATAAAAGCAGTCTCATCGCAGTAATAGGGGAGGCGGGAAGAGAAAAGGAGAAGGAAGGGAAAAAAAAAACAAAAAAAACCAACAATACATAGATACAGACACTCTCTCTCAGCGGACCAACAGATCCCGGTGAAACTCGGGCGGGGCAACAGCGTCAAGCCAGGGATACCAGATCTGGAGATAACCAGATGAAGAATTGTGAATGTACACTGTAAGTTTCTCCATCTGAAGCAGACTCCAGGTGCGGCCATCCAATGCGGCACAGGAGGGAGGCAAAGACTTCCAATGTTGGGCAATATGGCAGTGAGTCATAGCACAAATTCTATATATAAGTATATTAGCCAGCCGGGAGGGGAGGGGCGCGAGACGGTCTGTTTAGTAAAGCTGTCCATGGGTCTGGACGCAGCTCCACCCCCAGAGCCAAACCCAGAAGTCGGTAGACATACGTCCAGACATCAACCACCGAAGGACAGGACCACCACATATGGAGATACGTACCTACCATCCCGCATCCTCGAAAGCAGAACTGGGATGTCGAGGGAAACACGCGATGCAAACTGACAGGGCTAGAATACCAGCGAGCAAACACCTTAAAAGCGTTCTCCTTAATCAGGGTGCACGGAGTTAAGCCATTAACATTAGCCAGAACAGAGTTCCATTCCTCGGGTTCCAAAGTCTCCTCCAGATCTCTCTCCCACAAAGCCTTAAAAGGCGGAGGTTACGAGTTCAGAGAGGACATAAGAAGGGAATAGAGTTTAGAAATAGCACCTTTACCGGCAGGGGAGGAAGTGTAAAGACTTTCAAAAGCAGACCGATTGGGAAGGGGGTCCCACCCCAAGTAAGATCTAATAAAGTGCCTCACTTGAAGGAAACTAAAAAATTCCCCCTGCGGCGCCCCAAACCTGTCTCTGAAACCTTCCCACGTAAGAAGGGCGCATGCAACAAACAGATCCACCACCGTTGCGATACCTTTCTCCCTCCACCAACCATACCTTCTAGGGTCAAGGCCAGGTGGAAAAGCAGGGAGCACATCCTAGTGCTGGGCAAGGTAAATCCGTCCTTTAAGCTATACTTATGCCAAAGGGATAGTGTCAGAGAAAGCGTAGGACTATTGAGAGCAGAGGATCAGGACCAAAGGAAGGGAAAATAAATTCCTGTTTCAGATGAAATACAGACCACTTCGAATCTAAAATATGGTTTAAATCTGAGAACTACCTTGTCCTGGTGCAAGATTAGATAGGGAGATTCGCATGACAATGCCTGTAGCTCAGATACCCTCTTTGCTGAGGTTATGGCAGTTAGGAAGATATATAAGTTTTATGGATACCGAAACTAAAGGTTCAGAAACAGAGGAACTAGTCAGCTGCTCCAGAACTAGATGAATATCCCAGGGAGGAACAATGTCCTTAATACGAGGTCTAGATTTTTCAATTGCCCTGATGTATTTTCTGACCAGGAAGTCATCGGTAAATTGCTTACATAACAAAGCCGAGAGAGACGATACTCGCACTTTGATAGAAGATGGTTTTACTCCAGCCTCAAAACCCTTGTGGAGAAAATCCAGTATCCTGCCCGAATGGATGTCAGTGAGTTTGAGGTTTTTCTGCTTGCACCAACTCCCGGATATCCTCCATACTCTGCAGTATACTGCTGAGGTGGAGGATTTCCTGACAGGAGCAATAGTTTTAGCTTCTAGGGCTGACAGCCCTCTGTAGTAGTATTTGCCACTCAGCCTCCAGGCCTTCATCCTGAAGGCGGCCGGATTGGGTTGGGACAGAGGACCCTGGCAGAGAAGGTTCTGAGAAATAGGAAGAGGAATGGGATTACTTCCTCTTTGTCTGCTATTATTTTTCTCAGTACCTGATGGATCAAGGGTATTGGAGAGAACATTTAGGGTAGATGAAACATCCAACTGCATGCCAGGGTATTCTGTCCAAGAGCAACTGGAGTGGGCCATCTGGAAAAGGACTTGCAGGTTGGTCACATCCAAAGGAAAATTTCCTGATTCAGGGACCACTCTCCTTGGTCCAGATGCGTTCTGCTTAAGAGGTCTGCTTGTTCATTCATTCTTCCCGCAATATGAAGTGCTGTGATGGCACTTGAATTGCCTTCGGCCCAAAGGAAGCTCTTTTCTACCTCTCTTAGCAGGTTCCTGCTTCTGGTTCCTCCCTGGTTCCTTATGTAGAGGACTGCTGCTGTATTATCTGACCGGACTAGTACCACTTTTTGGAATATCAGGGGCTTGAATCTCCTGAGACAGTTGGCTAATACTTTTAGCTCTAGCATGTTGATGTGCATTCCTGACTCTGATCAAGACCATGTTCCCTATGCTGAATGACTCCTGCATGTTCCTCCCCAACCTATGGGACTGGCGCCTGTGGTCACCACTTCCCAGGTTGATTCTGGAAGAGGAAGACCTTTTCTCAGGTTTTGAGTGTTGATCCACCAAGACAGGCTTTTCCTTATGTGTACTGGAATTATCTGTGTCTTGTTTTTGGCCTCCCTGTGCCATCTGCTGAGAAAATAGTTTTGTAGTGTCCCAAGGTATAACCTGGGTTGAAGAGTTAGTCATTCCTAAGAGCCTCATATAATCCTGAGTTGTCAATAGGATTTCTTTTCTGAATTCCTTATTGCAGACTGGATTCTTGAAATCATGTCTTCCATCAGGAATAGCATCTCCTGTGCTGAATCTATGACCATGCCCAGAAAGGTAATTTCCCAGGAGGAGTCAAGTTGGCTCTTTTGAACATTTATGACCCACCCTTGGTTTTGTTGCTGTATTGGGGGTCTAGTAAGTATGGTCTAGAGCCTGGTGTCTGGATCCAGCAGTGATCAGTAGATTGTCCAGGAAGGGAACAATGGATACTCCCCTTAATGTCTGTAGGGAGACTGTTTTGGTAAACACCCTCAGAGCTGAAAAAAGACCGAAGGGCAACACTCTGAATTGGTAATGGAGGTAGTCTAGTAGGAACCTTAGTAATCTCCTGCGCAAGGCTTTTTCTAGGATGTGATAGGAATCCTTGAGATCCACCACTGTGGAGTTCCCTGGAATTTCCCTCAGGACTGAAAACACTGACGCCATCTTGAAATGACGAACTTTGATGAAGGAATTCAGGAATTTCAGATTATTGCTCTGTAACCCCAAGAATAAAGTGGAATAGATCCCGGAGTTCCTTTGGCACTGTGGTACAGGTTCTATGACTTTTCATCAGCATGCTCTGTACCGCTTTCTTGAGTCCCATGACCTTCAAGTGATTCCGAGGAATACTCGAAGTTCCTGAAACATTTTTGTGAGGAAGGGGATCCAACTCCAGCGGATACCCTGTCTCCAAAATCTCATGTACCCATCGGTCCGGAACCTGGTCCGATGGCCAAAAATGAAGGCAGACTCCCAGTTGACCCCCCCACTGGGATTGAAGACAGAGCCAGCACTGCTTCATTGAGGATATTTTTTGATCATACCTTCCACTCTGGTATTGTTACAGCTTACCTTAGTTTCAGCATCATCTGCAGGTGTGAGGCTTTAAGCATGCAGCAGGCCTCTGTTTTATGTGATTGCTTCCTGTAGTCTCCTCCTACCAACTTCCTCCCTCTGAGCTGCTCCTCCTACTTCCTGTGGAGGTGTTTAAAGGGCAGACTGAGGCCTGACTCAGTTGCCATTGTGTTGTTGTTCATAGCAGTTCTGTTACCTTGGGCTCAGTGTATGACCTGGCTAGTCTTCCATCCATTCTAGTGCCGACCTGTGGCTCTGTCTGACTATTCTTTTGCCTCACCCCTAATAGTGGGCATCCAGTCTGGTCAGACTTGTGGTTCTGGCTGACTACCTGAACTGTCTATGACCCGGCCTGGCTGACTACCCCCTCTGGTGCTGACTTGTGGCTCTGTGACTATTCTTTTGTCTTTTCCCCTGGTGATCAGACACCCAATCTAGTGCGGGCCTGGGGCTCTGGGAGACTCGCCCCTACCGACCGCAGGCGCGTGCCAGTACTCGCCCCTACCGACCGCAGGCGCGTGCCAGTACTCGCCCCTACCGACCGCAGGCGCGTGCCAGTACTCGCCCCTACCGACCGCAGGCGCGTGCCAGTACTCGCCCCTACCGACCGCAGGCGCGTGCCAGTACTCGCCCCTACCGACCGCAGGCGCGTGCCAGTACTCGCCCCTACCGACCGCAGGCGCGTGCCAGTACTCGCCCCTACCGACCGCAGGCGCGTGCCAGTACTCGCCCCTACCGACCGCAGGCGCGTGCCAGTACTCGCCCCTACCGACCGCAGGCGCGTGCCAGTACTCGCCCCTACCGACCGCAGGCGCGTGCCAGTACTCGCCCCTACCGACCGCAGGCGCGTGCCAGTACTCGCCCCTACCGACCGCAGACGTGAGTCAGTGATATTTCCTTCTGACTGCAGGCTGAGTCAGACCTCATTCCTCATCGGATCAAGATCCTGGGTTCCTGTTCCAGTTCCTGGTTCCAGCTGAGACTTCCAGTGGCTAAGGCCTAGTCTCCAGCACAGTGGTTTAGCATTGCAACCTATTATTTCTGATAGCAGGCTTGCTGACTATTACCCTGTGCTTATTCCTATTGTATATATCTTCTTTATGTCATGTATTAATAAATTGCATTAAACTAAATCCGTACTGACTCCTGAACTTCTCTGGGTAACTGTGACAGGTATCTTCTGGTGTCACGAAAATTATATCATCTGGATCTGAAGTCCATGGATTTTGAAGGAGAAGATCTTGGCTTCTTTTCATGCAGAAGAAAGGAACTCTTTCCTCCAGTAACCTAACCTTTACTAATTCTTCCAGGTGCTGCCCAAATAGCATCTGGCCTGCGATTGGAAGAGCCACCAGCTTATTCTTGGTGTATATGTCTGCTCCCCAAGAACGCAGCCATAATGCACGCCTTGCAGTAAGAGATAAGGCCGAGTATCTAGCAGCCAGCCTGATGATGTCTAAGGAAGCGTTGCAGGAGAAGCTGACTGATTCCTTGATCGCTGCGACCTCCTTAATGAGTTTAGAGCAAGAGACAGATGAATTGATCTTCTCCTCTAACTCATTTAGCCAAATCCTAATAGTACGGGTAGCACAGGCCAGGGCTGTAGCAGATCATAGGTCCTGTCCAATTATGGAGAATTGCTTCTTGAGCGCTGACTCAATTTTCCTGTCCATCACGTCCTTTAAGGATGAACCATCCTCCACAGAAATAATCGTTTTCCTGGCCAAGTGCGCTATAGCAGAATCAATCTTAGGAGGGGAGTACCAGGACTTGATGTCCTCCTCCTTAAAGGGATACATCCTACTAAATATTTTAGTTAAACCTATTCTTTTGTCTCCTTTCCCCCGCTCAGCTTTGATGAGACCAGAGACAGTAGGATGCACTGGAAAAATCAGGAGTGTTTTCCAATTGCCATAAAGGCTGTATCCAGCACCCCCAACTCCTGCTGAGAGTCAGAAAGACCCAACGTTTTACGCATAGTCTTTAAAAAAGGAATCTATATGGTCTAAGTTAAAAGATCCTGATTTATCAGGGTTCTCCCCTTCCTCATTAGAGGAATATTCACATATAAAGTCAAGCAGACTATCGAGATCTTCAGGGCCCTCTAATCTGGAAGACGTACCCTCTCCAGGATCCTCCAGGCGAGGACGTTTCCTGTGGGCTGCTGCCTCCTGCATCACTGAAAAAGTGTCCCGCTTGGATGACTTCATCCAGACTAAGTAGTCTTGGAATTGTAGGGGCATATCCTGCCCAGCAGCCTTTCTGAGACATTCCGGACACCGTTTGGGTAGATAAAAACCAAAAAGAAAAAAAAAAAAATCAAATCGGTAAACAAATCACATTTCCAAGATGCCACTTGTATATTTAGTGGCTCCACACGCAGGTGGGGGATATGTCACTGCGCTCCACACAGATATATTCCTGATCAGCTGCTCCCCGGGATGGAACCTTCAACAAAAGGAGGAAGAAACACAGAAAAAACAAAAGAACAGAAGGGGGCGCTCTCTTTTCAAATCAATGTCATTTAAAATTATATCCCGGCTACGCCTGTACTCACAATTGGTGGTCCCCCGGTTCTTACATGTACTACCAGTCAATGGCAACAAGGGTATATACCTGCCCCTGTACAGGCACCCCACGGTTTAACGTCAAGCCTTCCCAAAGATAGGGTTCAAGTGATCAGCTCTTATTATCCAAGTTATGATGAATAATTATTTAAATTAGGTGGGTGTGGTAATGCGAGGGAAGGTGGGGGCGGTATGTTACCCGGATGGTGACGCTGGTACAGAGGGGACAGCAGAGGACTCATTACTTCTCTCTGGGGTCAGTAAGACTTGGAAAGCGCCAAATGCTGAACGATTTCCTGGGATAAACCAACTGAACCACAGGGAGCAAATAAACTCACCGCCATTTCCACTGGGCACTTAACCCTGTGAATGCCAGAAGTGTCCAACGTACCGCGTCAACACACACTGGGCACATTTCTACATTCAGTAGATTAAACCGCTTGAATAAATAAGAATTTTGGTGCTTTAATGTGCCCACAGTGACTCCTCTTTTCTTTGTGCATACAGTCCTGTTACCTGCCAGAGTTAATACAGTGCCTGAGGCACCGAAGAGTTAATGCACATGGACAGTGTTTAGCCCCCTATTATACAGCGCCATGGAATAGGTTTGTCAGACACAGACAGACTATTACTAATCTCCCACTTCATAGGCTAACACCCTCCCCCCACTCCTCCAGTCACACGGGTACCTCTGCCAAGAGAATGCGCCTAAAGGCGTTCGCCAGCGCTGCATCGATTCCAATCATGTCAAACTCCAGTAAACTCTCCTCCATCTTAATGATGTCGATGCGGAAATTCTGGAGAAATAAAAGAGAATGTGTAACGGAAAGAGCCTGGCACTGCCGCTGGGCGCAGGTAAAAGGGAGAGCCTGGCTCTGCCAATGAATACGTGTAAAAGGACAGCCTGGCATTGGGCACATGTAAAAGGCTGGCACTGCCGCTGGGCACAGGTAAAAAGACAGCCTGGCATTGAGCACATGTAAAAGGTAAAAGCCTGGCTCTGCCGCTGGGGTGCATGTAAAGGGAAGCCTGGCACTGCCGCTGGGGTGCATGTAAAGGGAAGCCTGGCACTGCCGCTGGGCGCATGTAAAGGGAAGCCTGGCACTGCCGCTGGGCGCATGTAAAGGGAAGCCTGGCACTGCTGCTGGGCGCATGTAAAGGGAAGCCTGGCACTGCCGCTGGGCGCATGTAAAGGGAAGCCTGGCACTGCCGCTGGGCGCATGTAAAGGGAAGCCTGGCACTGCCAATGAATACTTTGAAAGGGAAACCTGGCACTGCTGCTGGGAGCATGTAAAGGGAAGCCTGGCACTGCTGCTGTGAGCATGTAAAGGGAAGCCTGGCACTGCTGCTGGGAGCATGTAAAGGGAAGCCTGGCACTGCCGCTGGGGCACATGTAAAGGGAAGCCTGGCACTGCCGCTGGGGCGCATGTAAAGGGAAGCCTGGCACTGCCAATGAATACTTCTAAAGGGAAACCTGGCACTGCCGCAGCCAGCAGACACACCTTCTCAAATCGCTCCTGGTCCCAGGTGTCGTCGTATCCCGGATAATTCCCAGGGAAATCTGTGCTGTGAACCTGCACAATAAGACAATGAGATGTACCGACAAAACCGTTCCATATATACCCCTGTGCCAGGACGGCATGACCAGCTTGTACTGGGGTCACCCAACCAGACTCACCACCAGGTCTGGCACATGGTAAGATCATACCAAGGAGAAGAATGAACATTTGATGGATTCACATACCCCTCCCCCCTCCCAGCACAAGATCAGACAGGGGAAAGCAGTGACTGATAAGGCGGTATTAAAACAATTTATAATTAAACCCCAAGTCTATACTATAAAAGAAGAAGTGGTCATGTGACCACAAATTCTACGTCTGTGTCACACACACCCCATGGAGCCAGCTAGGAGGAGCTATGCAGATCTCTTCCACACTGCCTGAGCCCAACATACACATCCTGGGGCACAGCTACGAGGAGATATGCAGATCTCTTCCACACTGTAACCCTTTAAGGTACTCTTAATTTCTCCCTACTCCATTCTGCTACTGTAACAAAGGGGCGCACCATATGAGACACTACAGCTGTGGAGGACTACAATGTCCATCACCCCCAGTCAACTGTTTGTTGCCTGTGGATGATGGGAATTGTAGTCCTCCACAGCTGGAGAGCCTTATCACATTATGAACAAAGTGCTTATAAAAAATAAAAGTCGGTGTCTGCACTGTGTGACTGGACAGCTTGCTGTGGGGGTGAATGGCTGCTTCTCTGACTGCTCGATGAGCCCTGCACTGCACTGAGCTATGTCATCTGCTGCCCTCCACCTCCCCAGACTAGACCCACCATGCCCCCTCCTGCCCTCCACCTCCCCAGACTCGACCCACCATGCCACCTCCTGCCCACCACCTCCCCAGACTAGACCCACCATGCCACCTCCTGCCCTCCACCTCCCCAGACTAGACCCACCATGCCACCTCCTGCCCACCACCTCCCCACACTAGACCCACCATACCACCTCCTGTCCACCACCTCCCCAGACTAGACCCACCATACCACCTACTGCCCTCCACCTCCCCAGACTAGACCCACCATACCACCTCCTGCCCACCACCTCCCCAGACTAGACCCACCATGTCACCTCCTGCCCTCCACCTCCCCAGACTAGACCCACCATGCCACCTCCTGCCCACCACCTCCCCAGACTAGACCCACCATGCCACCTCCTGCCCACCACCTCCCCAGACTAGACCCACCATACCACCTCCTGCCCTCCTCCTCCTCCCCAGACTCGACCCGGCATGCCACCTCCTGCCCTCCATCTCCCCAGACTAGACCCACCATGCCACCTCCTGCCCTCCACCTCCCCAGACTAGACCCACCATGTCACCTCCTGCCCACCACCTCCCCAGACTAGACCCACCATGCCACCTCCTCCTCCTCCTCCTCCCCAGACTAGACCCGGCACACCACCTCCTGCCCACCACCTCCCCAGACTAGACCCACCATGCCACCTCCTGCCCTCCACCTCCCCAGACTAGACGCACCATGCCACCTCCTGCCCTCCACCTCCCCAGACTAGACCCACCATACCACCTCCTGCCCTCCATCTCCCCAGACTAGACCCACCATGCCACCTCCTGCCCTCCACCTCCCCAGACTAGACGCACCATGCCACCTCCTGCCCTCCACCTCCCCAGACTAGACGCACCATGCCACCTCCTGCCCTCCACCTCCCCAGACTAGACCCACCATACCACCTCCTGCCCTCCATCTCCCCAGACTAGACCCACCATGCCACCTCCTGCCCTCCACCTCCCCAGACTAGACGCACCATGCCACCTCCTGCCCTCCACCTCCCCAGACTAGACCCACCATACCACCTCCTGCCCTCCATCTCCCCAGACTAGACCCACCATGCCACCTCCTGCCCTCCACCTCCCCAGACTAGACGCACCATGCCACCTCCTGCCCTCCACCTCCCCAGACTAGACCCACCATGCCACCTCCTGCCCTCCACCTCCCCAGACTAGACCCACCATGCCACCTCCTGCCCACCACCTCCCCAGACTAGACCCACCATGCCACCTCCTCCTCCTCCTCCTCCCCAGACTAGACCCGGCACACCACCTCCTGCCCACCACCTCCCCAGACTAGACCCACCATGCCACCTCCTGCTCACCCCTCCCCAGACTAGACCCACCATGTCACCTCCTGCCCACCCCTCCCCAGACTAGACCCACCATGACACCTCCTGCCCAGCACCTCCCCAGACTAGACCCGGCACACCACCTCCTGTCCTCCACCTCCCCAGACTAGACCCGGCATGCCACCTCCTGCCCTCCACCTCCCCAGACTAGACCCACCATGCCACCTCCTGCCCACCACCTCCCCAGACTAGACCCGGCACACCACCTCCTGCCCACCACCTCCCCAGACTAGACCCGGCATGCCACCTCCTGCCCACCACCTCCCCAGACTAGACCCACCATGCCACCTCCTGCCCTCCACCTCCCCAGACTAGACGCACCATGCCACCTCCTGCCCTCCACCTCCCCAGACTAGACCCACCATACCACCTCCTGCCCTCCATCTCCCCAGACTAGACCCACCATGCCACCTCCTGCCCTCCACCTCCCCAGACTAGACGCACCATGCCACCTCCTGCCCTCCACCTCCCCAGACTAGACGCACCATGCCACCTCCTGCCCTCCACCTCCCCAGACTAGACCCACCATACCACCTCCTGCCCTCCATCTCCCCAGACTAGACCCACCATGCCACCTCCTGCCCTCCACCTCCCCAGACTAGACGCACCATGCCACCTCCTGCCCTCCACCTCCCCAGACTAGACCCACCATACCACCTCCTGCCCTCCATCTCCCCAGACTAGACCCACCATGCCACCTCCTGCCCTCCACCTCCCCAGACTAGACGCACCATGCCACCTCCTGCCCTCCACCTCCCCAGACTAGACCCACCATGCCACCTCCTGCCCTCCACCTCCCCAGACTAGACCCACCATGCCACCTCCTGCCCACCACCTCCCCAGACTAGACCCACCATGCCACCTCCTCCTCCTCCTCCTCCCCAGACTAGACCCGGCACACCACCTCCTGCCCACCACCTCCCCAGACTAGACCCACCATGCCACCTCCTGCTCACCCCTCCCCAGACTAGACCCACCATGTCACCTCCTGCCCACCCCTCCCCAGACTAGACCCACCATGACACCTCCTGCCCAGCACCTCCCCAGACTAGACCCGGCACACCACCTCCTGTCCTCCACCTCCCCAGACTAGACCCGGCATGCCACCTCCTGCCCTCCACCTCCCCAGACTAGACCCACCATGCCACCTCCTGCCCACCACCTCCCCAGACTAGACCCGGCACACCACCTCCTGCCCACCACCTCCCCAGACTAGACCCGGCATGCCACCTCCTGCCCACCACCTCCCCAGACTAGACCCACCATGCCACCTCCTGCCCTCCACCTCCCCAGACTAGACCCGGCACACCACCTCCTAGTCCTTTTTGTGCCAGCCCTAAAGCTGTGGGACATGTAGTGCACTCACATTGCGGACTCCATACTCCCCAAGCACCACTCGCTCTCTCATCTCCTGTATGATGCTCGGAGCCGCCATGTTTTCCTCTTGACACACACGTGAGAACTGCACATGCGCACTTAAGACTCAGGACTCGTACGGTACGCAATCCTATCTGCGCCTGCGCGCTTGAGGCTGACTGTTACCACGGTTACCACAGTAGCCGTGTGACATGTTGTGTGTGGCAGGAGCAGCCTCTTGTTTGTCTCCTCGCTAGGATCCCATGGCATTCGCTGTTTAAAGTATTGTTCTTTTTATCCAGTTATGTGTTAGAGAAGTTGCACTTCGTGCCTGAAATGCGCTGTGAACCTGTGAGGTGCTGAAAAGGCTAAGCTGATGTTTTCCACCACAAAGATGGCGGCGAGTGTGTGACGTGTTCCCCTGAGAGCCTCTTCCTCCTGTACACGTCTGTGTGTGCTGTTTACTTCCGGGTGTCTGCAGGGCAGGGGCAGCACAGGCACTGCTAGGGGTGATATTGCGATTAAGTGGGAGGCAGGTTATTACCCCATCTATCAGTGGAGGGGGGCAAGAGCCACAACAAGGTACAGAGCATCAGGGGCAGATAGTAAAGGAGGGGCAGGTAGTGAGAGAGGGGCAGGATCTAGGGGCATGTAGTGAGAGAGGGGCAAGTAAGGAGGAGGATCTAGGGGCAGGTAAGGAGGGAGGACAATATCTAGGGGCAGACAGGCAGTAGGGACAGGCTCTAGGGGCAGGTAGTGAGGAGGAGGAATAGGATCTAAGGGTGGGTAAGGAGGAGGGGCAGGCTCTAGGGGCAGGTAGTGAGGAGGAGGAATAGGATCTAAGGGTGGGTAAGGAGGAGGGGCAGGCTCTAGGGGCAGGTAGGGAGGAGGGGTAGGTAAGGAGGAGGAATAGGATCTAAGGGTGGGTAAGGAGGAGGGACAGGATCTAGGGGCAGGTAGGGAGGAGGGGTAGGTAAGGAGGAGGAATAGGATCTAAGGGTGGGTAAGGAGGAGGGGCAGGATCTAGGGGCAGGTAGGGAGGAGGGGTAGGTAAGGAGGAGGAATAGGATCTAAGGGTGGGTAAAGAGGAGGGGCAGGATCTAGGGGCAGATTGGAAGGAGGAGGGGCAGGATCTAGGAGCAGATAGGGAGGAGGGGCAGGATGTCCAGCACAGCAGGGTCCAGTAGGAACCTGACAACAGCTGAGTGGGGAGGATTTGAAGACAACATGCAGGTAACTCACCTCAGCACTTCATGTCTTGTTCTCCTCTTTTATTCTGGGTTGTCAGGTGTCATGTGAAGGACCTTCAGTTATGTCTGTTTAATTCCTGTCTGCACGTTCCTTCCGTTACCACATTGCAGTGGCCTAAGTAGTCATTGGAGGTGCCCAGTGCAAACTTTTTTTTGTGTCCCATAACATACAAGTATTATTTCATGGGGCATAACTAGAACTTGTTGAGCCCTAGTGACAACTGGCTCTCTTGGATGATGGACCCCTCCACAACTGCTGTCTGGACCTGCTGTATTTACACCCCTGCCCACTGCAATTCACTGACATAATAATACTAATTGTAAACAATTGTGTTTGTGATCCCCTTCATCTCTGAGGTGACATGGTGCGCCTGGTCTGTGTTTTTGATGCCCAAAACTGTACTCCACATTCTTGATTGGAATTAGTCTTCAGGCAACAGTAACATTGCAGGTTTCCAGTATAACCAGCTTGATTAAAGTTGGGTAATAAATGGCTCATTGTAATCAGTCTACCTTTGCTGAATTAGAGGGATCCTTATAACCTGACCTGTTGTTGTTCTCTGAGGAATGGAGTGAGGATCACTGTTCTAGCTGAGCTTTTCCAAGGATTTACAGAGCTGATTAATTATATTCCCATCCTTTGCATCTATATCTCATTTATACATTACCTATATTAAAGTTGGTTTGTCAGCTTGAATCAAGTTTTCATATTTGAAAAGTTCATTGAAAGCCACCGTGTCATGTTACCTTAAAGACCATTAAATGTGCAGTAATGAGATAGTCACACTTGGTACTGTATGCAAATGTATTTCCATGTGATTTCATGTTCTAATTAAGCTCTGTGCTGCATTAAGAAACTTCTTCTCTTTTCCCAGAAGTAAAAGTGTGAGTATTTACTAAACTGGACATCTGATGGACTTTTAGTTAAAATGACACCTGATGGGCAGCAGATGACATAGCTCAGTGCAGTGCAGGGCTCATCAAGCAGTCATAGAAGCAGCCATTCACCCCCACAGCAAGCTGTCCAGTCACACAGTGCAGACACCGACTTTTATTTTTTATGAGCACTTTGTTTACAATGTGATAAGGCTCTCCAGCTGTGGAGGACTACAATTCCCATCATCCACAGGCAACAAATAGCTGACTGGGGGTGATGGACATTGTAGTCCTCCACAGCTGTAGTGTCTCAGATTGTGCGCCCCTTTGTTACAGTAGCAGAATGGAGTAGGGAGAAATTAAGAGTACCTTAAAGGGTTAGTAAAGTCTTCTATAAATAAAACATAATATTGTAGATAATCCAAAAAGAAATCCATGGATGCCAGTCTGACCTCTCAGACCTTTATGGTGTGAGGGATATATGGTGATGAAGTTCCCTCCCCTTGAACTGACATCAGCCTCTAGCTGACAAGATGATCCTGGTCCCAGAACCAGCAGGTGGCTCTTCAGCAGAGCCAAAATACCGCAATCTAAAAAAGAAATACATCATTGGAACGGTCTACAAAGTGTGTCTGGTTTGCAAGTTCTGACACTCAAAGGGTTAATGAAAGAAGACGGTTCTGTAAAGAAACATTTCTGTGTAACCCCTACCATAACCAGACACCTTTTAGTAAATTAAGTTGATCAGCACCAGATACATTTGTCAGAACGGTTTACGCTGTGCCCTTGGCTGGTGCTTGCTTTTGTTCTGACCTATTAGACTTTCCATGGATTTATTATACTTACTGCCAGGCAGAGCTATGTCCAAAACGTCCCATGTCTGAGCAGTCTAGACCCAGTCACCTGATTCGTGTTTCTGGTATATAATTGAGAAGCTCTCTTGGGCAAAGGCTGCTGTAGTGTGTACCTGCACCCCATTACTAACGTTTCGGCTCTTTATCACTGGTGATAGATCTTCAGAATATACTTTCAAATTAATTAATTAAATGAAGCACTAAGCTGTTTACCATCCACCTGGCAATTACGGCCCTGAGCTGCTTGATGCCATCAGAAGCACCAATGTACTTGTAATGTCAGATCCTGCATCTACAGAGGGGTCATTATGGGAGATGCAGTTTTGTGGAAATAGGAGGCTGGGGAGAAGGCAAACAGGGCGCTCCACACTGACGACACGTCTTCTAAAATACTGTGTTCCCCACAGCTGTCAGCAGTGAGTGGAAGAGGGGTATGCAGCACATTGCAATGCGTTGTGTACCCATATGGCACTCAAAGGGTTAACAGTTGTGGGGGACATTGCATTTTCAAACCATTATGTGTCTCTGTGTATCGGTGTGTAGTCTCAGCAATGCACGTGTGGCAAAAAGTGTGAGTATTTACTAAACTGGACTTTTAGTTAAAATGACACATTTGCAGTTTTGAATGAAGTTTTCAAACATATAAAAAAATTTAAGGTGTTGGGCCCACTTTAACCCTTTGAGTGCCAGAGGGGTACACAATGTCTGACACGCAAAGGGTTAACGGAGCAGTAACCTAAAATTAATTGGGGTTATATGCATAACAAATACACCATAATTAATGCTAGTCTATGTAAAACATCTCCTATTTCTATTCTGAGGCCTAAAATCTAGTGTTATATGAGCTGTAAGTGAGTCAACGTCCCTGCAGTTATAGGACTTTATGTAGCATAAAAATCTAGAGATAACTGTCCAGTATTACCTGTAAATGGCCAAGTGACGATAACATCATCTACAAATAAGACTGCAAAGGGCACTAATCAGATTAGATAATCTGTTTCTTATCTCTCATTGAAAATAGCACAAACAAAACTGAATGAATGCTTCTTGAATATGATAGTTTACACATGTTAAAGGGTTAGTAATACTTAATTTTCATAATGTTTAATTCTGTTCATATTTAAAAAGGAAATGTAACGATGTAAGTCCCGTTGCATAAAGTTGTCTAGTTTTATAGATATAAGCGTATAATGTCCCCCCTCCCCAGACGTCAGAGCTCTCTCTGACAGATCGAGATTCTAGTCATTTGACCGGACGCCTCTTCAGCAGAGAGGAAACTGCGTTATCTATAAAGAAATACTTCATTAGAACGGTCTACAAAGTGTGCCTTACTGCCCAGGCCTACCTTCCAGGCACACTTTGTAGACCGTTATAATGAAGTATTTCTGTATAGATAACGCAATTTCGGCTTTACTGAAGAGCCGTCCGGTCAAATGACCAGAATCTCGATCTGTCAGATAGAGCGCTGACGTCTGAGCAGGGGAGGACTTTATAAGCTTTTAGCTATAAAAGTAGACAACTTTAAGCAATGGGACTTAAAGCAGAACTACCACCCAATAATAAGATAGCATCACATCATTGCCCATCTGGTGACCAGCTGATCAATAGCGCTAGTCACCAGAATTCTTACCGGATTAAAGAGAAATCGCTATTCTTCATGGACTGACAACAAGATGGAGAGCGGATATCTTGCACTAGTGACGTCCATGCGCCTGCGATGTCTGTCCCAGCCGGGTCTAGGAAGCGTTGCTAGGAGCTGGCCAGCTACAAAAGGGACAGACATCACAGGCGCGTGGACGTCACTAGTACAAGATGTCCGCTCTCCGTCCTGCTGTCAGTCCATGAAGAACAGAGATTTCTCTTTAATCCGGTAAGAATTCTGGTGACTAGCGCTACTGATCAGCTGGTCACCAGATGGGCAATGATGTGATGCTATCTTATTATTGGGTGGTAGTTCCGCTTAAATCGTTATGTTTACTTTTTTAATATGAACAAAATTAAACTTTATTAAAATTAAGTATTACTAACCCTTTAGAAACAGCTTATTAGGGATGTAACATTTGTATTATTCTTTTTTTATTTTGCCAGCTGTAAGTAAATGACTTTTATCTATGGGGAAATAAGCCACATACTTTGGAGGCACATCAGCTGAAGACCAGAAGACTAATAAGGCAGGGCTCGAAAATCCTGGGTGCAAGGTCGCCATGACGACTAAAAATTGGCACTTGGCACCCTGAAACTTGCACTACATGGAGTGAAGCAGTTTCCCTACATTGCAGAACAAGTTTTAATACTTTACAAAATACATACATACATGGTGGAGTAAGAGTGATTTTGTGTGTATGTGTATGTGTGTGTGTGTGTGTGTACATGTTTTATATATATATATATATCTTGATCCTGCACTATGCATGGTTAAAAAATAAAAAAGGAGATAGGACTTTGCTGGGCATCCCACTTGATAGAGTCAATGTCCTTATTAGTATCTAAAGCCTAACATAAAATCTTCCCCCCTGTTATACAATGAAAAATACTGAAAAGCCTCCTAATATTGTCACATTTTGCTCACTGGCACAAGGCCGCATTGATCTTTATGAATCAGTCCTGGTAAAATATACCTTACCATCATGGCTAGAAGCTTCGTGTCTTGAGATTAATAAGAATAAAGTTTTGGATACAAAAAGGGATCGATTAGTGCAATTGTAGATTATGTTAGCATAGTGTACTTATAATCTTAATTTTAGTAATGACAGAGGTGAATATGTTGCATTACTTTCTTTACTCTAAACTCCATAGCAGCACAGACCAAGTAAAACAAGTGACCAATCAGAACAAGACTGAGGTAATATAAGGTCCCTCTAAAACAAACCCCTCCTCTTTCTTTGCTGCTCCACAAGCAGACCAGGTCAGGTTTATTTTGTTCTGTCAGTTTGTCTGTAATATATGCTGGATTTTATTATTATATATTGCTCTTGTCTAAACCTGACTATCTGGTTTGTCTATAATACTATTCTTTTAGGCCAGTCTATGGCTCCATATCTATTTCTATTCTATATCTTTTGTCTATATCTCTACCTCAATCTATTTAATTGCGAGGTATGTTCTTCTCCATATGCGGATTTGTTTCCACTCTAATGCCATCGTGTTTGTCGCTTTCTGCATCTCCGGGAGCCGGTTGTTGTTGAGCTGTGTTTTTTAGCTCCCTGGTTGTGGTGTCTGCCGTTTGCTGGCACTGCGACGCGGGAGTCCCACAGTCAACTGCTCTGTCTGGCTTCCGGTACACAAGAAACCGTTCCACCAGTTGGTGTTCCCATTCCCCATTTTCTTTGCAGGGCTCTTTTGGGTAGTGGTCCGCGGGAGTTTGTCCTGTGGATACCGCTGCACGTGTTGGCCTCTTTGTTCTCCCGATACACAAGATCTGAGGCGGCAGTTGTGGTCAGGCCTTCCAGAATATGTTAATTATGGAGGGTTGCAGTACCCCTGAGCTATCGGAAGCTTCTGAGGATGAGGCAACAAAGGTGACCTAAAAAGAGGCAAAAGAGACTGTACAGATATAACTTCATTATATAAACTGGCGTAAAGATGACATGTTATTGCTAGGTTAGTAAGTGCTTGCCGATTTCGCGATTAGGGATGTACCTATTGAAGCATACAGATTGCCATCTACCAAGCTGCATTATATGAGCGGAGCTTGATTCCTGTTGCTGATGATACTGCTCTTATCCTAAAAGAATGACCTGGGTACTGATTGGATTGTGGCCTAAACTTGACAGGATATTGCGTGTATAATGCATGAAAGTGGATGTACTGAGTGGCCTGTAAGGAGTGTAAGTAGTGGCTGTTATCTGACTGCTGTTGTATGGCGGCAGTGAAGCGAGTTAGAGATTGTAGGGACATCATTGTTCATGAATGATGAAATATGGGATAAGTGACTTATCATTGGAGTGAGTGATGGAGTGAATTGATCTGAGCGGCAAGTGAGTTGATCTGCTCTTGATCATGCGACAGGAGAACTCGTCTGGACAGAGAAGCCAACAATGCAAGGCATGCTGCTGCCTCGAGTGCTGTTGTTTCTGCGATGGTTGGAAGGCTGCTTCTGAATACTGCTGAAAACTGGCAAGATGGGAGAGGGTAAAATGTCAAAGCATTTAGTGCTTCCTGTGGCCATTGTTCTGTGAGCCATTGGGTGCCACAAATGCTGAGGAGGCCCTAATCCTTCCACTGCGTCCCTATAGACTGCTGGCTATATGGGTAGGTGAAGGGGAAATAGGGACCGGCCAATCAATGTTTAGGAGTTTGATCACATGCATAAGTCTGAGATGCATGGAGATAAGATGGGAAATGAATGATCGCCCTTGGGGTATTACTTCATGATTAATTGAGGTAGCCTATGAGGGATGGAGATCTCAGTTTGACATAGAAGGTTTGTATTTCTTATGTTAAAGTCTGCAGTGTTAATTACCATCTTAGTGAATGAGTAAGGATTTGAGTGTGTACCCTTCAGCCTCTGCTAGGAGGTGTTACGGTACCTTTGCGGCGGCTGCTCGAGCCCACCGCAGCTTTTCATCAGGCGGCTCCAGCTGCATCATCCGTCTGTCAGCCCAGCCGCATCACGCCTCTGTGGGTCCTGCTCTTCTCATGGCTGGCCGCATTTTGCTTGTGGCGGCGCAGCCACTTCTTGGACTCTAGGTTCCAGCCTCTTCCTTCCTTGCCGCTGCGGCTGGGTGACATCATCATGGGCGCATGTCCAAGGGCATGGAAGTGCGCTTCATTTAAAGGGGCAGTTCATGGTTCCTCCTCTTCCTGGGTCATAGGCCTTTTAAACTCCTGAACACTATGCTCAAGCGCCCTTTTGTGGTGTCCAGTGCAGTTTGGCTTAGCATTGTGTATTACCTGGTTTGTCTGACTACTGGTTCTGGTGCCGATCTCTGGCTCTGTCTGACTATCCGCTCTCTGTATGACCCCAGCTTAGTCTGATATCCCTTATGGCGTGGACCTGCGTCTCTGGTAGACTACCTCCTCTGTGTATGACCTCTGACCTGGCTGACTATCCATTCTGGTGCTGACTTGTGGCTCTGTCTGACTACCCGCTCTGTGTATGACCCTGGCTAGTCCAATAACCAACCTGGTGCAGACCTGCGGCTCTGATAGACTACCTCCTCTGTGCATGACCCTGGCTAGTCCAATAACCAACCTGGTGCAGACCTGCGGCTCTGATAGACTACCTCCTCTGTGTATGACCTCTGGCCTGGCTGACTATCCGTTCTGGAGCTGACTTGTGGCTCTGTCTGACTACCCGTCTGTGCATGACCCTGGCTCTGTCTGACTACCTGCTCTGTGCATGACCCTGGCTAGTCCGATAACCAACCTGGTGCAGACCTGCGGCCCTGGTAGACTACCTCCTCTGTGTATGACCTCTGGCCTGGCTGACTATCCGTTCTGGTGCTGACTTGTGGCTCTGTCTGACTACCCGCTCTGTGCATGACCCTGGCTCTGTCTAATTACCCGCTCTGTGCATGACCCTGGCTCTGTCTGATTACCCGCCCTGTGCGTGACCCTGGCTCTGTCTGACTACCTGCTCTGTGCATGACCCTGGCTAGTCCGATAACCAACCTGGTGCAGACCTGCGGCCCTGGTAGACTACCTCCTCTGTGTATGACCTCTGGCCTGGCTGACTATCCGTTCTGGTGCTGACTTGTGGCTCTGTCTGACTACCCGCTCTGTGCATGACCCTGGCTCTGTCTGATTACCCGCTCTGTGCATGACCCTGGCTCTGTCTGATTACCCGCTCTGTGCATGACCCTGGCTAGTCCGATAACCAACCTGGTGCAGACCTTCAGCTCTGGTTGACTACCTGTTCTGTGTATGACCTGGCTTGTCTGACTACTCTTCTGGCTTTACCTGGGGCTCTGTCCACTGGGTACCCAGCATACAAACGCTTCAGTGGATATTCTTTCTGGTACGGACCAGTGGCTCTGGCAGACGGCTCATTTGCTACCACCCAATAACTGGTGCCCACAGGGGCGCACCTGTGGCATAGTTATTTCCGATTCTGGGAGCTTAGACTGTGCAGGTGCGGACCTGTGGTATTCTCTTGGGTACGGACCAGAAGCTGTGGTAGACTTCTCCTTTGTTACCATCACACAACTGGTGCCCTCAGGGGCGGACCTGTGGCATAGTTATTTCTGATTCCGGGAGCGTAGCGTGTGGGACCTGTGGTTGCCTATCTCCTCCCTACAGGGTTTCGGTACTATACCACCAGGAAGTAGCTCAGAACCTCCTACGTTGCCGTGCGTATTCTGTGTACTGATTGTTTGCTGTGATTTTCATTATGTTGTAATTTCTAATAAAATTGTACTACCCCAAGTACTGGTCCAGTTCGTATTCTTGAATTCCGTGACAGGAGGTAAGGATTAGAGTGTAGTCTTTCTACCTCTGTGAAGAGGTAAGAATTAGAGTGTCTTCGGTCTCTGAAAAGAGGTAAAGATTAGACTGTAATTCTGCTGCCTCTGCAGATAAGTAAAGACCAGAATCCAATTCCTTCAGCCACTGCGGAGAGGCAAAGATTGAAAAGGCGATCCTTCAGCCTCTGCGAAGAGGTAAGGATTGAAGTGTAAGCCTTTGGCCTCTGTGATGAGTTAAGGATTTAATCCCCCTCCCGCCCCTTTTACTGATGTAACACTGCTCAGCCAGATCAGAAGGGAGGTGCTCAGGTAGACTGCAGAGAGGGACAATCTTCAATTAAGTTAAGGGAAAAACCTGTCAAGGGAGGCAGGGCTTTCATTGTTCTCATAGGAAGAAGATTGTCCCCTTCTGTTATCTGTCTGGTCTATGGACTGCATTCCACATCTGAGAAGAGATGGCTTACACTAGGTAAAAGGGGGGCAGGGCTTTCATTGTTCTCATAGGAAGAAGGTTGTCCCCTTCTGTTATCTGTCTGGTCTATGGACTGGATTCCACATCTGAGAAGAGATGGCTTACACTAGGTAAAAGGGGGGCAGGGCTTTCATTGTTCTCATAGGAAGAAGGTTGTCCCCTTCTGTTATCTGTCTGGTCTATGGACTGCATTCCACATCTGAGAAGAGATGGCTTACACTAGGTAAAAGGGGGGCAGGGCTTTCATTGTTCTCATAGGAAGAAGATTGTCCCCTGCTGTTCTCTGTCTGGTCTATGAACTGGATTCCACATCTGAGAAGAGATGGCTTACACTAGGTAAAAGGGGGGCAGGGATTTCATTGTTCTCATAGGAAGAAGATTGTCCCCTGCTGTTATCTGTCTGGTCTATGGACTGCATTCCACATCTGAGAAGAGATGGCTTACACTAGGTAAAAGGGGGGCAGGGCTTTCATTGTTCTCATAGGAAGAAGATTGTCCCCTGCTGTTATCTGTTCAGTCTATGGACTGGATTCCACATCTGAGAAGAGATGGCTTACACTAGGTAAAAGGGGGGCAGGGCTTTCATTGTTCTCATAGGAAGAAGATTGTCCCCTTCTGTTATCTGTCTGGTCTATGGACTGCATTCCCCATCTGAGAAGAGGTGGCTTACACTAGGCAAAAGGGGGCAGGGCTTTCTTTGTTCTCATAGGAAGAAGATTGTCCCCTTCTGTTATCTGTCTGGTCTATGGACTGGATTCCACATCTGAGAAGAGATGGTTTACACTAGGTAAAAGGGGGGCAGGGCTTTCATTGTTCTCATAGGAAGAAGATTGTCCCCTTCTGTTATCTGTCTGGTCTATGGACTGGATTCTACATCTGAGAAGAGATGGTTTACACTAGGTAAAAGGGGCGGGAGGGCTTTCATTGTTCTCATAGGAAGAAGATTGTCCCCTTCTGTTATCTGTCTGGTCTATGGACTGGATTCTACATCTGAGAAGAGATAGCTTACACTAGGTAAAATGGGGGCAGGGCTTTCATTGTTCTCATAGGAAGAAGATTGTCCCCTTCTGTTATCTGTCTGGTCTATGGACTGGATTCCACATCTGAGAAGAGATGGCTTACACTAGGTAAAAGGGGGACAGGGCTTTCATTGTTCTCATAGGAAGAAGATTGTCCCCTGCTGTTATCTGTCTGGTCTATGGACTGCATTCCACATCTGAGAAGAGATGGCTTACACTAGGTAAAAGGGGGGCAGGGCTTTCATTGTTCTCATAGGAAGAAGATTGTCCCCTGCTGTTATCTGTTCAGTCTATGGACTGGATTCCACATCTGAGAAGAGATGGCTTACACTAGGTAAAAGGGGGGCAGGGCTTTCATTGTTCTCATAGGAAGAAGATTGTCCCCTTCTGTTATCTGTTCAGTCTATGGACTGCATTCCACATCTGAGAAGAGATGGCTTACACTAGGTAAAAGGGGGCAGGGCTTTCATTGTTCTCATAGGAAGAAGATTGTCCCCTTCTGTTATCTGTCTGGTCTATGGACTGGATTCCACATCTGAGAAGAGATGGTTTACACTAGGTAAAAGGGGGGCAGGGCTTTCATTGTTCTCATAGGAAGAAGATTGTCCCCTTCTGTTATCTGTCTGGTCTATGGACTGGATTCTACATCTGAGAAGAGATGGTTTACACTAGGTAAAAGGGGCGGGAGGGCTTTCATTGTTCTCATAGGAAGAAGATTGTCCCCTTCTGTTATCTGTCTGGTCTATGGACTGGATTCTACATCTGAGAAGAGATAGCTTACACTAGGTAAAAGGGGGGCAGGGCTTTCATTGTTCTCATAGGAAGAAGATTGTCCCCTTCTGTTATCTGTCTGGTCTATGGACTGGATTCCACATCTGAGAAGAGATGGCTTACACTAGGTAAAAGGGGGGCAGGGCTTTCATTGTTCTCATAGGACGAAGATTGTCCCCTGCTGTTATCTGTCTGGTCTATGGACTGGATTCCACATCTGAGAAGAGATGGTTTACACTAGGTAAAAGGGGGGCAGGGCTTTCATTGTTCTCATAGGAAGAAGATTGTCCCCTTCTGTTATCTGTCTGGTCTATGGACTGGATTCTACATCTGAGAAGAGATGACTTACACTAGGTAAAAGGGGGGCAGGGCTTTCATTGTTCTCATAGGAAGAAGATTGTCCCCTTCTGTTATCTGTCTGGTCTATGGACTGGATTCCACATCTGAGAAGAGATGGCTTACACTAGGTAAAAGGGGGGCAGGGCTTTCATTGTTCTCATAGGAAGAAGATTGTCCCCTTCTGTTATCTGTCTGGTCTATGGACTGGATTCCACATCTGAGAAGAGATGGCTTACACTAGGTAAAAGGGGCAGGGCTTTCATTGTTCTCATAGGAAGAAGATTGTCCCCTGCTTTTATCTGTCTGGTCTATGGACTGGATTCCACATCTGAGAAGAGAAGGCTTACACTAGGTAAAATGGGCGGGAGGGGAAACTTTACTTGTGATTATCTCTTAAACCATAAAGGATTGAGAGATAAGACTTATATCGTTCTTCATGTTTTTTTAATGCCTATAAAATAAAGTTAAAACGAAGTATTACTATCCCTTTAAGGATATTTCTGCTTTATATAAATTGATACTAGAAGATAAATCTAAAATTAAATGTCAGGAGGTATGAGAAGAGCTAGCAAGTGGTGAGTTTGTTAAGAGTATGGTCTAATGCAGGGCTGTTGAGTTCTCAGGAGCCACTAACAGGCCGGGATGTAAGGATTTCCCTGATTAATCACTCCACCATGTGAGGTACTTTATTTCTCTTCCTACACCTTGGGAATCAACTTGAAAATACCCTACGCACCTTTAATAGAGGCAAGCCAGCCTCTAGGTGTAAATAGCCTTCACTGGATGATAACCCCCAGTGTCGGTATCCCCTCCATCAAGCTCCTCTTATTGATACCTAATTCCATCATTCTCATTGTATCCTGTCTAGGGCCTTATGATGCCAGGGACGTATGTGTATATAGATATAGATATATGTGTGTGTAAAATAACAAACAAAATTAGTATATTGTAATACCTTTTTTAACTCTCTCCACTCCATTAGCATCTCCTGCATTTTTTCTCTCTCTCGCTCTCCCTCCCCCCACACACTCTGTGATCCCTACAAAAGGTATTTACGACCCTCTGCAAGAAGATTTTCTCTTAGACTCCTGTCTTATCTGCAGTCATGTTTTTTTAACCCCAGCACACAGCTAAACGTTTAAATTGTATGTATCACTGTGAATTCTGTGTCCTTTAGCTCAGAAATGCTTTAGACTTGAGAAAGGGAGGTTCTTCCGAATCCAAAATTGTTAGTCCAATAAAAAAGGTCTTACAAGATACTAATTTTGTTTATTTTACATCTGCATCACTGGACTAATACGGCTACAATCTCTACTCTACTACTATACATCTATATATATATATATATATATATATATATATATATATATATATATATATATATATATAGATAGATAGATATAAATAAAAGAGAAAGGCTCATAATATAATTTATGTCTCCTCAAGATACAGGGCCTTTATTCATCAAGTAACACAGCTCACTCACTTCAACTGTAAGGATACAGGGTCTTAGTCACCAACTAACACAGCACACTCACTTCAACTGTAAGGATACAGGACCTTATTCACCAGGTAACACAGCGCACTCACTTCAACGGTAAGCTTTCCAAGTACAAAAGGATACAGGGCCTTATTCATCAAGTAACACAGCACACTCACTTCAACTGTAAGGATACAGGGCCTTATTCATCAAGTAACGCAGCATACTCACTTCAACTGTAAGGATACAGGGCCTTATTCACCAAGTAACACAGCACACTCACTTCAACTGTAAGGATACAGGGCCTTATTCATCAAGTAACACAGCACGCTCTCTTCAACTATAAGGATACAGGGCCTTATTCTTCAAGTAACACAGCACACTCACTTCAACTGTAAGGATACAGGGCCTTATTCACCAAGTAACACAGCTCACTCACTTGAACTGTAAGGATACAGGGCCTTATTCATCAAGTAACACAGCACACTCACTTCAACTGTAAGGATACAGGGCCTTATTCACCAAGTAGCACAGCACACTCACTTCAACTGTAAGGATACAAGGCCTTATTCATCAAGTAACACAGCTCATTCACTTCAACTCTAAGGATACAGGGCCTTATTCACCAAGTAACACAGCACACTCACGTCAACTGTAAGGATACAGGGTCTTATTCATCAAGTAATATAGCTCACTCACTTCAATTGTAAGGATACAGGGCCTTATTCATCAAGTAATATAGCACACTCACTTTAACTATAAGGATACAGGGCCTTATTCATCAAGTAACAGCTCATTCACTTCAAATATAAAGATACAGGGCCTTATTCATGAAGTAACACAGCACACTCACTTTAGCTATAAGGATACAGGGCCTTATTCACCAAGTAACACAGCACATTCACTTCAACTGTAAGTATACAGGGCCTTATTCATCAAGTAACACAGCACACTCACTTCAACTGTAAGGATACAGGGCCTTATTCACCAAGTAACACAGCACACTCACTTCAACTGTAAGGATACAGGGCCTTATTCACCAAGTAATGCAGCTCACTCACTTCAACTGTAAGGATACAGGGTCTTATTCATCAAGTAACACAGCTCACTCACTTCAGATGTAAGGATACAGGGCCTTATTCATCAAGTAACACAGCACGCTCACTTCAACTATAAGGATACAGGGCCTTATTCTTCAAGTAACACAGCACGCTCATTTCAACTGTAAGGATACAGGGCCTTATTCACCAAGTAACACAGCTCACTCACTTGAACTGTAAGGATACAGGGCCTTATTCATGAAGTAACACAGCACACTCACTTCAACTGTAAGGATACAAGGCCTTATTCATCAAGTAACACAGCTCATTCACTTCAACTGTAAGGATACAGGGCCTTATTCATCAAGTAACCGCTCATTCACTTCAAATATAAGGATACAGGGCCTTATTCATGAAGTAACACAGCACACTCACTTCAGCTATAAGGATACAGGGCCTTATTCACCAAGTAACACAGCTCACTCACTTCAACTGTAAGGATACAGGGCCTTAGTCATCAAGTAACACAGCACACTCACTTCAACTGTAAGGTTACAGGGCCTTATTCATCAAGTAACAGAGCACACTCACTTCAACTGTAAAGATACAGGGTCTTATTCATCAAGTAACACAGCTCACTCACTTCAACTGTAAGGATACAGGGCCTTATTCATCAAGTAACACAGCACACTCACTTCAACTGTAAGGTTACAGGGCCTTATTCATCAAGTAACAGAGCACACTCACTTCAACTGTAAGGATACAGGGCCTTATTCATCAAGTAACATAGCTCACTCACTTCAATTGTAAGGATACAGGGCCTTATTCATCAAGTAATATAGCACACTCACTTTAACTATAAGGATGCAGGGCCTTATTCATCAAGTAACAGCTCATTCACTTCAAATATAAGGATACAGGGCCTTATTCATGAAGTAACACAGCACACTCACTTCAACTGTAAGGATACAGGGCCTTATTCACCAAGTAACACAGCTCACTGACTTCAACTGTAAGGATACAGGGCCTTATTCACCAAGTAACACAGCACACTCACTTCAACTGTAAGGATACAGGGACTTATTCACCAAGTAACACAGCACACTCACTTCAACTGTAAGGATACAGGGCCTTAGTCATCAAGCTGAAGAGCTGCAATTAAAACATTTTTACAACTCTTATCAGCATATCTACATCACCACTGCGTCTGTCACACACTGTCTACACATGTGTCATACGTCCATGTACAGTGGGGCAAAAAAGTATTTAGTCAGCCACCAATTGTGCTTGTTCTCCCACTTAAAAAGATGAGAGGCCTGTAATTTTCATCATAGGTACACTTCAACCATGAGAGACAGAATGAGACACAAAAAATCCATAAAATCACATTGTGTGATTTTTAAAGAATTTATTTGCAAATTATGGTGGAAAATAAGTATTTGGTCAATAACAAAAGTTCATATCAATACTTTGTTATATACCCTTTGTTGGCAATGACAGAGGTCAAACGTTTTCTGTAAGTCTTCACAAGGTTTTCACACACTGTTGCTGGTATTTTGGACCATTCCTCCATGAAGATCTCCTCTAGAGCAGTGATGTTTTGGGGCTGTTGCTGGGCAACACAGACTTTCAACTCCATCCAAAGGTTTTCTATGGGGTTGAGAGCTGGAGACTGGCTAGGCCACTCCAGGACCTTGAAATGCTTCTTATGAAGCCACTCCTTCGTTGCCCGGGCGGTGTGTTTGGGATCATTGTCATGCTGAAAGATCCAGCCACGTTTCATCTTCAATGCCCTTGCTGATGGAAGGAGGTTTTCACTCAAAATCTCACGATACATGGCCCCATTCATTCTTTCCTTTACACGGATCAGTCGTCCTGGTCCCTTTGCAGAAAAACAGCCCCAAAGCATGATGTTTCCACCCCCATGCTTCACCGTAGGTATGGTGTTCTTTGGATGCAACTCAGCATTCTTTCTCCTCCAAACACGACAAGTTGAGTTTTTACCAAAAAGTTCTACTTTGGTTTCATCTGACCATATGACATTCGCCCAATCCTCTTCTGGATCATCCAAATGCTCTCTAGCAAACTTCAGACGGGCCCGGACATGTACTGGCTTAAGCAGGGGGTCACGTCTGGCACTGCATGATTTGAGTCCCTGGCGTCGTAGTGTGTTACTGATGGTAGCCTTTGTTACTTTGGTCCCGGCTCTCTGCAGGTCATTCACTAGGTCCCCCCGTGTGGTTCTGGGATTTTTGCTCACCGTTCTTGTGATCATTTTGACACCATGGGGTGAGATCTTGCGTGGAGCCCCAGATCGAGGGAGATTATCAGTGGTCTTGTATGTCTTCCATTTACAAATAATTGCTCCCACAGTTGATTTCTTCACACCAAGCTGCTTGCCTATTCCAGATTCAGTCTTCCCAGCCTGGTGCAGGTCTACAATTTTGTTTCTGGTGTCCTTTGACAGCTCTTTGGTCTTGGCCATAGTGGAATTTGGAGTGTGACTGTTTGAGGTTGTGGACAGGTGTCTTTTATACTGATAACAAGTTCAAACAGGTGCCATTAATACATGTAACGAGTGGAGGACAGAGGAGACTCTTAAAGAAGAAGTTACAGGTCTGTGAGAGCCAGAAATCTTGCATGTTTGTAGGTGACCAAATACTTATTTTACCGAGGAATTTACCAATGAATTCATTAGAAATCCTACAATGTGATTTCCTGTACTCTTTCCCCCCATTCTGTCTCTCATAGTTGACGTGTACCTATGATGAAAATTACAGGCCTCTCTCATCTTTTTAAGTGGGAGAACTTGCACAATTGGTGGCTGACTAAATACTTTTTTGCCCCACTGTATGTGTGTGTCTCTCTGTATGTATGCGTTGCACAGTGTGTGACACGCTCTGTCTCTTTAAGTGCATGTCTGTAACACTGCATATTTCTGTTTCACACAATGTCTCTCTGTGTAAATAATATGACGGGCAACGCCGTCCCACATTGCTAGTATATATATATATTAATAAACAAATGCTGCTGAGACTAGAGACTAGGAGACACTGGAGCCCACTACGACTTTATTAAAATAACATTAATATATATCTGTATTAATACAAAATCAAATCCAATCAATGGCAAAATACTCTACTTGTTTCTCAGCCTCGCATTGCTTCATCAGGGGCATGGGCTCTCACCTCCCACTCAGATCAGACTCATGTGGCCTTTCTTTCTGTTTCACAGACTGGGACCGGAGCTGCAGTAATTGACATGGAGAACATGGATGACACATCCGGCTCCAGCTTTGAGGACATGGGGGAGATTCATCAGAGAATGAAGGAGGACGAGGAGGAGGGAGAAGGAGCCCCAGAGGAGGGGGAAGAGGATGGCGCCTTTCTGGGCATGAAAGCCTTCAAGGGACAACTGGGACGACAAGTGGCCGATGAGGTGGGATTAGCTCACTATATAATGTCTTGCTGTGTGTAACGTCTCACTACGTGTAACGTCTAACTGTGTAACATCTCACTATATAACTCCTCACTGTGTGTAACGTCTCGCTCTGTGTAATGCCTCACTGTGTAACGTCTCGCTGTGTGTAACGCCTCACTGTGTAACATCTCGCTGTGTGTAATGTCTCTCGTTCTGTGTGTGTGTCTCTCTTGTCCTGTGTGTGTGTCTCTCTTGTCCTGTGTGTGTGTGTGTCTCGTTCTGTGTGTGTGTCTCTCTTGTTCTGTGTCTCTCTCTCTCGTTCTCTGTGTGTGTCTCTCTCGTTCTCTGTGTCTCTCTTGTTCTCTGTGTGTGTGTGTGTGTGTGTGTGTCTCTCATTCTCTGTGTGTGTCTCTCTCTCTCATAACAGATGGTTACAGACGGTGTATATATTACTGTTGTGTAAATGGGGGTGTATAGATGACAGATGGATACAGACGGTGTATATATTACTGTTGTGTAAATGGGGGTGTATAGATGGATACAGACGGTGTATATATTACTGTTGTGTAAATGGGGGTGTATAGATGACAGATGGATACAGACGGTGTATATATTACTGTTGTGTAAATGGGGGTGTATAGATGGATACAGACGGTGTATATATTACTGTTGTGTAAATGGGGTGTATAGATGACAGATGGGTACAGACGGTGTATATATTACTGTTGTGTAAATGGGGTGTATAGATGACAGATGGGTACATATGGTGTATATATTACTGTAGTGTAAATGGGGGTGTATAGATGACAGATGGATACAGACGGTGTATATATTACTATAGTGTAAATGGGGGGTGTATAGATGGATACAGACGGTGTATATATTACTGTTGTGTAAATGGGGTGTATAGATCACAGATGGATACAGACGGTGTATATATTACTGTAGTGTAAATGGGGGGTGTATAGATGGATACAGACGGTGTATATATTACTGTAGTGTAAATGGGGTGTATAGATGACAGATGGATACAGACCGTGTATATATTACTGTAGTGTAAATGGGGTATATAGATGAATGCAGACAGTGTATATATTACTGTAGTGTAAATGGGGTGTATAGATGACAGATGGGTACAGACGGTGTATATATTACTGTAGTGTAAATGGGGTGTATAGATGACAGATGGGTACAGACCGTGTATATATTACTTTAGTGTAAATGGGGTATATAGATGAATACAGACAGTGTATATATTACTGTAGTGTAAATGGGGGGTGTATAGATGAATACAGACAGTGTATATATTACTGTAGTGTAAATGGGGTGTATAGATGACAGATGGATACAGACGGTGTATATATTACTGTAGTGTAAATGGGGGGTGTATAGATGACAGATGGATACAGACGGTGTATATATTACTGTAGTGTAAATGGGGGGTGTATAGATGACAGATGGATACAGACGGTGTATATATTACTGTAGTGTAAATGGGGGTGTATAGATGACAGATGGATACAGACGGTATATATTACTGTAGTGTAAATGGGGGGTGTATAGATGACAGATGGATACAGACGGTGTATATATTACTGTAGTGTAAATGGGGGGTGTATAGATGACAGATGGATACAGACGGTGTATATATTACTGTAGTGTAAATGGGGGGTGTATAGATGACAGATGGATACAGACGGTGTATATATTACTGTAGTGGAAATGGGGTGTATAGATGACAGATGGATACAGACGGTATATATTACTGTAGTGTAAATGGGGGGGTATATAGATGACAGATGGATACAGACGGTGTATATATTACTGTAGTGTATATGGGGTGCAAAGATGACAGATGGATACAGACGGTGTATATATTACTGTAGTGTAAATGGGGGTGTATAGATAACAGATGGTGTGTATTTCACTGTAGTGGAAATGGGGTGTATAGGTGACAGATTGTGTATATATTAGTGTAAATAGGGGTGGATTTATGGGTATCAGACACTACACATATGTTTTCATTATGCTCTGAGTTGTTGTAGCTCTGATTGTCTCCCATATGGGCCTTTGGACTGTTGAACCACAGGCTTCAAATCTCTACAAATTCTTCATATTTGTCTTTTCTGGTCAGTTAAAATCTTTCTCTTAGACTCACTGATCATCAGTAGGAGCCTATATGGGGACTTCTTCCTACACCACTGCTTCCTGTTACGGTTCTGAAATCCTGACAATTCCTGGACCCACCTGATAAGTACTGTGACCTCAAGGTCCATGTTATCCCTTCTGGGAGGAGAGATGTATGTAACACTTTTTCACTCTGGTCCTTTAAAGGATTATAATAGTACTCATCGTGTCAGTGGCCTTTGTCTGGTTTATTTAGCCCTGTTGAGACAGTACTCGGACCTGCTGCAGACATTTGAGCTGTGTGTTCTGTAAAGACGTGGAGGTTAAGAGTCTGCGGCTGTGAAGGGATCTGCTGTCCCTGTTTATTATCACTTGATGTGGCTCCACCTTCCATTGTTCTTCTCTTATTCTCCAGATGTGGCAGGCAGGGAAGAGACAGGCCTCCAAAGCCTTTAACCTTTATGCCAATATAGACATCCTTCGGCCGTACTTCGATGTGGAACCCATTCAGGTCCGAAACAGGTCAGTAAACATCTCTGCTTTCTCCCCTTTTTCATCTCTCCAATAGACAGGTAGAAATTCTACCGTATCCATTTAAAGGGAACCTGTTCTGCAGAATAAACTTTAGCTCATTAGGAAGATAATTACATGTTGCATATAGTTATAGAGTTAATTCCTCTCTGAAATTTGTAGATCGAGAGATAAAAGTGCATTAATTATCCAACCGTTTTGTGGTGCCATCAGCCCTTCATTTTGGTGTTATCATTTAGGGATGGGATCTAGATGTTCCTAGCTGTTGGAACTGCAGTCCATTAAAGGGATAGTAATACTTAAATTTAACTATAATACATCTTGTAGCCCTTAAAAAAAACAAAACAAATTAAATGACCCCAGCTGCATCTCTCAATGAAGATATGGTTTGAGAAATATCCGTTTTCAGAGTTCCCCCCTCCCTGATGTCAGTGCTCTAGCTGACTGCAGGGGAATCCGGTCCTGGGACCAGCCAGCGGCTCTGCAGCAGAGCTGGGATCGTGTTAATGAAAAATAAATCCTTCACTGAAAAGGTCTTCTACGTGTGCTTGCAAACCAAGCACAAACCAAGCGCAATCCAAGCGCAAACCAAGCACAAACCAAGCGCAATCCAAGCGCAATCCAAGAGCTATCCAAAAGCAAACGAAGCACAAATCAAGAGCAAACGAAGCACAAATCAAGAGCAAACCAAGCACAAACCAAGAGCAAACTAAGCGCAAACCAAGCACAAACCAAGAGCAAACCAAGAGCAAACCAAGCACAAACCAAGAGCAAACCAAGCGCAAACCAAGAGCAAACTAAACACAAACCAAGAGCAAACCAAACACAAACCAAGAGCAAACCAATCACAAACCAAGCGCAATCCAAGCGCAAACCAAGCACAAACCAAGCACAAACCAAGAGCAATCCAAAAGCAACCCAAGATCAAACCAAGCGCAAACCAAGCACCAACCGAGCACAAACCAAGAGCAATCCAAGAGTAAACCAAGAGCAAACCAAGAGCAAACCAAGAGCAAACCAAGAGCAAACAAAGAGCAAACAAAGCGCAAACAAAGCGCAAACCAAGCGCAAACCAAACGCAATCCAAAGAGCAAATCAAGCACAAACCAAGAGCAAACCAAGCACAGAGTAAACCAAGAGCAAACCAAGAGTAAACCATGAACAATCCAAGAGCAAACCAAGAGCAATCCAAGAGTTAACCAAGCGCAAACCAAAAGTAAACCAAGCGCAAACCAAGAGCAAACCAAGCACAAACCAATCACAAACCAAGAGTAAACCAAGAGCAAACTAAACACAAACCAAGAGCAATCCAAGCACAAACCAAGAGCAAACCAAGAGTAAACCATGAGCAATCCATGAGCAATCCCAGAGCAAACCAAGAGCAATCCAAGAGTAAACCATGAGCAAACCAAGCACAAACCAAGAGCAAACCAAGCGCAATCCAAGAGCAAACCAAGAGCAAACCAAGCACAGAGCAAACCAAGAGCAAACCAATCACAAACCAAGAGTAAACCAAGAGCAAACTAAACATAAACCAAGAGCAATCCAAGCACAAACCAAGAGCAAACCAAGATCAATCCAAGAGTAAACCAAGAGTAAACCAAGAGTAAACCAAGCGCAAACCAAGCGCAAACCTAGCGCAAACCAAGCGCAAACCAAGAGCAAACCAGATCACAAACCAAGAGCAAACTAAACACAAACCAAGAGCAAACAAAGAGCAAACCAATCACAAACCAAGAGCAAACTAAACACAAGCCAAGAGCAAACCAAGCACAAACCAAGCGCAAACCAATAGCAAACTAAGCACAAACCAAGTACACGTAGAAGACCGTTCCAGTGAAGGATTTCTTTTTCCATAATGTGACCTGAAGAGCCTCCGCTGGTCCCGGGACCGGATTCCCCTGCAGTCAGGTAGAGAGCTGATGTCAGGGAGGGGGGAACTTTGAAAGCGGATGTTTCTCAAACCATAAAGGTGTGTGAGATGCTGCTGGGGTCATTTAATTTGGTTTTTAAAGGGCTATAACATGCATTATAGTTAAATTTAAGTATTACTATCCCTTTAAAGGGATGGTAATACTTAAAAAAATATATATGTTCTAAGGTTTATGTCCCCGAAAAATACAAGGGTACTCCCACTATTGAGAGATTTTATTAAAAAATTATAACAGATCAAACTTGCATTTTTTACGTTCAATATCTCAGTGGCCTGAAAATTTACAGTGGCGCTGTTACTACACCATCCTATAGAGATTTATGGTCTACAGACCAGAGCCGTCCATAGGAGTCTTAGACTACAGTTTTCCATAGCAGGTGGTTGGATTTACTCCACCTGGTGACTGCAGGAGAGAATTACAGTTTAATAAATTAAATGAGATGTAATTACTCCTTTCAGTCAAGAATCTTCCAGCAGTGGGGCTCGTCTTTGATTTTCTTAGAACAAACACATCCAAATAGTAACGACACTGTTGGCTAGAAATCCTGATGGCCCCTGAACGTTGCTCTTCTGCCTTGGTTCAGGAGATGAGATCAAGTCTTGGATGTCCTGTTCGTGGAGGCGGACATGACAGTTATGGGCAGTTTTTTCTCTCTCCACATGGAGTGTGTACCAGCCTACTGTGTACAGAGGTCCTGCTGTCAACTGTCATGTCCGCCGCTATGGACAAGACATCCAGGACTGATTAAACAGAAGCAGAAGGGAAAATGTCATAAGGGCCATTAGGTTTTTCTGGCCATAGTAAGGGTAGTGTGTGTGTGTGAGGGTTAATATCAAGAGTTTTTTCTTCTCTTGCTTTTGCAATAAGAAAGATCATTCCATTTATTCTGCCTTGTGACATTGCTGTTACTCTGCTACAGGCTCGTTGAGTCCATGATTCCAGTGAGAATGATAAACTTCCCCCAGGTGTGTATCTGCATGTTGGTGTCTGCAGTGGGATTATTATGGGAGTACAATCAGTGAACCATCTCGGGTGGGCAGCTGTGTATCTGCGTATTGTTGGTGTCTGCAGTGGGATTACTATGGGAGTACAATCAGTGAACCATATCGGGTGGGCAGGTGTGTATCTGCGTGTTGTTGGTGTCTGCAGTGGGATTACTGTGGGAGTACAATCAGTGAACCATATCGGGTGGGCAGGTGTGTATCTGCGTGTTGTTGGTGTCTGCAGTTGGATTACTGTGGGAGTACAATCAGTGAACCATATCGGGTGGGCAGATGTGTATCTGCGTATTGTTGGTGTCTGCAGTGGGATTACTATGGGAGTACAATCAGTGAACCATATCGGGTGGGCAGGTGTGTATCTGCGTATTGTTGGTGTCTGCAGTGGGATTACTATGGGAGTACAATCAGTGAACCATATCGGGTGGGCAGGTGTGTATCTGCGTGTTGTTGGTGTCTGCAGTGGGATTACTGTGAGAGTACAATCAGTGAACCATATCGGGTGGGCAGCTGTGTATCTGCGTATTGGTGTCTGCAGTGGGATTACTATAGGAGTACAATCAGTGAACCATATCGGGTGGGCAGGTGTGTATCTGCGTGTTGTTGATGTCTGCAGTGGGATTACTATGGGAGTACAATCGGTGAACCATATCGGGTGGGCAGGTGTGTATCTGCGTATTGTTGGTGTCTGCAGTGGGATTACTATGGAAATATAATCTGTGATCAATACCTGGTGGGCAGGTATGTATCTGCATGTTGGTGTCTGTACTCCCATAGTAATCCCACTGCAATCAGTGAACCATATCGGGTGGGCAGGTGTGTATCTGCATGTTGTTGGTGTCTGCAGTGGGATCACTATGGGAGTACAATCAGTGAACCATGCCTGGTGGGCAGCAGACTGTACAGGCCTTGGTTCCTTCCGTCCCATGATTTGAGGGCTGTGGTGTTTTATTTTTTCTTTTAACAACATTTGTAATGCTTTATTTCATTCTTTTATTTCCTGTCCTATTTCCCATTTCCTGCACATCTCACTGCAGAAGATTGCCGGGGAGCTGTATGGACCTCTGATGTTGGTTTTCACCATGGTTGCCATTCTACTGCATGGAATGAAATCCTCTGGAACTGTTATTGTAAGCGTGTCAGAATAGAGGGCATGGAAATGGGGGGGGGGGACTATAGGCAACAGGGTAAAGTAAGAAGGGCAGTGGGTAGATGGGAGGAGATGGGGAGAGAGCACATAGGGGCTGAGGGAAAGAGACCAGGAAGTGGGCTGATAGGAGGGAAAAGACCAGGAAGTGAGTAGATGGGAGGGGAGGGAAAGAGACAGAAAGTGACTAGATGGGAGGCAAAGAGTCCAGGAAATGACTAGATTGAGAGAAAAAAGACCAGGAAGTGACTAAATGGAAGGGAAAGAGACAGAAAGTGACTAGATGGGAGGGAAAGAGACCAGGAAATGACTAGATAGAGAGAAAAGAGACCAGGAAGTGACTAGATGGAAGGGAAAGAGACCAAGAACTGAGTAGATGGGAGGGAAAGAGACCAGAAAGTGAGTAGATATAAGGGGACGGAAAGAGACCAGGAACTGAGTAGATGGAAGGGAAAGAGACCAGGAAGTGAGTAGATGGGAGGGGAGGGAAAGAGACAAGGAACTGAGTAGATGGAAGGGAAAGAGACCAGGAAGTGAGCAGATGGGAGGGAAAGAGACCAGGAAGTGAGTAGATGGGAGGGAAGGGAAAGACACCAGGAACTGAGTAGATGGGAGGGGAGGGAGAGAGACCAAGAAGTGAGTAGATGGGAGGGGAGGGGAAGCGGCCAGGAAGTGAGCAGATGGGAGGGGAAGTGACCAAGAAGTGAGTAGATGGGAGGGGAGAGAAAGAGACCAGGAAGTGAGTAGATGGGGGGGAAAGAGACCAGAAAGTGAGTAGATGGGAGGGGAGGGAGAGAGACCGGGAAGTGAGTAGATGGGATGGGAGGGAAAGAGACCAGGAAGTGAGTAGCTGGGAAGGGAGGGAAAGAGACCAGGAAGTGAATAGCTGGGAGGGGAGGGAAAGAGACCAGGAAGTGAGTAGATGGGAGGGGAGGGAAAGAGACCAGGAAGTGAGTAGATGGGAGGGAAGGGAAAGACACCAGGAAGTGAGTAGATGGGAGGGGAGGGAGAGAGACCAAGAAGTGAGTAGATGGGAGGGGAGGGGAAGCGGCCAGGAAGTGAGCAGATGGGAGGGGAAGTGACCAAGAAGTGAGTAGATGGGAGGGGAGAGAAAGAGACCAGGAAGTGAGTAGATGGGGGGGAAAGAGACCAGAAAGTGAGTAGATGGGAGGGGAGGGAGAGAGACCGGGAAGTGAGTAGATGGGATGGGAGGGAAAGAGACCAGGAAGTGAGTAGATGGGGGGGAAAGAGACCAGAAAGTGAGTAGATGGGAGGGGAGGGAGAGAGACCGGGAAGTGAGTAGATGGGATGGGAGGGAAAGAGACCAGGAAGTGAGTAGCTGGGAAGGGAGGGAAAGAGACCAGGAAGTGAATAGCTGGGAGGGGAGGGAAAGAGACCAGGAAGTGAGTAGATGGGAGGGGAGGGAAAGAGACCAGGAAGTGAGTAGATGGGAGGGAAGGGAAAGACACCAGGAAGTGAGTAGATGGGAGGGGAGGGAGAGAGACCAAGAAGTGAGTAGATGGGAGGGGAGGGGAAGCGGCCAGGAAGTGAGCAGATGGGAGGGGAAGTGACCAAGAAGTGAGTAGATGGGAGGGGAGAGAAAGAGACCAGGAAGTGAGTAGATGGGGGGGAAAGAAACCAGAAAGTGAGTAGATGGGAGGGGAGGGAGAGAGACCGGGAAGTGAGTAGATGGGATGGGAGGGAAAGAGACCAGGAAGTGAGTAGCTGGGAAGGGAGGGAAAGAGACCAGGAAGTGAATAGCTGGGAGGGGAGGGAAAGAGACCAGGAAGTGAGTAGCTGGGAGGGGAGGGAAAGAGACCAGGAAGAGTTAGTAGCTGGGAGGGGAGGGAAAGAGACTAGGAAGTGAGTAGATGGGAGGGGAAGCAACCAGGAAGTGAGCAGATGGGAGTGGAAGTGAGTAGGTGGGAGGGGATACGACCAGGAAGTGAGTAGATGGGAGGGGAAGTGAGTAGATGGGAGGGGAAGTGACCAGGAAGTGAGTAGATGGGAGGGAAACAGACCAGGAAGTTAGTAGATGGGAGGGGAGGGAAACAGACCAGGAAGTTAGTAGATGGGAGGGGAAGGAAACAGACCAGGAAGTTAGTAGCTGGGAGGGAAGGGAAAGAGACCAGGAAGTGAGTAGATGGAAGGGAAAGAGACCAGGAAGTGAGTAGATGGGAGGGGAAGCGACCATGAAGTGAGTAAATGATAGGGAAAGAGACCAAGAACTGAGTAGATGGGAGGGAAAGAGACCAGAAAGTGAGTAGATGGGAGGGGACGGAAAGAGACCAGGAAGTGAGTAGATGGGAGGGGAGGGGAAGAGACCAGGAAGTGAGTAGATGGAAGGGAAAGAGACCAGGAAGTGAGTAGATGGGAGGGTAGGGGAAGAGACCAGGAAATGAGTAGATGGGAGGGGAAGCGACCATGAAGTGAGTAAATGATAGGGAAAGAGACCAAGAACTGAGTAGATGGGAGGGAAAGAGACCAGAAAGTGAGTAGATGGGAGGGGACGGAAAGAGACCAGGAAGTGAGTAGATGGGAGGGGAGGGGAAGAGACCAGGAAGTGAGTAGATGGAAGGGAAAGAGACCAGGAAGTGAGTAGATGGGAGGGTAGGGGAAGAGACCAGGAAATGAGTAGATGGGAGGGGAAGCGACCAGGAAGTGAGTAGATGGGAGGGAAAGAAACCAGGAAGTGACTAGATGGGAGAGAAAGAGATCAGGAAGTGAGTAGATGGGAGGGGAGGGAAAACACCAGGAAGTGAGTAGATGAGAGGGGAGGTAGAGAGACCAAGAAGTGACAGTATGGGAGGGGAAGCGGCCAGGAAGTGAGCAGATGGGAGGGGAAGCGACCAAGAAGTGAGTAGATGGGAGGGGAGGGGAAGAGACCAGGAAGTGAGTAGATGGGAGGGAAAGAGACCAGAAAGTGAGTAGATGGGAGGGGAGGGAGAAAGACCGGGAATTGTGAGTAGATGGGAGGGGAGGGAGAGAGACCAGGAAGTGAGTAGATGGGATGGGAGGGAAACAGACCAGGAAGTGAGCAGATGGGATGGGAGGGAAAGAGACCAGGAAGTGAGTAGCTGGGAAGGGAGGGAAACAGACCAGGAAGTGAGTAGCTGGGAGGGGAGGGAAAGAGACCAGGAAGTTAGTAGCTGGGATGGGAGGGAAAGAGACGAGTAAGTTAGTAGCTGGGAGGGGAGGGAAAGAGACCAGGAAGTGAGTAGATGGGAGGGGAAGCAACCAGGAAGTGAGCAGATGGGAGGGGAAGTGAGTAGATGGGAGGGGATACGACCAGGAAGTGAGTAGATGGGAGGGGAAGTGAGTAGATGGGAGGGGAAGTGACCAGGAAGTGAGTAGATGGGAGGGAAACAGACCAGGAAGTTAGTAGATGGGAGGGGAGGGAAATAGACCAGGAAGTGAGTAGATGGGAGAAGAGGGGAAAGAGACCAGGAAGTGACTAGATGGGAGAGAAAGAGACCAGGAAGTGAGTCGATGGGAGTGAAAGAGACCAGGAAGTGAGTAGATGGGAGGGGAGGGAAAGAGACCAGAAAGTGAGTAGATGGGAGGGGAGGGAGAGAGACTGGGAAGTGAGTAGATGGGAGGGAGAGAGACCAGGAAGTGAGTAGCTGGGAGGGGAGGGAAAGAGACCAGGAAGTGAATAGCTGGGAGGAAGTGAGTAGATGGGAGGGGAGGGAGAGAGACTGGGAAGTGAGTAGATGGGGAGGGGAGGGAAAGAGACTGGGAAGTGAGTAGATGGGAGGGGAGGGTAAGAGACTGGGAAGTGAGTAGATGGGGAGGGGAGGGAAAGAGACTGGGAAGTGAGTAGATGGGAGGGGAGGGTAAGAGACTGGGAAGTGAGTAGATGGGGAGGGGAGGGAGAGAGACTGGGAAGTGAGTAGATGGGGAGGGGAGGGAGAGAGACTGGGAAGTGAGTAGATGGGGAGGAGAGGGAGAGAGATTGGGAAGTGAGTAGATGGGAGGGGAGGGTAAGAGACTGGGAAGTGAGTAGATGGGGAGGGGAGGGAGTGAGACTGGGAAGTGAGTAGATGGGAGGGGAGGGAGAGAGACTGGGAAGTGAGTAGATGGGAGGGGAGGGAGAGAGACTGGGAAGTGAGTAGATGGGGAGGGGAGGGAGAGAGACTGGGAAGTGAGTAGATGGGAGGGGAGGGTAAGAGACTGGGAAGTGAGTAGATGGGGAGGGGAGGGAGAGAGACTGGGAAGTGAGTAGATGGGAGGGGAGGGTGAGAGACTGGGAAGTGAGTAGATGGGGAGGGGAGGGAGAGAGACTGGGAAGTGATTAGATGGCGAGGGGAGGAAGTGAGACTGGGAAGTGAGTAGATGGGAGGGGAGGGAGAGAGACTGGGAAGTGAGTAGATGGGAGGGGAGGGAGAGAGACTGGGAAGTGAGTAGATGGGGAGGGGAGGGAGAGAGACTGGGAAGTGAGTAGATGGGAGGGGAGGGTAAGAGACTGGGAAGTGAGTAGATGGGGAGGGGAGGGAGAGAGACTGGGAAGTGAGTAGATGGGAGGGGAGGGTGAGAGACTGGGAAGTGAGTAGATGGGGAGGGGAGGGAGAGAGACTGGGAAGTGATTAGATGGGGAGGGGAGGGAGAGAGACTGGGAAGTGAGTAGATGGGAGGGGAGGGAGAGAGACTGGGAAGTGAGTAGATGGGAGGGGAGGGAGAGAGACTGGGAAGTGAGTAGATGGGGAGGGGAGGGAGAGAGACTGGGAAGTGATTAGATGGGAGGGGAGGGTAAGAGACTGGGAAGTGAGTAGATGGGGAGGGGAGGGAGTGAGACTGGGAAGTGAGTAGATGGGAGGGGAGGGAGAGAGACTGGGAAGTGAGTAGATGGGAGGGGAGGGAGAGAGACTGGGAAGTGAGTAGATGGGAGGGGAGGGAGAGAGACTGGGAAGTGAGTAGATGGGAGGGGAGGGAGAGAGACTGGGAAGTGAGTAGATGGGGAGGGGAGGGAGTGAGACTGGGAAGTGAGTAGATGGGAGGGGAGGGTAAGAGACTGGGAAGTGAGTAGATGGGAGGGGAGGGAGAGAGACTGGGAAGTGAGTAGATGGGAGGGGAGGGAGAGAGACTGGGAAGTGAGTAGATGGGAGGGGAGGGAGAGAGACTGGGAAGTGAGTAGATGGGGAGGGGAGGGAGAGAGACTGGGAAGTGAGTAGATGGGAGGGGAGGGTAAGAGACTGGGAAGTGAGTAGATGGGAGGGGAGGGTAAGAGACTGGGAAGTGAGTAGATGGGGAGGGGAGGGAGAGAGACTGGGAAGTGAGTAGATGGGAGGGGAGGGTAAGAGACTGGGAAGTGAGTAGATGGGGAGGGGAGGGTAAGAGACTGGGAAGTGAGTAGATGAGGAGGGGAGGGAGAGAGACTGGGAAGTGAGTAGATGGGGAGGGGAGGGAGAGAGATTGGGAAGTGAGTAAATGGGAGGGGAGGGTAAGAGACTGGGAAGTGAGTAGATGGGGAGGGGAGGGAGTGAGACTGGGAAGTGAGTAGATGGGAGGGGAGGGAGAGAGACTGGGAAGTGAATAGATGGGAGGGGAGGGAGAGAGACTGGGAAGTGAGTAGATGGGGAGGGTAAGAGACTGGGAAGTGAGTAGATGGGGAGGGGAGGGAGAGAGACTGGGAAGTGAGTAGATGGGGAGGGGAGGGAGAGAGACTGGGAAGTGAGTAGATGGGAGGGGAGGGTAAGAGACTGGGAAGTGATTAGATTGGGAGGGGAGGGAGTGAGACTGGGAAGTGAGTAGATGGGAGGGGAGGTAGAGAGACTGGGAAGTGAGTAGATGGGAGGGGAGGGAGAGAGACTGGGAAGTGAGTAGATGGGGAGGGGAGGGAGAGAGACTGGGAAGTGAGTAGATGGGAGGGGAGGGTAAGAGACTGGGAAGTGAGTAGATGGGGAGGGGAGGGAGAGAGACTGGGAAGTGAGTAGATGGGAGGGGAGGGAGAGAGACTGGGAAGTGAGTAGATGGGGAGGGGAGGGAGAGAGACTGGGAAGTGATTAGATGGGGAGGGGAGGGAGAGAGACTGGGAAGTGAGTAGATGGGAGGGGAGGGAGAGAGACTGGGAAGTGAGTAGATGGGAGGGGAGGAAGAGAGACTGGGAAGTGAGTAGATGGGGAGGGGAGGGAGAGAGACTGGGAAGTGAGTAGATGGGAGGGGAGGGTAAGAGACTGGGAAGTGAGTAGATGGGGAGGGGAGGGAGTGAGACTGGGAAGTGAGTAGATGGGAGGGGAGGGAGAGAGACTGGGAAGTGAGTAGATGGGAGGGGAGGGAGAGAGACTGGGAAGTGAGTAGATGGGGAGGGGAGGGAGAGAGACTGGGAAGTGAGTAGATGGGAGGGGAGGGTAAGAGACTGGGAAGTGAGTAGATGGGGAGGGGAGGGAGTGAGACTGGGAAGTGCGTAGATGGGAGGGGAGGGAGAGAGACTGGGAAGTGAGTAGATGGGAGGGGAGGGAGAGAGACTGGGAAGTGAGTAGATGGGAGGGGAGGGAGAGAGACTGGGAAGTGAGTAGATGGGGAGGGAGAGAGACTGGGAAGTGAGTAGATGGGAGGGGAGGGTAAGAGACTGGGAAGTGAGTAGATGGGGAGGGGAGGGAGTGAGACTGGGAAGTGAGTAGATGGGAGGGGAGGGAGAGAGACTGGGAAGTGAGTAGATGGGAGGGGAGGGAGAGAGACTGGGAAGTGAGTAGATGGGGAGGGGAGGGAGAGAGACTGGGAAGTGAGTAGATGGGAGGGGAGGGTAAGAGACTGGGAAGTGAGTAGATGGGGAGGGGAGGGAGTGAGACTGGGAAGTGAGTAGATGGGAGGGGAGGGAGAGAGACTGGGAAGTGAGTAGATGGGAGGGGAGGGAGAGAGACTGGGAAGTGAGTAGATGGGAGGGGAGGGAGAGAGACTGGGAAGTGAGTAGATGGGAGGGGTGGGAGAGAGACTGGGAAGTGAGTAGATGGGAGGGGAGGGAGAGAGACTGGGAAGTGAGTAGATGGGAGGGGAGGGAGAGAGACTGGGAAGTGAGTAGATGGGAGGGGAGGGAGAGAGACTGGGAAGTGAGTAGATGGGAGGGGAGGGAGAGAGACTGGGAAGTGAGTAGATGGGAGGGGAGGGAGAGAGACTGGGAAGTGAGTAGATGGGGAGGGGAGGGAGTGAGACTGGGAAGTGAGTAGATGGGAGGGGAGGGTAAGAGACTGGGAAGTGAGTAGATGGGAGGGGAGGGAGAGAGACTGGGAAGTGAGTAGATGGGAGGGGAGGGAGAGAGACTGGGAAGTGAGTAGATGGGAGGGGAGGGAGAGAGACTGGGAAGTGAGTAGATGGGGAGGGGAGGGAGAGAGACTGGGAAGTGAGTAGATGGGAGGGGAGGGTAAGAGACTGGGAAGTGAGTAGATGGGAGGGGAGGGTAAGAGACTGGGAAGTGAGTAGATGGGGAGGGGAGGGAGAGAGACTGGGAAGTGAGTAGATGGGGAGGGGAGGGTAAGAGACTGGGAAGTGAGTAGATGGGGAGGGCAGGGTAAGAGACTGGGAAGTGAGTAGATGGGGAGGGGAGGGAGAGAGACTGGGAAGTGAGTAGATGGGGAGGGGAGGGAGAGAGATTGGGAAGTGAGTAGATGGGAGGGGAGGGTAAGAGACTGGGAAGTGAGTAGATGGGGAGGGGAGGGAGTGAGACTGGGAAGTGAGTAGATGGGAGGGGAGGGAGAGAGACTGGGAAGTGAGTAGATGGGAGGGGAGGGAGAGAGACTGGGAAGTGAGTAGATGGGGAGGGGAGGGAGAGAGACTGGGAAGTGAGTAGATGGGAGGGGAGGGTAAGAGACTGGGAAGTGAGTAGATGGGGAGGGGAGGGAGAGAGACTGGGAAGTGAGTAGATGGGGAGGGGAGGGAGAGAGACTGGGAAGTGAGTAGATGGGAGGGGAGGGTGAGAGACTGGGAAGTGAGTAGATGGGGAGGGGAAGGAGAGAGACTGGGAAGTGAGTAGATGGGAGGGGAGGGAGAGAGACTGGGAAGTGAGTAGATGGGGAGGGGAGGGTAAGAGACTGGGAAGTGAGTAGATGGGGAGGGGAGGGAGTGAGACTGGGAAGTGAGTAGATGGGGAGGGGAGGGAGTGAGACTGGGAAGTGAGTAGATGGGAGGGGAGGGTGAGAGACTGGGAAGTGAGTAGATGGGGAGGGGAAGGAGAGAGACTGGGAAGTGAGTAGATGGGAGGGGAGGGAGAGAGACTGGGAAGTGAGTAGATGGGGAGGGGAGGGTAAGAGACTGGGAAGTGAGTAGATGGGGAGGGGAGGGTAAGAGACTGGGAAGTGAGTAGATGGGAGGGGAGGGAGAGAGACTGGGAAGTGAGTAGATGGGAGGGGAGGGAGAGAGACTGGGAAGTGAGTAGATGGGGAGGGGAGGGAGAGAGACTTGGAAGTGAGTAGATGGGAGGGGAGGGTGAGAGACTGGGAAGTGAGTAGATGGGGAGGGGAGGGAGAGAGACTGGGAAGTGATTAGATGGGGAGGGGAGGGAGAGAGACTGGGAAGTGAGTAGATGGGGAGGGGAGGGAGAGAGACTGGGAAGTGAGTAGATGGGAGGGGAGGGTAAGAGACTGGGAAGTGAGTAGATGGGGAGGGGAGGGAGTGAGACTGGGAAGTGAGTAGATGGGAGGGGAGGGAGAGAGACTGGGAAGTGAGTAGATGGGAGGGGAGGGAGAGAGACTGGGAAGTGAGTAGATGGGAGGGGAGGGAGAGAGACTGGGAAGTGAGTAGATGGGAGGGGAGGGAGAGAGACTGGGAAGTGAGTAGATGGGAGGGGTGGGAGAGAGACTGGGAAGTGAGTAGATGGGAGGGGAGGGAGAGAGACTGGGAAGTGAGTAGATGGGAGGGGAGGGAGAGAGACTGGGAAGTGAGTAGATGGGAGGGGAGGGAGAGAGACTGGGAAGTGAGTAGATGGGAGGGGAGGGAGAGAGACTGGGAAGTGAGTAGATGGGAGGAGAGGGAGAGAGACTGGGAAGTGAGTAGATGGGGAGGGGAGGGAGAGAGACTGGGAAGTGAGTAGATGGGAGGGGAGGGTAAGAGACTGGGAAGTGAGTAGATGGGAGGGGAGGGTAAGAGACTGGGAAGTGAGTAGATGGGGAGGGGAGGGAGAGAGACTGGAAGTGAGTAGATGGGAGGGGAGGGTAAGAGACTGGGAAGTGAGTAGATGGGGAGGGGAGGGAGAGAGACTGGGAAGTGATTAGATGGGAGGGGAGGGTAAGAGACTGGGAAGTGAGTAGATGGGAGGGGAGGGTAAGAGACTGGGAAGTGAGTAGATGGGAGGGAGTGAGACTGGGAAGTGAGTAGATGGGGAGGGGAGGGAGAGAGACTGGGAAGTGAGTAGATGGGAGGGGAGGGTAAGAGACTGGGAAGTGAGTAGATGGGGAGGGGAGGGAGAGAGACTGGGAAGTGATTAGATGGGAGGGGAGGGAGAGAGACTGGGAAGTGATTAGATGGGAGGGGAGGGAGTGAGACTGGGAAGTGAGTAGATGGGAGGGGAGAGTAAGAGACTGGGAAGTGAGTAGATGGGGAGGGGAGGGAGAGAGACTGGGAAGTGAGTAGATGGGAGGGGAGGGTAAGAGACTGGGAAGTGATTAGATGGGGAGGGGAGGGAGTGAGACTGGGAAGTGAGTAGATGGGAGGGGAGGGAGAGAGACTGGGAAGTGAGTAGATGGGAGGGGAGAGTAAGAGACTGGGAAGTGAGTAGATGGGAGGGGAGGGTAAGAGACTGGGAAGTGAGTAGATGGGAGGGAGTGAGACTGGGAAGTGAGTAGATGGGGAGGGGAGGGAGAGAGACTGGGAAGTGAGTAGATGGGAGGGGAGGGTAAGAGACTGGGAAGTGAGTAGATGGGGAGGGGAGGGAGAGAGACTGGGAAGTGAGTAGATGGGAGGGGAGGGAGAGAGACTGGGAAGTGATTAGATGGGAGGGGAGGGAGAGAGACTGGGAAGTGAGTAGATGGGGAGGGGAGGGAGAGAGACTGGGAAGTGATTAGATGGGAGGGGAGGGAGAGAGACTGGGAAGTGAGTAGATGGGGAGGGGAGGGAGTGAGACTGGGAAGTGAGTAGATGGGAGGGGAGGGTAAGAGACTGGGAAGTGAGTAGATGGGGAGGGGAGGGAGAGAGACTGGGAAGTGAGTAGATGGGGAGGGGAGGGAGAGAGACTGGGAAGTGATTAGATGGGAGGGGAGGGAGAGAGACTGGGAAGTGAGTAGATGGGGAGGGGAGGGAGTGAGACTGGGAAGTGAGTAGATGGGAGGGGAGGGTAAGAGACTGGGAAGTGAGTAGATGGGAGGGGAGGGAGAGAGACTGGGAAGTGAGTAGATGGGAGGGGAGGGAGAGAGACTGGGAAGTGAGTAGATGGGAGCAGAGGGAGAGAGACTGGGAAGTGAGTAGATGGGGAGGGGAGGGAGAGAGACTGGGAAGTGAGTAGATGGGAGGGGAGGGTAAGAGACTGGGAAGTGAGTAGATGGGAGGGGAGGGAGAGAGACTGGGAAGTGAGTAGATGGGGAGGGGAGGGAGAGAGACTGGGAAGTGAGTAGATGGGAGGGGAGGGTAAGAGACTGGGAAGTGAGTAGATGGGGAGGGGAGGGAGAGAGACTGGGAAGTGATTAGATGGGAGGGGAGGGTAAGAGACTGGGAAGTGAGTAGATGGGAGGGGAGGGTAAGAGACTGGGAAGTGAGTAGATGGGAGGGAGTGAGACTGGGAAGTGAGTAGATGGGGAGGGGAGGGAGAGAGACTGGGAAGTGAGTAGATGGGAGGGGAGGGTAAGAGACTGGGAAGTGAGTAGATGGGGAGGAGAGGGTAAGAGACTGGGAAGTGAGTAGATGGGAGGGGAGGGTAAGAGACTGGGAAGTGAGTAGATGGGAGGGGAGGGAGAGAGACTGGGAAGTGAGTAGATGGGAGGGGAGGGAGAGAGACTGGGAAGTGAGTAGATGGGAGGGGAGGGAGAGAGACTGGGAAGTGAGTAGATGGGGAGGGGAGGGAGAGAGACTGGGAAGTGAGTAGATGGGAGGGGAGAGTAAGAGACTGGGAAGTGAGTAGATGGGGAGGGGAGGGAGAGAGACTGGGAAGTGAGTAGATGGGAGGGGAGGGAGAGAGACTGGGAAGTGATTAGATGGGAGGGGAGGGAGAGAGACTGGGAAGTGATTAGATGGGAGGGGAGGGAGTGAGACTGGGAAGTGAGTAGATGGGAGGGGAGGGTAAGAGACTGGGAAGTGAGTAGATGGGGAGGGGAGGGAGAGAGACTGGGAAGTGATTAGATGGGAGGGGAGGGTAAGAGACTGGGAAGTGAGTAGATGGGAGGGGAGGGTAAGAGACTGGGAAGTGAGTAGATGGGAGGGAGTGAGACTGGGAAGTGAGTAGATGGGGAGGGGAGGGAGAGAGACTGGGAAGTGAGTAGATGGGGAGGAGAGGGAGTGAGACTGGGAAGTGAGTAGATGGGAGGGGAGGGAGAGAGACTGGGAAGTGATTAGATGGGAGGGGAGGGAGTGAGACTGGGAAGTGAGTAGATGGGAGGGGAGGGTAAGAGACTGGGAAGTGAGTAGATGGGGAGGGGAGGGAGAGAGACTGGGAAGTGAGTAGATGGGAGGGGAGGGAGAGAGACTGGGAAGTGAGTAGATGGGAGGGGAGGGTAAGAGACTGGGAAGTGATTAGATGGGAGGGGAGGGAGAGAGACTGGGAAGTGAGTAGATGGGAGGGGAGGGTAAGAGACTGGGAAGTGATTAGATGGGAGGGGAGGGAGTGAGACTGGGAAGTGATTAGATGGGAGGGGAGGGTAAGAGACTGGGAAGTGAGTAGATGGGAGGGGAGGGTAAGAGACTGGGAAGTGAGTAGATGGGGAGGGGAGGGAGAGAGACTGGGAAGTGAGTAGATGGGAGGGGAGGGAGAGAGACTGGGAAGTGATTAGATGGGAGGGGAGGGAGAGAGACTGGGAAGTGATTAGATGGGAGGGGAGGGAGTGAGACTGGGAAGTGATTAGATGGGAGGGGAGGGTAAGAGACTGGGAAGTGAGTAGATGGGAGGGGAGAGTAAGAGACTGGGAAGTGAGTAGATGGGGAGCGGAGGGAGTGAGACTGGGAAGTGATTAGATGGGAGGGGAGGGAGAGAGACTGGGAAGTGATTAGATGGGAGGGGAGGGAGAGAGACTGGGAAGTGAGTAGATGGGAGGGGAGAGTAAGAGACTGGGAAGTGAGTAGATGGGAGGGGAGAGTAAGAGACTGGGAAGTGAGTAGATGGGGAGGGGAGGGAGTGAGACTGGGAAGTGATTAGATGGGAGGGGAGGGAGAGAGACTGGGAAGTGATTAGATGGGAGGGGAGGGAGAGAGACTGGGAAGTGATTAGATGGGAGGGGAGGGAGAGAGACTGGGAAGTGAGTAGATGGGAGGGGAGAGTAAGAGACTGGGAAGTGAGTAGATGGGGAGGGGAGGGAGAGAGACTGGGAAGTGAGTAGATGGGAAGGGAGGGAGAGAGACTGGGAAGTGATTAGATGGGAGGGGAGGGAGAGAGACTGGGAAGTGAGTAGATGGGAGGGGAGGGAGAGAGACTGGGAAGTGAGTAGATGGGAGGGGAGGGAGAGAGACTGGGAAGTGAGTAGATGGGAGGGGAGGGAGAGAGACTGGGAAGTGATTAGATGGGAGGGGAGGGAGAGAGACTGGGAAGTGATTAGATGGGAGGGGAGGGAGTGAGACTGGGAAGTGAGTAGATGGGAGGGGAGGGTAAGAGACTGGGAAGTGAGTAGATGGGGAGCGGAGGGAGTGAGACTGGGAAGTGATTAGATGGGAGGGAATGAGAAGGGGGGAGTGTGCAGAAAAGGAGAAGCGTCAGAGGATAAAGCAAGAAGATCAGACTGAGAAGCAAACAGGCATGAGGGAAGGGCAGGAGAAGCAGACCAGAGAAGAAGGTGAAAGGCCAAGTGGGCAGATGGGGGAAGAAGACATGGGAAATGGTGGAGAGATCAGTCTGGCAGTGGAAGGGGTGGAGAAGGAGAAAGTTGTCAGGGGCAGGAACTGAGATAGAGGAGCAGTGTGTGGATGTGTGTGTTAGTTATTGGGTCTTATTGTAATGTGTGTAGATGGAGTTTGTGGACATAACTCTGTAACGTTCTCTCCTTACAGAGAGAGGGCACGCTCATGGGCACTGCCATCGGCACATGTTTTGGGTACTGGCTCGGAGTCTCTTCTTTCATTTACTTTGTGGCGTATTTGTGTAACTCTCAGATCACAATGTTACAGACCCTGTCCCTGCTGGTGAGTGCACAACTGGCTGTGGTAACTGTTCCCTAATGACACACACCGCTACTCAACTGATTGATATACTCACCGCTATACAACTGATTGATATACACATCGTTACACAACTGATTGCTATAGTCACCGTTACTCAACTGATTCCTATGAACACTGCTACACAACTGGTTGATATACACACTACTACTCAACTGATGCTATACACACCGCTACTCAACTGATGCTATACACACCGCTACTCAACTGATTGATATATACACACTGCTACACAACTGATTGCTCTACACACCGCTACTCAACTGATTCTTATACTCACCGCTTCTCAACTGATTGATATACACACCACTACTAAACTGATTGATATATACACACTGCTACACAACTGATTGCTATACACACCACTACTCAACTGATTGATATACACACTACTACTCAACTGATTGATATACACACCGCTACTCAACTGATTGATATATACACACTGCTACTCAACTGATTGCTATACACACTACTACACAACTGATTGCTATAAACACTGCTACACAACTGATTGCTATACACACACCGCTACTCAACTGATTGCTATACGCACCACTACTCAACTGATTGCTATACGCACCGCTACACAACTGATTGCCATATCCACCGTTACACAACTGATTGATATACTCACCGCTAGACAACTGATTGATATACACACTGCTACACAACTGATTTATATATACACATCATTACACAACTGATTGCTATACTCGCCGCTACTCAACTGATTGATATACACACCGCTACACAACTGATTTATATATACATAGCGCTGCACAACTGATTGATTGTAACAGTTTATTCGACACACAGACACAGTAGGTTAGGATAAAACACAGTTTTATTAAACAATTAAAATCACAATAACCCTCACAGGTCCTGTAATATACACTTATTATAGTACAGCCACACAACAGGTTATATATATGTAAGCCCACACAGGTCCAGTATAAGTAAAGAGTCCATATAACATTATACTGACACAGGTCAGGCAGATCTTGAGTGAGTCCCAGTATATCGGTACTGCATGGGTTAATAGAAGACAGAGAACGTTGACAGGCCCATGTGTGGTAAGGCCTTTTAAGGAGCACAAATAGAGGTGAGAGCTGTAGTACGAGTAGCGCCCAAGAATGTGTATACCAGACAGTTGTGGACTGCCTTAGCAGTAGCAGAGGCTGAGCAACTTGAGCACTGCCGGAGCAGTAACGGAGACTAGGCAACGTGGACACTGCCGTAGCAGCAACGGAGACTGAGTGGCATAGACACTGCCGTAGCAGTAACAGAGACCAGGCAACTTGAGCACTGCCGTAGCAGTAACAGAGACTGAGCCACGTGAGCACTGCCGTAGCAGTAACAGAGACTGAGCCACGTGAGCGCTGCCGTAGCATTAGCGGAGACTAAGTAACTGGATACTGCCGTAGCAATAACGGAGACAGAGCAACTGAGGAGCTGCCGTGGCAGTAACGGAGACTGAGCAATAGGGGCGCTGCCATAGTAGTCGCGGAGACTGAGCCACTTAAGCACTGCCGTAGCAGTAACGGAGACTAGGCAACTGGGCACTGCCATTGTTGTAACGGAGACAAGGCAACTGGACACTGCCGTGGCAGTAACAGAATCTGAGCAACTCGCCCTGGGAGGCACCCAACCTGGAATGGTACGTAAGGCTGACCAATAGGAATGTCGCCGGGGCGACACGGAGGCAACCAAGATCAACTGCACAGCTGTCCACAGACAGCGAGAGTGAAGCACTACCCTTAACCGGAGACCGGTCAGGGTGTGCAGGGGAGGCAGCAGCCCAACCTGGCGGAATCGCACGGAACAGGAACGTAGAATAATCTAAGTGGGTACATGGAGCAGGAACGTCAGCCAAGCCGGGTTGGTACACGGAGCAGGAACGTCAGCCAAGCTGGGTCAGTACACAGAGCAGGAACGTCAGCCAATCCAAGTTGGTACACGGAGCAGGAACGTCAGCCAAGCCGGGTCGGTACATGGAGCAGGAACATCAGCCAAGCTGGGTCGGTACACAGGAGATGAGAAGCAGAATGGTCAGGCAGTCCGGGTCGGTGCACAGGCAGGAGATGAGATGCAGAGTAGTCAGGCAGGCCGGGTCGATACACTGAGAGCGCACAATAATCAGGAACAAGCGCTGGTACTGGAACACCACGAAAGGGCACCGGAAATGTGTCAGAACTAAGGACAATACTGGGCGGGACAATCACAGATCAGCCAGTAGGTGTTAAGCAGGAGTGTAGACTGACAGAATGTCGCCAAATAGCACGGGCACCGTGATATTGATATACGCACTGCTACACAACTGATTGATATATACATAGCGCTGCACAACTGATTGATATACACACTGCTACATAACTGTTTTATATATATATATATATACACACTGCTACACAACTGATTGATATATACATAGCGCTGCACAACTGATTGATATACACACTGCTACATAAATGTTTTATATATATATATATATACACACTGCTACACAACTGACATGTACACACAGATGTACAAAACTGATTGCTATACACACTGATTGGTATGTGCACACCACTGCACAACTGATTGATATATAGAGTTGAAACCTGAAGTTTACATACACTATATAAAAAGACACATATGCATGTTTTTCTCACTATCTGACATGAAATCAGAATAAACCTTACCCGTTTTAGATCAATTAGGATTACCAAAATTATTTAATTTGCCAAATGCCAGAATAATGAGAGCGAGAGAGAATTTTTAAGGGATTTTTATTACTTACTGCAAAGTCAAAAGGATTACTATGCCTTTAAACAATTTGGGACAGACCATATGATGGTGTCATGTCTTTGGAAGCTTCTGATAGGTTTATTGGCAACATCTGAGTTAATTAGAGACACACCTGTGGATGTATTTTAATGCACACCAGAAACGCACTGCTTGTGTGTGTAACATCATGGGAAAGTCTAAAGAAATCAGCCAAGAGATCAGGAAGAGAATTGTGGACTTGTACAAGTCTGGATCATCCTTGGGTGCAATTTCCAGATACCTGCAGGTGCCTCGTTCATCTGTACAAACAATTATACGCAAGTACAAACAAGATGGGAATGTCCAGCCATCATATCGCTCAGGAAGGAGACGGGTTCTGTGTCTCAGAGATGAACGTGCTTTGGTCCGACATGTGCATATCAACCCAAGAACAAAAGCAAAAGACCTTGTGAAGATGCTGGCGGAAGCTGGTAAGATTGTGTCATTATCCACAGTGAAACGAGTACTGTATCAACATGGGCTGAAAGGCCTCTCTGCCAGGAAGAAGCCATTACTCCAAAAGAAACATATAAAACCCAGATTAATGTTTGCAAATGCACACAGGAACAAAGACCTACATTTTTGGAGACATGTCCTGTGGTCTGACAAAACTAAAATTGAACTGTTTGGCCATAATGACCATCGTTATGTTTGGAGGAAAAAGGGAGAAGCTTGGAAGCCTAAGAACACCATCCCAACTGTGAAACACGGGGGTGGCAGCATCATGTTGTGGGGTTGTTTTGCTGCAGGAGTGACTGGTGCACTTCACAAAATAGATGGCATCATGAGACAAGAAGATTATGTGGCAATACTGAAGCAACATCTCAAGACATCAGCCAGGAAGTTAAAGCTTGGGTGGAAATGGGTCTTCCAAATGGACAGTGACCCGAAGCATACTGCCAAACTGGTTACAAAGTGGCTTAAGGATAACAAAGTCAATGTTTTGGAGAGGCCATCACAAAGCCCTGATCTCAATCCTATTGAAAATTTATGGGCAAAGCTGAAAAGGCAGGTGCGAGCAAGGCGACCTACAAACATGGCTGAGTTACACCAGTTCTGTCAGGAGGAATGGGCCAAAATTCCTACCAACTATTGTGAGAAGCTCGTGGAAGGATATCCAAAACGTTTGACCCAAGTCAATGCTACCAAATACTAATGAAATGTATGTCAACTTTTGACTTTGCAGAAAGTAATAAAAATACCTTAAAAAATTCTCTCTCTCTCTCTCTCTCTCTCTCATTATTCTGGCATTTGGCAAATATAAATAATTCTGGTAATCCTAATTGACCTAAAACGGGTAAGGTTTATTCTGATTTCATGTCAGTGAGAAAAACATGCATCTGTGTCTTTTTATATAGTGTATGTAAACTTCTGGTTTCAACTGTACATACCGCTACACAACTAATTTATATATATACACACCGCTACACAACTGATTTATGTATATATATACACTGCTGCACAACTGATTTATATATACACACTGCTGCACAACTGATTGATATATACACACTGCTACACAACTGATTGATATATACACACTGCTACACAACTGATTGATATATACACACTGCTACACAACTGATTGATATATACACACTGCTGCACAACTGATTGATATATACACACTGCTACACAACTGATTGATATATACACACTGCTACACAACTGATTGATATATACACACTGCTGCACAACTGATTTGATATTTTTTTAAAACAGAAATTTTTATTGAGTTTTGAGAACAAAGATAAACAATTCGAAGTAGATAATAAGTTTAGGAATATAAATGAGTAAACAGTTTAAAAAGATTGATAAAAACAAATAATCGTCTGATTAAATGTAATGTATAAAGGAATAAGATAGTGAGAAAGAGGGAAGAGAGGGATTAATTTGAGACAGCCTGAGAAATATATCGGAATCCTTTAGAATATTTACTATCTAACCATGGGGACCAGATAGAAATAAATTTAACATAGTTATTAGATTCCAGTGACGTAAGGTACTCATAATAACAAATATGAGCGATTTTAGATAAAATATGATCCCAAGGAATAGTATTATTTTTCCAGTTTGCTGCAATGGACGTTCTGGTGCAAAGAGTAATTAAGAGAAGCAGGCTGTCCTGGACTGTATTAAGACCTGGAATTCTTTTACCTAAAACGGCTTCCCAAATATTAAGAGAAATGTGTTTTCCAAATAAATTAGAGAGTAAGTTACAAATTTTATTCCAGACAGAACAAACCACCGGACAAGTCCACCAAATATGCAAAAAAGAACCAGGTGCATTGCAGCCCCTAAAGCAATCGCTTGGGTGATTTGGGAACAAGGTAAGTGAGGTGCAGCACTCTGATCCCTGAGGTTAGAGGTAACGGAGGCCTTGGGAATTCTTCTAAGTATTTCTGCCCATTCGTCGTCCTTCAGAGACTGTCCAGCCATTTCCTCCCATTTATCCATGCAATTTAATCTAAGTTTATCATGGACTAAAATCTTATATATTTGGGATATAGACGTAGAGCCAAACTCCCAGAATCTAACATTGTGTTTGAATGGTAATAATGGATATTTAATAAAGTCACCCAGGTAATTTGTAATAATATGTTTCAATTTAAGATAAAAGCAATGGTGAGATTCGTTGGTATTAAAGAGATAGTAATGTTCCATAATAAAAGCAGCTCTAATTAATCATCATAGTATTTGGACTTTGGAGAGTGTTATTTCAGTTCTGTCAGAGTTGTAGTACAAGAGTAATTCAATGATAAAGTATCCCCCTCCCACCCCTTTTACTGATGTAACACTGCTCAGCCAGATCAGAAGGGAGGTGCCCAGGTAGACTGCAGAGAGGGACAATCTTCAATTAAGATAAGGGAAAAACCTGAAAAACTTGTCAAGGGGGGCAGGGATTTCATTGTTCTCATAGGAAGAAGATTGTCCCCTGCTGTTATCTGTCTGGTCTATGGACTGGATTCCACATCTGAGAAGAGATGGCTTACACTAGGTAAAAGGGGGGCAGGGCTTTCATTGTTCTCATAGGAAGAAGACTGTCCCCTGCTGTTATCTGTCTGGTCTATGGACTGGATTCCACATCTGAGAAGAGATGGCTTACACTAGGTAAAAGGGGGGCAGGGCTTTCATTGTTCTCATAGGAAGAAGATTGTCCCCTTCTGTTATCTGTCTAGTCTATGGACTGGATTCCACATCTGAGAAGAGATGACTTACACTAGGTAAAAGGGGGGCAGGGCTTTCATTGTTCTCATAGGAAGAAGATTGTCCCCTTCTGTTATCTGTCTGGTCTATAGACTGGATTACACATCTGAGAAGAGATGGCTTACACTAGGTAAAAGGGGGGCAGGGCTTTCATTGTTCTCATAGGAAGAAGATTGTCCCCTGCTGTTATCTGTCTGGTCTATGGACTGGATTCCACATCTGAGAAGAGATGACTTACACTAGGTAAAAGGGGCGGGAGGGGAAACTTTGCTTGTGAATATCTCTCAAACCATAAAGGTTTGAGAGATAAGACTTATATCGTTCTTCATTTTTTTTTAAGCCTAAAAAATAAAATAAAGTTAAAACGAAGTATTACTATCCGTTTAATGTTTTTAAAAAGGGAATCAAAATCAATAATTTTATCTCTAAAGATAGTGTCTCTAATTGAATAGATGCCATTAGTATTTGATAGTAAGTTAAGAGTTTCTACTTCAGAATCGTTCCAGTTAAACAGTTCAGTATTGGAAAGAGGGAGCATTTTAGAACGGAAATCTATAAGCTTTAAGGGGCCTTTAACTTTGTTCCAAGTCCTAAGAAGGAATTTAGTGCTGTCCAGGCAATGTTTAATAGGGGGGTATTTTAATCTTTTACTGGACCATGACTGATTATCGAAATGAGTTAAACTTAAAAAAAATGTTCTTGATCTATCCATCTTGGAAGAATCCAGGGGTCTACAGATTGGGAACTTAAATATAAAAGATGATTTAGAGGACATGCAACAAAGTATTTATATAAATTTGGGACCATTAGACCCCCATGATCTCTAGATCTATAAAGATGTTCACGTTTAATACGGGGATGTTTGTTGGCCCGTATAAAATAAAATATTTTGTTTTGTAGACATATAAGATCTGAAATCTTTATTCTGGGTAAAATAACCATTTTAATGGTGCTGATTCTGCCAACCAGGGAAAGAGAGAGAGATTTCCAAAGAGAAAGTAAAGAATCAATCTGACGGAATAAGGATTTATAGTTAAGATTAAAGACTTTGTTGTAATCATGTGAGATGGAAACCCTCAAACAGAGGAGATGTCAGGACAGATTTCAAGTCCAAACATAGAAAGTATAATAGATTCAGTCTTCTTTTGTAAATTAAAGCCTAGGTAATCCCATTTATCTCTGTTAATGATAAGGCCAGATATAGCTCCAAATTTGTCAAGAATAGAGCAAAGTGAATCTAAGCTAGACAAGGGATTAGATAGGAAGAGGATTAGGTCATCAGCGTATAAACTAATTTTGTCTGGCTCTTTATTTCCAAAATGAATTCCATGAATGTCATCACATTTTCTAATATACTTGGCAAGCGGTTCCAAACAAATGGCAAAACTCATTGGGGATAATGGGCAGCCCTGCCTAACACCTCTTTCGAGTTAGAATGAGTCACTTTCATAGCCCATTATCCTTAGTTTCCCCTTGCAGGAATAATGGGAAGCTTTTAAGAAACTGGATAAGATACCGTCAAGTCCGAAAGATTTGAGAACACAGTCAATGTTAGACCAGTTTAGAGAATCAAAAGCCTATTAATATCCAAGGATAATAAAATTATTTCATGTAGGTTAAATTTTTTACAGATTGATAAAATGTTAAATAATCTTCTAATATTGTCAGAGGTTTGTCTGCCAGGGATGAAACCACATTGATCTTTACGGATTAGAAAGGGAATAAAATGACCAAGGCAAATCGCTAAAACTTTTCAGAGAATTTTGATATCGGAGTTTAAAAGGCTTTGGGTCTATAATTTTCAACTTTCTCTGGGTTCTTACCGGGTTTACCCAAAACAGTGATAAAAGAAAGGTCAGAGTCGGAGTCTAATTTATGGGATTCTAAGATAGTTGAAAAAAATTGCTTTAAATATGGAGAGAGCTCATTAACGAAACATTTGTAATAAAAATGACTAAACCCGTCTGGACCGGGACAGGAAGAGTTTTTAAAGTAAGAATAGCTTTTTGGATTTCTTCTAGTTCAACTGGGCGGTTCAGTAAGAGTTCACCTTCAGAATTTAAACAACGAAGATTCATCTTTTTCATAAAAGAGTTAAAGTCTGCTAAACAGAAGTTGCCTTTTTTGATAAATAGGTCAGTGTAATATTGCTGAAATGTGCTGACGATACTAGAAAGACCCTCAGTACCGCAGTCCAGTCAATTAATATAATTACATTGTTTAGGTGAAGTAAGACGATGAGCTAAATACGTATGAGGTTTATTATCCCATTTATAATATTTTTGCCGGAGCCAGGCAAGGGTTTTATCTACATCTTATTCCAAAAGGTCGTTTAATTGTTCTTTAGTGTTATTAATTATTTTAGCCCTGATTATATTGGGAGAAGAAGCTTGTCTCTTAAGAAGGGCATGTAAATCTGATTGTAATGATTTAATTTGTTCAGTTCTTGTCTTGTATGTGGATTTAGCAATTTTAATTAGTTCACCTCGTAGGACTGCTTTGTGAGCGTTCCAAAGAGTGTGATCACCTACCTGCCCATCATCATTGAGGTCAAAGAAAGAGTGGATCTTATTACTAATTACTGATTTAATATTTTTGTTTAATAGCATTCTTTCATTGATTCTCCAGCACTTTTTTCTTACATCAAATTGGGTAGGAGAGAACCAAAAAGATAGAGAGCTATGGTCTGACCAAGCTTCTGGGAAGAATTTGACTTCTTTAACACCGGCTAAAAGAGGTTGGTCAACCAGGAAAAAGTCAATTCTAGACCAGACGGTGAAATGGGCAGAGAAATTAGTAAATTCCTTCTTATTAGGGTATAGGAAACGCCAGGGGTCAGCAAGACATAAAGCGTCCATGAAATGGTTCAATAATTTTCTTGGCTAATTCTATAGCCACTTATAGAAGACCTATCAAGTTTGTAGTTTTATACAATATTGAAGTCACCACCTAGGATCAATGAACCTTTTTTACAAGACAATATATCATTTTTAAGTTTAGAAAAGAAAGAGGGATACACAACTGATATAACTATACACACACGGATACACAACTGATATAACTATACACAGGGATACACAACTGATATAACTATACACACACAGATACACAACTGATATAACTATACACAGGGATACACAACTGATATAACTATACAGACGGATACACAACTGATATAACTATACACAGGGATACACAACTGATATAACTATACACACACACGGATACACAACTGATATAACTATACACACAGGGATACACAACTGATATAACTGTACACACAGGGATACATGCAGCACTACTGCTGATAGTTACACACACAGCCTGCTGTGACCCTGCTCTCTCTTGTGCCAGACTGACTGTGTGGGGAATCTCCAGTGTGAAATATAGAAAGCTACTGGAAATATCAATCACTGTCTCTCCTTATCTCCTCTCCTAGGGGTACGGTCTCTTTGGACATTGTGTCGTACTCTTCATCACGTACAACATCCATTTTCACTCTCTCTTCTACATCTTCTGGCTGTGTATCGGGGGCATGTCCACCCTGCGCATGGTGAGTGATCAGAACACTATGGAACAAGCATTCACTGTATCCATGGCACAGATAATACTGAAGGACACGTCTAGGAGATATAACTGTGTGTAACAGTAATAATACTGTGTGACACATCTAGTAGATATAACAGTGTGTAACAGTGATAATACCGTGTGACACATCTAGGAGATATAACAGTGTGTAACAGTGATAATACCGTGTGACACATCTAGGAGATATAACAGTGTGTAACAGCGATAATACCGTGTGACACATCTAGGAGATATAACAGTGTGTAACAGTGATAATACCGTGTGACACATCTAGTAGATATAACTGTGTGTAACAGTGATAATACCGTGTGACACATCTAGTAGATATAACAGTGTGTAACAGTGATAATACCGTGTGACACATCTAGGAGATATAACTGTGTGTAACAGTGATAATACCATGTGACACATCTAGTAGATATAACTGTGTGTAACAGCGATAATACCATGTGACACATCTAGTAGATATAACTGTGTGTAACAGCGATAATACCGTGTGACACATCTAGGAGATATAACTGTGTGTAACAGCGATAATACCGTGTGACACATCTAGTAGACATAACAGTGTGTAACAGTGATAATACCGTGTGACACATCTAGGAGATATAACAGTGTGTAACAGCGATAATACCGTGTGACACATCTAGTAGATATAACAGTGTGTAACAGCGATAATACCATGTGACACATCTAGTAGATATAACAGTGTGTAACAGCGATAATACCGTGTGACACATCAAGTAGACATAACAGTGTGTAACAGCGATAATACCGTGTGACACATCTAGTAGACATAACAGTGTGTAACAGCGATAATACAGTGTGACACATCTAGTAGACATAACAGTGTGTAACAGCGATAATACCGTGTGACACATCTAGTAGCCATAACAGTGTGTAACAGTGATAATACCGTGTGACACATCTAGGAGATATAACAGTGTGTAACAGCGATAATACCGTGTGACACATCAAGTAGATATAACAGTGTGTAACAGCGATAATACCGTGTGACACATCTAGTAGATATAACAGTGTGTAACAGCGATAATACCGTGTGACACATCTAGTAGATATAACAGTGTGTAACAGCGATAATACCGTGTGACACATCAAGTAGACATAACAGTGTGTAACAGCGATAATACCGTGTGACACATCTAGTAGACATAACAGTGTGTAACAGCGATAATACCGTGTGACACATCTAGTAGACATAACAGTGTGTAACAGCGATAATACCGTGTGACACATCTAGTAGATATAACAGTGTGTAACAGCGATAATACCGTGTGACACATCAAGTAGACATAACAGTGTGTAACAGCGATAATACCGTGTGACACATCTAGTAGACATAACAGTGTGTAACAGTGATAATACCGTGTGACACATCTAGTAGATATAACAGTGTGTAACAGCGATAATACCGTGTGACACATCTAGTAGATATAACAGTGTGTAACAGCGATAATACCGTGTGACACATCTAGTAGATATAACAGTGTGTAACAGCGATAATACCGTGTCACACATCTAGGAGATATAACAGTGTGTAACAGCGATAATACCGTGTGACACATCAAGTAGACATAAAAGTGTGTAACAGCGATAATACCGTGTGACACATCTAGTAGACATAACAGTGTGTAACAGCGATAATACCATGTGACACATCAAGTAGACATAACAGTTTGTAACAGCGATAATACCGTGTGACACATCTAGTAGACATAACAGTGTGTAACAGCGATAATACCGTGTGACACATCTAGGAGATATAACAGTGTGTAACAGAGATAATACCGTGTGACACATCTAGTAGATATAACAGTGTGTAACAGCGATAATACCGTGTGACACATCTAGGAGATATAACTGTGTGTAACAGCGATAATACCGTGTGACACATCTAGGAGATATAACAGTGTGTAACAGCGATAATACCGTGTGACACATCTAGGAGATATAACAGTGTGTAACAGCGATAATACCGTGTGACACATCTAGGAGATATAACAGTGTGTAACAGCGATAATACCGTGTGACACATCTAGTAGATATAACAGTGTGTAACAGTGATAATACCATGTGACACATCTAGTAGATATAACTGTGTGTAACAGTGATAATACCGTGTGACACATCTAGGAGATATAACTGTGTGTAACAGCGATAATACCGTGTGACACATCTAGTAGATATAACAGTGTGTAACAGCGATAATACAGTGTGACACATCTAGTAGATATAACAGTGTGTAACAGCGATAATACCGTGTGACACATCTAGGAGATATAACTGTGTGTAACAGCGATAATACCGTGTGACACATCTAGTAGATATAACAGTGTGTAACAGCGATAATACCGTGTGACACATCTAGGAGATATAACTGTGTGTAACAGCGATAATACCGTGTGACACATCTAGGAGATATAACTGTGTGTAACAGCGATAATACCGTGTGACACATCTAGGAGATATAACTGTGTGTAATGGCGATAATACAGTGTGACACATCTAGTAGATATAACAGTGTGTAACAGCGATAATACCATGTGACACATCAAGTAGATATAACAGTGTGTAACAGCGATAATACCGTGTGACACATCTAGGAGATATAACTGTGTGTAATGGCGATAATACAGTGTGACACATCTAGTAGATATAACAGTGTGTAACAGCGATAATACCATGTGACACATCAAGTAGATATAACAGTGTGTAACAGCGATAATACCGTGTGACACATCTAGGAGATATAACTGTGTGTAACAGCGATAATACCGTGTGACACATCTAGGAGATATAACTGTGTGTAACAGTGATAATACCATGTGACACATCTAGTAGATATAACAGTGTGTAACAGTGATAATACCGTGTGACACATCTAGGAGATATAACTGTGTGTAACAGCGATAATACAGTGTGACACATCAAGTAGATATAACAGTGTGTAACAGCAATAATACAGTGTGACACATCTAGTAGATATAACAGTGTGTAACAGTGATAATACCGTGTGACACATCTAGTAGATATAACAGTGTGACACATCTAGTAGATATAACAGTGTGTAACAGCGATAATTCCGTGTGACACGTCTAGTAGATATAACAGTGTGTAACAGTGATAATTCCGTGTGACACGTCTAGTAGATATAACAGTGTGTAACAGTGATAATTCCGTGTGACACGTCTAGTAGATATAACAGTGTGTAACAGTGATAATACCGTGTGACACATCTAGTAGATATAACAGTGTGTAACAGTGATAATACCGTGTGACACATCTAGTAGATATAACAGTGTGTAACAGTGATAATACCGTGTGACACGTCTAGTAGATATAACAGTGTGTAACAGTGATAATTCCGTGTGACACGTCTAGTAGATATAACAGTGTGTAACAGTGATAATACCGTGTCACACATCTAGGAGATATAACAGTGTGTAACAGTGATAATACCGTGTCACACATCTAGTAGATATAACAGTGTGTAACAGTGATAATACCGTGTGACACATCTAGTAGATATAACTGTGTGTAACAGTGATAATACCGTATGACACATCTAGTAGATATAACAGTGTGTAACAGCGATAATACCGTGTGACACATCTAGTAGATATAACAGTGTGTACAGTGATAATACAGTGTGACACATCTAGTAGATATAACAGTGTGTAACAGCGATAATACAGTGTGACACATCTAGTAGATATAACAGTGTGTAACAGCGATAATACAGTGTGACACATCTAGTAGATATAACTGTGTGTAACAGCGATAATACAGTGTGACACATCTAGTAGATATAACAGTGTGTAACAGCGATAATACAGTGTGACACATCTAGTAGATATAACAGTGTGTAACAGCGATAATACCGTGTGACACATCTAGTAGATATAACAGTGTGTAACAGAGATAATACAGTGTGACACATCTAGTAGATATAACTGTGTGTAACAGCGATAATACAGTGTGACACATCTAGTAGATATAACAGTGTGTAACAGCGATAATACAGTGTGACACATCTAGTAGATATAACAGTGTGTAACAGCGATAATACCGTGTGACACATCTAGTAGATATAACAGTGTGTAACAGCGATAATACAGTGTGACACATCTAGTAGATATAACAGTGTGTAACAGCGATAATACAGTGTGACACATCTAGTAGATATAACAGTGTGTAACAGCGATAATACCGTGTGACACATCTAGTAGATATAACAGTGTGTAACAGCGATAATACCATGTGACACATCTAGTAGATATAACAGTGTGTAACAGTGATAATACCGTGTGACACGTCTGGGCAATATAACTGTGTGTTTTGTCCTGCAGGTGGCGGTGTTGCTGTCTCGCACAGTAGGACACACCCAGCGGCTCATCCTCTGTGGCACCATGGCTGCTCTGCACATGCTCTTCCTACTGTACCTGCACTTTGCTTACCACAAGGTGGTGGAAGGTGAGGACAGACCTGGACTTGTGCTTCTGACAAGATGGAGGACTTGACTGTGCGATTGTATATTTACCTCTTTTTTGTGGGGTTCATGCACCACTGACCTTGGGAGCTTTTTACCTTTCTTATCAGTAGATTCCCATCTTTATGGATGTTGTCCTGATCTCTACTGACCTTCTCCCTCCTACACTGACCCTCTCCTCTCAGTCTCCTCTCTGTCCTTTACTAACCGTTTCCCATGACCTTTCTCCCTCCTTTAGTGACCCTTCTCCCTCCTCTACTTACTCCTCTTTTTCCCTCCTCTACTGACTCTTCTCTTCCCTCCTCTACTGACTCTTCTCTTCCCTCCTCCTCTACTGACTCTTCTCTTCCCTCCTCCTCTACTGACTCTTCTCTTCCTCCTCTACTGACTCTTCTCTTCCCTCCTCCTCTACTGACTCTTCTCTTCCCTCCTCTACTGACTCTTCTCTTCCCTCCTCTACTGATTCTTCTCTTCCCTCCTCTACTGACTCTTCTCTTCCCCCTCCTCTACTGACTCTTCTCTTCCCTCCTCCTCTACTGACTCTTCTCTTCCCTCCTCTATTCCCTCCTCTACTGACTCTTCTCTTCCCTCCTCCTCTACTGACTCTTCTCTTCCCTCCTCTACTGACTCTTCTCTTCCCTCCTCCTCTACTGACTCTTCTCTTCCCTCCTCTACTGACTCTTCTCTTCCCTCCTCTACTGACTCTTCTCTTCCCTCCTCCTCTACTGACTCTTCTCTTCCCTCCTCTACTGACTCTTCTCTTCCCTCCTCCTCTACTGACTCTTCTCTTCCCTCCTCTACTGACTCTTCTCTTCCCTCCTCTACTGATTCTTCTCTTCCCTCCTCTACTGACTCTTCTCTTCCCCCTCCTCTACTGACTCTTCTCTTCCCTCCTCCTCTACTGACTCTTCTCTTCCCTCCTCTACTGACTCTTCTCTTCCCCTCCTCTACTGACTCTTCTCTTCCCTCCTCTACTGATTCTTCTCTTCCCTCCTCTACTGACTCTTCTCTTCCCCCTCCTCTACTGACTCTTCTCTTCCCTCCTCCTCTACTGACTCTTCTCTTCCCTCCTCTACTGACTCTTCTCTTCCCTCCTCTACTGACTCTTCTCTTCCCTCCTCCTCTACTGACTCTTCTCTTCCCTCCTCTACTGACTCTTCTCTTCCCTCCTCCTCTACTGACTCTTCTCTTCCCTCCTCTACTGACTCTTCTCTTCCCTCCTCTACTGACTCTTCTCTTCCCTCCTCCTCTACTGACTCTTCTCTTCCCTCCTCTACTGACTCTTCTCTTCCCTCCTCCTCTACTGACTCTTCTCTTCCCTCCTCTACTGACTCTTCTCTTCCCTCCTCTACTGACTCTTCTCTTCCCTCCTCCTCTACTGACTCTTCTCTTCCTCCTCTACTGACTCTTCTCTTCCCTCCTCTACTGACTCTTCTCTTCCCTCCTCTACTGACTCTTCTCTTCCCTCCTCCTCTACTGACTCTTCTCTTCCCTCCTCTACTGACTCTTCTCTTCCTCCTCCTCTACTGACTCTTCTCTTCCCTCCTCCTCTACTGACTCTTCTCTTCCCTCCTCTACTGACTCTTCTCTTCCCTCCTCTACTGACTCTTCTCTTCCTCCTCTACTGACTCTTCTCTTCTCTCCTCCTCTACTGACTCTTCTCTCCCTCCTCTACTGACTCTTCTCTTCCCTCCTCCTCTACTGACTCTTCTCTTCCCTCCTCCTCTACTGACTCTTCTCTTCCCTCCTCTACTGACTCTTCTCTTCCCTCCTCTACTGACTCTTCTCTTCCTCCTCTACTGACTCTTCTCTTCCTCCTCCTCTACTGACTCTTCTCTTCCCCTCCTCTACTGACTCTTCTCTTCCCTCCTCCTCTACTGACTCTTCTCTTCCCTCCTCTACTGACTCTTCTCTTCCTCCTCTACTGACTCTTCTCTTCCCCTCCTCTACTGACTCTTCTCTTCCCTCCTCTACTGACTCTTCTCTTCCTCCTCCTCTACTGACTCTACTGACTCTTCTCTTCCCTCCTCTACTGACTCTTCTCTTCCCTCCTCTACTGACTCTTCTCTTCCCTCCTCCTCTACTGACTCTTCTCTTCCCTCCTCTACTGACTCTTCTCTTCCCTCCTCCTCTACTGACTCTTCTCTTCCTCCTCTACTGACTCTTCTCTTCCCTCCTCTACTGACTCTTCTCTTCCCTCCTCTACTGACTCTTCTCTTCCTCCTCCTCTACTGACTCTTATCTTCCCTCCTCTACTGACTCTTCTCTTCCCTCCTCTACTGACTCTTCTCTTCCTCCTCCTCTACTGACTCTTCTCTTCTCTCCTCCTCTACTGACTCTTCTCTTCCCTCCTCTACTGACTCTTCTCTTCCCTCCTCTACTGACTCTTCTCTTCCCTCCTCTACTGACTCTTCTCTTCCTCCTCCTCTACTGACTCTTCTCTTCCTCCTCCTCTACTGACTCTTCTCTTCCCTCCTCTACTGACTCTTCTCTTCCTCCTCCTCTACTGACTCTTCTCTTCCCTCCTCCTCTACTGACTCTTCTCTTCCTCCTCTACTGACTCTTCTCTTCCCTCCTCTACTGACTCTTCTCTTCCTCCTCTACTGACTCTTCTCTTCCCTCCTCCTCTACTGACTCTTCTCTTCCCTCCTCTACTGACTCTTCTCTTCCCTCCTCCTCTACTGACTCTTCTCTTCCCTCCTCTACTGACTCTTCTCTTCCTCCTCTACTGACTCTTCTCTTCCCTCCTCTACTGACTCTTCTCTTCCCTCCTCTACTTACTCTTCTCTTCCCTCCTCTACTTACTCTTCTCTTCCCTCCTCTACTGACTCTTCTCTTCCCTCCTCCTCTACTGACTCTTCTCTTCCTCCTCTACTGACTCTTCTCTTCCCTCCTCCTCTACTGACTCTTCTCTTCCCTCCTCCTCTACTGACTCTTCTCTTCCCTCCTCCTCTACTGACTCTTCTCTTCCTCCTCCTCTACTGACTCTTCTCTTCCCTCCTCCTCTACTGACTCTTCTCTTCCCTCCTCTACTGACTCTTCTCTTCCCTCCTCTACTGACTCTTCTCTTCCTCCTCTACTGACTCTTCTCTTCCCTCCTCCTCTACTGACTCTTCTCTTCCCTCCTCTACTGACTCTTCTCTTCCCTCCTCTACTGACTCTTCTTTTCCTCCTCTACTGACTCTTCTCTTCCTCCTCTACTGACTCTTCTCTTCCCTCCTCTACTGACTCTTCTCTTCCCTCCTCTACTAATTCTTCTCTTCCTCCTCCTCTACTGACTCTTCTCTTCCCTCCTCTACTGACTCTTCTCTTCCCTCCTCTACTGACTCTTCTCTTCCTCCTCCTCTACTGACTCTTCTCTTCCTCCTCCTCTACTGACTCTTCTCTTCCCTCCTCTACTGACTCTTCTCTTCCTCCTCTACTGACTCTTCTCTTCCCTCCTCTACTGACTCTTCTCTTCCCTCCTCTACTGACTCTTCTCTTCCCTCCTCCTCTATTGACTCTTCTCTTCCCTCCTCTACTGACTCTTCTCTTCCCTCCTCTACTGACTCTTCTCTTCCCTCCTCCTCTACTGACTCTTCTCTTCCTCCTCCTCTACTGACTCTTCTCTTCCTCCTCTACTGACTCTTCTCTTCCCTCCTCCTCTACTGACTCTTCTCTTCCCTCCTCTACTGACTCTTCTCTTCCCTCCTCCTCTACTGACTCTTCTCTTCCTCCTCTACTGACTCTTCTCTTCCCTCCTCCTCTACTGACTCTTCTCTTCCCTCCTCTACTGACTCTTCTCTTCCCTCCTCTACTGACTCTTCTCTTCCCTCCTCCTCTACTGACTCTTCTCTTCCTCCTCTACTGACTCTTCTCTTCCCCTCCTCTACTGACTCTTCTCTTCCCTCCTCTACTGACTCTTCTCTTCCCTCCTCTACTGACTCTTCTCTTCCCTCCTCCTCTACTGACTCTTCTCTTCCTCCTCCTCTACTGACTCTTCTCTTCCCTCCTCCTCTACTGACTCTTCTCTTCCTCCTCCTCTACTGACTCTTCTCTTCCCTCCTCCTCTACTGACTCTTCTCTTCCTCCTCCTCTACTGACTCTTCTCTTCCCTCCTCTACTGACTCTTCTCTTCCCTCCTCCTCTACTGACTCTTCTCTTCCCTCCTCCTCTACTGACTCTTCTCTTCCCTCCTCTACTGACTCTTCTCTTCCCTCCTCCTCTACTGACTCTTCTCTTCCCTCCTCTACTGACTCTTCTCTTCCCTCCTCCTCTACTGACTCTTCTCTTCCCTCCTCTACTGACTTTTCTCTTCCCTCCTCTACTGACTCTTCTCTTCCCTCCTCCTCTACTGACTCTTCTCTTCCCTCCTCTACTGACTCTTCTCTTCCCTCCTCTACTGACTCTTCTCTTCCCTCCTCCTCTACTGACTCTTCTCTTCCTTCCTCTACTGACTCTTCTCTTCCCTCCTCTACTGACTCTTCTCTTCCCTCCTCCTCTACTGACTCTTCTCTTCCCTTCTCTACTGACTCTTCTCTTCCCTCCTCTACTGACTCTTCTCTTCCCTCCTCTTCTGACTCTTACTCTTCTCTTCCTCCTCCTCTACTGACTCTTCTCTTCCCTCCTCCTCTACTGACTCTTCTCTTCCCTCCTCTACTGACTCTTCTCTTCCCTCCTCCTCTACTGACTCTTCTCTTCCCTCCTCCTCTACTGACTCTTCTCTTCTCCTCCTCCTCTACTGACTCTTCTCTTCCTCCTCCTCTACTGACTCTTCTCTTCCCTCCTCCTCTACTGACTCTTCTCTTCCCTCCTCCTCTACTGACTCTTCTCTTCCTCCTCCTCTACTGACTCTTCTCTTCCCTCCTCTACTGACTCTTCTCTTCCCTCCTTCTCTACTGACTCTTCTCTTCCCTCCTCTACTGACTCTTCTCTTCCCTCCTTTACTGACTCTTCTCTTCCTCCTCTACTGACTCTTCTCTTCCCTCCTCTACTGACTCTTCTCTTCCTCCTCTACTGACTCTTCTCTTCCCTCCTCCTCTACAGACTCTTCTCTTCCCTCCTCTACTGACTCTTCTCTTCCCTCCTCCTCTACTGACTCTTCTCTTCCTCCTCCTCTACTGACTCTTCTCTTCCCTCCTCCTCTACTGACTCTTCTCTTCCTCCTCTACTGACTCTTCTCTTCCCTCCTCTACTGACTCTTCTCTTCCCTCCTCTACTGACTCTTCTCTTCTTCCTCTACTGACTCTTCTCTTCCCTCCTCTACTGACTCTTCTCTTCCCTCCTCTACTGACTCTTCTCTTCCTCCTCCTCTACTGACTCTTCTCTTCCTCCTCTACTGACTCTACTCTTCCCTCCTCCTCTACTGATTCTTCTCTTCCCTCCTCTACTGACTGTTCTCTTCCCTCCTCTACTGACTCTTCTCTTCCTCCTCCTCTACTGACTCTTCTCTTCCCTCCTCTACTGACTCTTCTCTTCCCTCCTCCTCTACTGACTCTTCTCTTCCCTCCTCCTCTACTGACTCTTCTCTTCCCTCCTCTACTGACTCTTCTCTTCCCTCCTCTACTGACTTTTCTCTTCCCTCCTCTACTGACTCTTCTCTTCCCTCCTCTACTGACTCTTCTCTTCCTCCTCCTCTACTGACTCTTCTCTTCCCTCCTCTACTGACTCTTCTCTTCCCTCCTCTACTAACTCTTCTCTTCCCTCCTCTACTGACTCTTCTCTTCCCTCCTCTACTGACTCTTCTCTTCCTCCTCCTCTACTGACTCTTCTCTTCCTCCTCCTCTACTGACTCTTCTCTTCCCTCCTCTACTGACTCTTCTCTTCCTCCTCCTCTACTGACTCTTCTCTTCCCTTTTCTACTGACTCTTCTCTTCCATCCTCTACTGACTCTTCTCTTCCTCCTCTACTGACTCTTCTCTTCCCTCCTCTACTGACTCTTCTCTTCCCTCCTCTACTGACACTTCTCTTCCCTCCTCTACTGACTCTTCTCTTCCCTCCTCCTCTACTGACTCTTCTCTTCCCTCCTCCTCTACTGACTCTTCTCTTCCCTCCTCTACTGACTCTTCTCTTCCCTCCTCCTCTACTGACTCTTCTCTTCCCTCCTCCTCTACTGACTCTTCTCTTCCTCCTCTACTGACTCTTCTCTTCCCTCCTCTACTGACTCTTCTCTTCCCTCCTCCTCTACTGACTCTTCTCTTCCCTCCTCCTCTACTGACTCTTCTCTTCCCTCCTCTACTGACTCTTCTCTTCCTCCTCCTCTACTGACTCTTCTCTTCCCTCCTCCTCTACTGACTCTTCTCTTCCCCTCCTCCTCTACTGACTCTTCTCTTCCCTCCTCTACTGACTCTTCTCTTCCTCCTCCTCTACTGACTCTTCTCTTCCCTCCTCTACTGACTCTTCTCTTCCTCCTCCTCTACTGACTCTTCTCTTCCTCCTCTACTAACTCTTCTCCTTCCCTCCTCCTCTACTGACTCTTCTCTTCCCTCCTCTACTGACTCTTCTCTTCCCTCCTCTACTGACTCTTCTCTTCCCTCCTCCTCTACTGACTCTTCTCTTCCCTCCTCTACTGACTCTTCTCTTCCCTCCTTTACTGACTCTTCTCTTCCCTCCTCCTCTACTGACTCTTCTCTTCCCTCCTCCTCTACTGACTCTTCTCTTCCTCCTCTACTGACTCTTCTCTTCCCTCCTCCTCTACTGACTCTTCTCTTCCCCTCCTCTACTGACTCTTCTCTTCCTCCTCTACTGACTCTTCTCTTCCCTCCTCTACTGACTCTTCTCCCACCTCTGCTGCCCTTCTCCCACCTCTGCTGACCCTTCATTGTGACTCACCCCGTTTCTTCAGCTAGTTTTTTTTTCCTCTTTTCATCTCTTCCTCGACTCTCACTTACCTCTCTCCCCATTTCTAGGTATTTTGGACACACTGGATGGACAGAACATGCCACCACCTTTCCAGCGAGTTGCCCGTGATTTGTCTGTGGGTACAAACTCGGTCCTTAATGCCACCATGCAGGTCCTGTCTGTACATGCTCGCTGACCTCTGGTCCCACGGTCTCACACACACAGTGAATTCTTATCGTTCTGTGTAATGCTTCTGCATTGACCAGATGGGCACTGCCCTTGTTCTTCTGGTCTGGCAGTCGGAACTACCCTTCTTCTACTGTCCTGCTCACTCAGCCTGATGTCTTGATCCTTCCATCTGGCGGATGGACGTCCAGGCAGAATATTATCCCTTACAGCGCCTGTGAGGGAGATGTTTTATGTGGAAAACCAATGTTGTTTTAACACTTTTAGAGCCAGAAACATGTGAAGCAAAGTGCTAGTAAATGTTTGCCAATTGCTGTTGGTAGTGATTGGCTGTACATTTAGTTAACCCCCTTCCCACACAAACACACACACACACACTCACACACACACACACACACACCAAATAGGTTTTAAACAAATGACCATTGCTCGATTCTTAGCACAAAACACACACCCCTATACACATGAACAAAACACACACACGCACACACCCCTATACACATGAACAAAACACACACACGCGCGCGCACACACGCACTTGAGATCCGTGGTTGGGAACTATAGGGAGAACTGGAGATCTACACACTTCAATACCCAATGGACTCACCGATGACTTAGACCTTCTCTGTAATGCCCTGCTGTGTATTGTTACAAATCAGTGACTCACTGATGGAGTCGCCCTCTGGTGGTTAGTGCAGGATTCTCACATTGACTTCCTGTGGCTTTTGCTTTCCATAATAAATCTAGAATTGGAGAGACTGTGTATCTTCTCTGTCCTTTTTGCTTACTACACAGAGAAATGCCACTGCTATGACTATTTCTACTGAAATTTTATTACAATTAATGAATTCATTATTTACTTTCAATTCAACAGCGCCAACTAGTGTCCAAAAGTCATTTTTATAATTAATTCTATGGGACAGATTAAGTCGTGTTTCTATGTATGTATCTTTATTTATATGGCGCAGTGTACGCAGCATCTTACAATAGATGTATGTTACAGTAAATAAGGGGATAAAATAAGTGCCACATTCATAGAACCATTAGGAGAGAGGTCCCTGCCCCAAAGAGCTTACAGTCTAAATGGGTATTGGGTGTCAGACAACAGGGTATGAGGGTGTCATTGCTGAGATTACAAGTGCTGAGTTTGGCCAAAGGTAGTGCAGGTCCTATTGCTCCAGAAGATAAGATTTCAGGGTAGACTTACAGACAGAGGGGGGTTGTTCTAGACGTAAGGAGAGAGGTATGGAGTTCCAGAGGTAGGGAGCAGAAAGCGAGAACGGTTTGAGGTCCAGGATAACCCTTTACCGACAGCACAAGCTCTCCTGCAGGGGAGACCGAAGGCTGGGGTATGAGGAGTGGAGACCGAAGGCTGGGGTATGAGGAGTGGAGACCGAAGGCTGGGGTATGAGGAGTGGAGACCGAAGGCTGGGGTATGAGGAGTGGAGACCGAAGGCTGGGGTATGAGGAGTGGAGAACGGAGCTGGGGTATGAGGAGTGGAGAACGGAGCTGGGGTGCGTGGGCTAAAAGCGTGATCTCTCCAGAGTGTAGGGTTGACTGACTGATCTACAGGACACAGTTCATCAGCCAATGGGATAGTCAGCAGGATAGCCAAGGGGTCATACACAGTTCATCAGCCAATGGGATAGCCAAGGGGTCATACACAGTTCATCAGCCAATGGGATAGCCAAGGGGTCATACACAGTTCATCAGCCAATGGGATAGCAGGATAGCCAAAGGGTCATGCACAGTTCAACAGCCAATGGGATAGTCAGCAGGATAGCCAAGGGGTCATACACAGTTCATCAGCCAATGGGATAGCCAAGGGGTCATACACAGTTCATCAGCCAATGGGATAGCCAAGGGGTCATACACAGTTCATCAGCCAATGGGATAGCAGGATAGCCAAGGGGTCATACACAGTTCAACAGCCAATGCGATAGCAGGATAGCCAAAGGGTCATGCACAGTTCAACAGCCAATGGGATAGTCAGCAGGATAGCCAAGGGGTCATACACAGTTCATCAGCCAATGGGATAGTCAGCAGGATAGCCAAGGTTTGAGACAGGAGAGGGCAGAGGGTGTGGATGGTGTAACAAGAAGGGCGTTGTGTGCTGAGCAAAGTAGGCGCCCAGGAACATAAGAGGAGATGAGGGAAGAGATGTAAGGAGGGGTAGCAGTGTGGAGAGCAGTAAAGGTGAGAAGAAGGACTTTGTAATTGATGCGCTGCTGAATAGGGAGCCATGACAGATGTCTGAGAATGATGTGAGCAGGTTCAGTTTTTCGGGAGAGTATGGTGATTTGTGCAGCTGAGTTTAAAACAGATTGCATAGGTGAAAGATGAGTAACAGCGAGGCCAGTTAGTAGAATATTGCAATAGTCTAAGTGGGAAAGAACGAGGGCATGTACAAGAGTTTTAGTAGTTTGTTGGGAGAGGAACGTGTGGATTTTAGCAATGTTGCGGAGAAAGAAGCGAGATGATCTAGCCACGGAGTTAATGTGAGGGGAGAAGGAAAGAGAGGAATCAAATATGGCCCCAAGGCAGCGTTCTGAGCTGAACGGATCAATGTCAATTCCATCAACTGTAATGGTGAAGCTAGGTGTTGGGCAAGGTCTTGGAGGGAAAATAAGAAACTCAGTTTTGGACATGTTAATCTTCAGCTGACGGTGTGCCATCCAGGAGGATATGGCCAAGAGGCATCTGAAATTTGTAACTGGATTTGAGGTGAAAGATCAGGAGTGGAGATGTAAATGTGGGTATCATCAGCATATAGATCAGTGGTTCTCAAAGAATTTTTCCTGGTGGCCGCACAAAATGCTTTGGAGGCCGTCACTGTGGCCGCAGCCATGCCATGGTGGCCACACTAGAACATTACATGCACAAATGGTATAATGGGATTAAGATATACAAAAACTGCATATAGTTATGCATTACAACAATAAATTTACATCATATTACAATCTAAACATTCCAGAAATATTTAGGGTTAAAAACTACCCCATAAAAGATTTTTAAAACTTACTAGTTACTGGAGATATATATTTCAGAGGGAGCCATTTTCTCTTCCGGTCCTAAAGGTTACTGCTTCACAGAAAATGCAGGTGAGCTGACAATCTTTTCTTGTGCAGGTATAGTTGGCCATGGTCTTCTGTCAACGGGTAGCTTTGACTACTGGTAGGGTTTAAAGCTGGCCAGGAATGGGGAATCACATTATGATGACAGTGACTATTTAGTATGAATAAAGATCTCCAGGACTGGACGGTCATAAAACGATTGCTTATTCCTGGCCAACTTCCAGCCTTAACCCAGTAGTCATATATATTTTCTCACACGTTAACCCATTGAAGACCAAATGTGTGTGCAATGTGCTTTGCAAGTATATATATATATTTCTTTAACTCTATGGTTTGAAGTGATTTATTGCTCACACCTCTGGCCCTCAGCAGTAGGCTAGTGTTTAGAACTCCGTGGAGAACGTTCTTGTAGCCCAGCACAGGCATCATGTTCTGTCACAGTACACATGGGAAATGTAGAACTCTATGGCACGTCATTTATTAAAGAAAATTAGTTATTCTGGAGTAAACCAACTGCACCAAAGGGGACACTTAAAAATCACTGTCTGGCCATCAATGTATTGCATGCTATTCAAGTGCATGGGGATTTAGGAATTTTTATTTGTCCCCAGTGGTACAGTTGGTTTACTCCAGGATAACTCCAGTTTACTTTTATAAATATGGGCCTATATTCTGGATCTGGAGGCTTCTGCACACTGAGGAAAAACACATACAGCAGGGCTGCTGAAGAACCTTACGTCTCAAATGTTTTGTACAACTACCACCATCTGAGCTTCCTAGGATGATGGGATTTCTAGGACAAAAATATATGGAGGAACAGAAAGCGTGACGTTGCTCACCCCCTCTCTAGGATTGTAAGTCCCCACACAAACCTCCAATTTGTATCTTCCATACAAGGCTACTTCTAATTGTAGAAAAAGGCTCCAGATAAATATAAGGAACAGCAGCTACGGTTGTCACTCCACCCCTTTAGTTCTGGACACTTATGAAAATCCATATCTGTATGAACGTGCTGAAACACAATAAGGAGGATGGGAAGGACAGGAGGCCGGCAGAAGCCTCTGACCAACATGAGGTCCTCCGGCTGTCACTGGACTCCAACTCCTCTCCCACTGATGGCAGGTTTAGTCCAGCAATACCTGGAGCATGTCATGTTGTTCTCCCCTGTACTAGAACAAGAATTGTGTCCTACTTTCTGGCGCCAAAACTGCCCACTTGCTGACATTGTAGTCATGTATTGGCACGGTATTTATATGTAGATGCCTAATCTAAGGGAACGTATGGATAGTCATGATAGTATCCTTGAGACTTTGCTGTAATGCTTATGCAGGGCTACAAGAACACAGGCACAAAGTCTCAAGGATACTATCATGTCCATCCATACGTTCCCTTAGATTAGGCATCTATATATAAACACATTGCCAATACATGACTACAGTGTCAGCAAGTGCGCAGTTTTGGCGCCAGAAAGTAGGACACAATTCTTGTTCTAGTACAGGGGAGAACAACATGACATGCTCCAGGTGTTGCTGGACTACAAATGCCACCAGTGGGAGATGATTGATTTCTGTAATGCTTATGCACGGTTACAAGAACACAAGCACAATCAAATAGGGACTTATCCTCCTGTTAAAAAAAAAAAGCTGAACTACAACTTGCCTTAGTTAAGAGTTGGCCACCATGTCAACCAGCTCCACGATGCATTCATTTGTAAGTGTTGTCTCGTGTAGAACCACCAACCATTGAGGAGCATTCTGCCAATACTCTCTTCTCTCATTGGCTGGCAGCGCATTTCAGAAAAGGATTGCGCTTTCAGAGGAGTGTCCAAGGCAGTGAGGCAGTCCAGGCATGGTAAGCTGTGAGCAGGTCCAGCGTTCGGTGCTTCTGCCCCCTAGTGATGCCCCTGATTGGCTGGCTGAGGCAATGTCAAGCGGGAAGCCTCAGCGAGTTAGGATTGTATTTTTTTTTTTTCAGATCACCCTCTGTTACTTCCTGTAGTGCTTGTGGCTGCATGCGGCCACCATTACAACATTTTTCATGGTGGCCACAAGTGAACACGCTGGTGGCCGCATGAGGCCACTGTGGCCGCATTTGAGAACCGCTGATATTGATGGTACTTGAATCCAAATGAATTAATAAGTTCACCCAATGAAACGGTGTACAGTAAGAAAAGCAGCGGACCCAGAACGGAGCCTTGAGGCATCCCCCACAGACAGAGGGACTGTTGAGGAGATGTTATTGCCAGAGGACACAAAAAATGAACGCTGTGAGAGGTAGGAGGAGAGCCATGAAGAAGCCTGATTTCAGATACCATGACTGTGGAGAAGCAGAGCATGAAGACTGTGTGAAAGGCAGAGGATAAGTTAAGTGTAAGTATAGAAAACTGTCCTTTGGCTTTTGCAGTCTGGGGATCATTAGCCATTCTACCGACAGCCGTCTCAGTTAAGTGACCGCACCGGAAACCAGACTGCAAAGGGTCCAGAAGATTATTAGAGTGTCACGTGCAAGCTGTGGCCTGCAAGAGAGGGAGAGATCGGGTGTGAAGCTGGTGTGTGGAGCTCGGGAAACGTCTGCCTGTAAAAGAGCCGTGCTGTGGCGAGGGCTGATACTAGATGCCAGCCGCAAGGCCAGGAGACCCCTCCAGAGAAGCCAGAAGAAGGTCCAGGATAACCCCTTTACCAACAGCACAAGCTCTCCTGCAGGGGAGACTGAAGGCTGGGGTATGAGGAGTGGAGAACGGAGCTGGGGTATGAGGAGTGGAGACCGAAGGCTGGGGTATGAGGAGTGGAGACCGAAGGCTGGGGTATGAGGAGTGGAGAACGGAGCTGGGGTGCGTGGGCTAAAAGCGTGAACTCTCCAGAGTGTAGGGTTGAGTGACTGATCTACAGGACACAGTTCATCAGCCAATGGGATAGTCAGCAGGATAGCCAGGGGTCATACACAGTTCAACAGCCAATGGGATAGTCAGCAGGATAGCCAAGGCGTCATGCACAGTTCATCAGCCAATGGGATAGTCAGCAGGACAGCCAAGGGGTCATGCACAGTTCAACAGCCAATGGGATAGTCAGCAGGATATCAAGGGGTCAAACACGGTTTAGCAAGCCAATGGGATAGTCAGCAGGAAAAGCCATGGGTCATACACTGTTAACAATCCAGGTGAAGGGCTGCAGAGTAGAGAAGCGGTCACTACCAAATCAGGGGTCACTGAAAGTACTACTGCTGGGCTAGATTAGAGGCTAGAACACTCCGGTGCCAAGGTCCACGTCTGGTCCCTCTAAGGAACACTGTGAAAGTGCTCCAACGAGCGGGGAACGCTGCCTAATATAGGTGCGATCGGATGATATCACAGAACAGTGATGCGTCTGGGCCTAAACTTGACAGTTCTGCAAGCCACTCAGAGGGGACGGAGAGCGAGGAGAAGGCCACAATGGCAAAACCAAAGATGGAGGTAGGGAAAGGCACAAAGAGGGTGACATAGAGTTGAGGAATTTGGTTATTTGGTAGAAGACAAGCCGCTCTACGGGTTTTGCGGTAAGAGGTAGAAGGGAGACGGGTCAATAGTTAGAGAGACAGGAGGGGTCGAAGTTAGCCTTGTTGAGTAGGGTTTAATTTGTGCCTGTATGAACGAAGAAGGGAAGATGCCTGTGGAGAGAGAGGTGCTGAAAATGTGCATTAATATAAGTGTGAGGACTGGTGCAAGTGTGAGTGAGTGGGAGGGCAAAGGGTCCAAGGAGCAGGGGGATAGGAGAAGCTGAAAAACGTCTTCCTCCGTCATGGACTATGGTTCCCCATAACTGATAAGAATGTCACTGGTGACTACAATAATAAAATATGTCTTCTGTTTAATTAACCCTTTGAGTGCCAGAGGTGTACGCGTTGCATTGCACAGCAATGTGTTCCTTACCCTTGTAGCACTCAATTGATAAAAAAAAACATGTTTGAATTAAAAATCTCCCTGCAGAGGGAAATCCTTGTATTCCACAGCAGGAAGGCCCTATAACGTGTTTTCTCTATTGTCCAATATAGCTTACAGGTACCACGGGGAGGCAACAGCTCCTCCTAGTAGGCTGGAACAATTCTTCAAAGAAGTGCAGGGTGGAGCCTCCCCCTCCTCCATACAGGCTACCTAGCCACTCCCCTCCAGTTAGATTTGTTCCGCCAACCTAGCAACAAGGCTGAGAACAGTTCTACTTATTTTTTAGTTATTTTATTATTTTCTTTAGCTATGACAGTGACTCTCAACCAGGGTGCCCTGGCACTTTGGTGTGCCACGAACATCAACTTAGGGTGCCTTGTGTTTTCTATAAACACTAACAAAAATGGACTTTTAAATAAAAATTTATAGAAATTGTTATGCACAATATGTTTAGTTTTGGTATTATGATTATAAAACCTAATAATACTGTATATTTGTGTAGTGTACTCTTCATTATGGCCTCGATAAAGTACATTAAATATGTTAGTGGTGCCCCGAATGTTCTAGATTATGTGTTAGGGGTGCCCCAAGCAAAAAAAGACTGAGAACCACTGAGCTATGAAGTGTCAGAATTCCCCCATTAGGCGGGTTACCATTACTGACTTCCCCTGGAGGATTGCCCAGTTATCAGGTGCTGGTTGTGGACCCTGTGCAGAGAGAGAACCGTGTAGCCCATGTCTATCTCTCCTGAGGGAGTCTCTCTGAGGCTTCTTCCATTATAATGGTAATCTGAGTAAAGAAGATCTGCAGGAAAGGTGAGCCACCCTTTGAGTGCCATTGTCCACTTGTCCCATTGATCCCCTCTACACAGGGGGCTTTTTGGAGTCCATGTTATCTCCTGCACTCATGTTGGGTATTTATGTACCTGTTCTATTGGGTCTTGGAGCATGTTGGGCTGAATTGTGGTCACTGTCCACTTCTCTGCCATGTTCTGGATGTTTGGGGAATATTGTTATCACTTTCCCTTGGGATTTGTGTGTTTTGTGTGGTGTTCTGTACGTGTTTTTACACTTTTTGGTGATTTTTCACTTTAACCGTTTCATTTGAATTCACATGCTTTATAGCTGCAGTGCTGCATTGCTCTCTATGGGACAGGCTGTCGGGGGACCCGTCTCTGCACCCGCTGTGCGGATCATTCTTCTTATCTCCCTGTTACCCGGTTCTCCTCTATAGTGTCTTGGAGACCCCTGCTGGGAAACGCTTCATTTAAAAATATTTTAGAGCAAAATGTCATTTTAATAGTTTTTTTATTGGCGTGTTTTGTTTTTAGTTAGAGTGCCGGACAGGTGTGTGAACCACACTGCCTGTGATGTACTCTTCTCTGCGGTACTTTTACTGTCTATAAATCTCAGTTTCACAAACTGAAAAAATTACAGGGTCAAACTAGATTGAACTATAATAACTGCTGAATGAAGCAGGAGACCCCTCACCGATATAAACACGGAAAACAACCTGTTATTTCTGGAGTGTTTGTGTTCATTAGTGTTCTACAGGACAGGCAGCCTGAGACTCTGCTGTTGTTGAACTACAACTTCCATTAATTATTCTTTTAACCAGGTGGGTGTGAGGGAAACTGTAATTGTAGAGAAACTGTAGAGCCACTGGTTGCCCATCCCAGCTCTCCGTAATAATCTGCACATTGGGACAGAAAGGATCCCAACACTTTGAAATGGTGACACAGGGTGACCCCTAGTGGTTGTGGCACAGAATGCAGCTCCCTCTAGTCTGGTAGTGTCCTTTCCTGGGGATTTGTTCACTTTGTAAATCTTCTTTATTTCAAGACGGGGTTAAGAAATCCCAGCAACTACACCACAAAGAGCAAGTATATGTTCTCAAAGACTGAACTGAGGTTATTAACCACTTGAATGCTAATTAGGGTGGACACCCCATTGAAGTCAGTGTGTGTGTGGGGGGGTAATGGTCTCCTAGAATGCACTGTGCACCAGAATTGCTCTACTTTCCCATTGTGACCCGTACTGTGTCCAGGGCCGGAATTACATCTCAGGAGCCTGTAGGCACAGAAATCTGAAGGCCCCCCCCCCGTGGGCCATCTGCACTGGACACCTCCACAATGCTCCTAATCTCCACGTTGCCCCCCCATCATCTCTATATTGCCTTCACATTGCCCCCATCATTGCCACATTGCCCCCCCATCAGGTCCATATTGCCCCCATCAGCTCCACATTGCCCTCACATTGCCCCCCATCAGCTCCACATTGCCCCCATCAGCTCCACATTGCCCTCACATTGCCCTCACATTGCCCCCATCATTGCCACATTGCCCCCCCATCAGGTCCATATTGCCCCCATCAGCTCCACATTGCCCTCACATTGCCCCCCCATCAGCTCCACATTGCCCCCATCAGCTCCACATTGCCCCCATCAGCTCCACATTGCCCTCACATTGCCCCCACCCCATCAGCTCCAACTTGCCCCCACCATCTCCATATTGCCCTCCATCGGCTCCAACTTGCCCCCCATTAGCTCCACGTTGCCCCCACCATATCCATGTTGCCCTCACATTGCCCCCCTTCTGCTTCAACTTGCCCCCACCATCTCCATGTTGCCCTCACATTGCCTCCCCCCCTCCCATTGTCTGTTTCCTACCTCCCTGGTAGGAGATCTGTATGTGCCTCATTTGGCACAGTCTTGTACCTGATGGAACTCCCGCGCGGTCTCCCATTCAGGAATGCAGAGCGCTGGGAGGTGATGTCATGGAGATGATGTCATCTCCCAGCGCTCTGCATTCCTAAAGAGGCGACGAGGGAGCTCAGCACCTACAGGACTGTGCCAAAGGAGGCACAGACCTGTCCTGTCGGGGAGGTAGGAAATAGACAACGAGGGGGGGGGCAATGTGAGTGGGTGCCGCCGGTGCAGCCTGCGAGGTGGCTAGTTTTTTTAAAAATATATATATAAATATTTAAAGAAAAAAAAATCAGAATTGCAGGCGCCCCTCATTGGCGTGCGCCTGTAGGCAGGTGCCTACTTTGCCTAATGGCAAATCCGGCCCTGTGTGTGGCGCACATGGCACCAGATACTCTGAATGTAAGGAGCAGGAGAGGGGCACAGACTCGTATCACTAGATTATACAGTGGGGGCACACTAAGCACTCATTAGCCCCTTGAATGCCTGGAGACACAGCACAAGCAGCTGTTTGCACACAGAACATGAGATCTGTTTCATTGTAAAGCACAAGTATGTTAATAAAGTTTAGTGAAAACTGTCTGGTGGTGTTGGTTCACAGACTGGTGACTTCTGGACTGGTGCTGGGCTGCGTGTGATACTGGGAGCTGTGGGAATGGCACACTGAACCTGAACTACTCCTGGGCTTCCCATATTGCTGTTTCATTAAAGGGGAAGTACACTTTACTGGCCTTTTCCTATGGGTAAAACAAGGCCATGCCCCCAGCTTGGAGAGGTTTCATTTGAAAGTTTTTACACCTCAAAAGTATTTCTTTTAATCAGAATGTTATCAGCGCCAACTGCTGCCTGGAGGGCACATAGTTACTTCATACTGGACTCTGTAGGAGACCAGAGTCACTGACTACTGCTCTCCATACTAAGTGATAGGAACAGTAACACCCGCTAATCACAGACAACTGCAGTTTTCATTTGCTCTGTAATAACTTTGAATTGAGAATTCTCCCATCACTGAGGTAAGCTTACTGTTCCTTTACTGTTCCTTTAAGGGACACATGTAAAAGATGTCATACTACTGGGGAAGACCTCTTACAGTCCTAGAACAGCAATGTGGGACATGGTGGATTTTGTTTTGTTTTTAAGAAGAAGACAATTTTTCTAAAGTGCAAATCTTTGTGATTTATTTTTCTTTTTTGTAAAAACTTCTGGTTCTGGGAGCTCTGAAAAAGCAGGAATGTCTGCTCCCCCAGAGCGTGTGTAAAAAAAGAGGTGTTTTAGGTGTTAATATTCCTTTAAAAGTGACATTCTTCTGAAAAGCCTGATATAAATACATGACACTAACATGGAACTGACATTTAGATCCTTTTAGATTTTTTAATACAGGCCTCTAAGTAAACTTCAGTTCTTCCTTTGAAATATTTGAGGTTGAGACGAAAATATTAAATAAAAATGATCCTTTTAAGGACCAGAGTCCAGTGCCTTGCTTTAGTCCTTGAAGGGTTAACAGACGAGGACTAGTTTTATGTATTGGGGCCGGTGGTTGTTCGATGATCACGTGAATTGTAGTTCCCAACAGCTTCATGTCCAACAAAAGACTGATTCTGTTTTAGGGTTCAGAAATATTTCCTGTGGGAGTTACAACTTTCCTGTAGTGCAGGGATGTCCAATTCAGTCCTCAGGGGCCCCCAGGTTCAGTCCTCAGGGACCACCAGGTTCAGTCCTCAGGGGCCACCAGGTTCAGTCCTCAGGGGCCCCCAGGTTCAGTCCTCAAGGGCCACCAAGTTTGGTCCTCTGGGGCCACCAGGTTCAGTCCAAGGTTGATTCAACAGCTCTTACCTCCGTGAAGAGCAGATCTTCTATATGTGGGAAGCAATGTATATATATCAGTATGCAATCAGCCAGACCGGTAACATGGACAGTTTTCTCCGAGCGATGTGGGAACTTCTCTTACAATTCCCCAATGAATAAGATGAATCGCTGACACAGATGATCCGTACATCAGTTAAAGACAATGTATCCTTTATTGTAGACACGTAAAATATATAGGTACCTTAACAACATCGCGGAGTTATGGAACAATAAAAGACAGAATTAAAAGAGACAACCACAGCATACCAACTAGGTGTGTAAACCTCGGTCTCTCACCGATCAACGCGTTTCGCGCAGTATGCACTTACTCATGACCTCAAATCTTGACAATGTTCGCAGAGACTTTTAAACAGATAACAGCCTATCAGATCTCATAAAATGTAATCCAATAACCCAACCTGCCATAACCCTGCTCCGTGTAGTCCACATCCTCAGGATAAATCTCAAACATCAACTTTAACCCCTTCAGTGTCTTCAATCATGTTTTCTAATATAACAACACGGGATGCATGAAAAGATTTCTTAAAGAATTTTTCTCATCATGTTTCACAAAATGTGAATAAATATATATATATATGCTACATGTTGTGAATCCCTGGGGGAGCAAACCGCACCAAAGCATTCCTACGGCATGGCCCGGAAATGGATCAATATGGAAAATTAAGTTTATTAATATCCTTACTAGACTGTACCTGAAATTCAAATGCAGACAAAGTCATTTGATGTTATACAGTCAATTGAATAATCTCATGTCATCACAATCAGGGCCGGCGCTACCATTAAGGCAGCACAGGCAGCTGCCTTAGGGCGCCGCATCGGAGGGGCGCCGGAAAGGGAGAAGCTGAGAAATATTTTTTATTTTTTTTTATTTTTTTTAACTATATCTGCCACGAGGGAGCGCTCGTTTACACGACCAAGCGCTCCCTCGCGGCGTCTATGGGACGCTCACAACGCAGAGCGACCCAGGCTCTGTAGTAATACAGAGCGCTGGGAGATGACATCATCTCCCAGCGCTCTGCATTACTGAGAACAGCGCTGGGAGGCTGAGCTCTGTGCCGAAGGAGGCACAGAGCTCTCTTAGAGCTAGACCACCAGGGACTCAAGGTAGGGAGCATTGTGGAAATGAAGGGGCATAAAGGAAGGAGCAATGTGGAGCTGAGGGGGCATTATGGAAGGGGCAGATGAAGGGGCATTATGGAAGGGCAGTGTGGAGCTGAAGGGGCATAAAGGAAGGGGCAATGTGGAGCTGAGGGGGCATTATGGAAGGGGCAGATGAAGGGGCATTATGGAAGGGCAGTGTGTAGCTGAAGGGGCATAAAGGAAGGAGCAGTGTGGAGCTGAGGGGGCATTATGGAAGGGCAGTGTGGAGCTGAAGGGGCATAAAGGAAGGGGCAATGTGGAGCTGAGGGGGCATTATGGAAGGGGCAGATGAAGGGGCATTATGGAAGGGCAATGTGGAGATGAAGGGGCATAAAGGAGGGAGCTGAGGGGGCATTATGGAAGGGGCAGATGAAGGGGCATTATGGAAGGGCAATGTGGAGATGAAGGGGCATAAAGGAAGGAGCAATGTGGAGATGAAGGGGCATTATGGAAGGGCAATGTGGAGATGAAGGGGCACAAAGGAAGGAGCAATGTGGAGATGAAGGGGCATTATGGAAGGGCAATGTGGAGATGAAGGGGCACAAAGGAAGGAGCAATGTGGAGATGAAGGGGCATTGTGGAAGGGGCAATGCTGAGATGAAGGGGGCATTGTGGAAGGTGCAATGTGGAGATGAAGGGAGCATTGTGGAGGTGAATATGTGGGCGGGGGCAGGGGACTGTGGTAAGGTCAGGGGGGGCAGGTGGATTGTGTCGGGGGGGGCATCAAAATGCACCTTCGCCTGTGTATATAAAAATCCTTGCACCGGCCCTGATCACAATACATATCATAACATTAAAATCAAAATCTATATACAAGACCGAAGAAGTTTTCAACCTTACAAAATGTGGATGACCCCAAAATAAACTCTAAAATTAATATGGGAGAGAAGGAATCAATACAAAATATTCAATATTTAAACCATATCACTACTATAAACAATATCATATTATCATGACAAAATCTATATATGTATATTGTATAAGGCATATATATTTCATTGCTGGACCAGGTTTTGGATCTCCATTGCGGGGCAAACACTCCACCACTCACCAAACCACCTATTCCCATACATATATGTTTACATCAGTGAAGTGTCTGCCCCGCAATCGTACGTCCATACATGTGCAACAACAGTATTGATTCAAAATGTACACCGCCATGTTTCAACTGCTGCACCCGATGAAATAAGGAGAAATCCCACCGCTAGCCACCAGTGTAACGGAAGTTAAGAAGGGACCGCTTCGCCTACCGCCGTTGCTCCTGGGTCTCTCCTTCTTGACACTGGACTGGCGCTGTCGGATGCACCGGTTGAGCAGATGGTCCCCTTGTCGGCTCAAAGAGGCGTCAAACCCTGCCGTAGCCGACTCTATGTCGAAGGATGCATGTTGAGGAGGGGTCGTCAAAGCTCACGAGCTGTCGAGCGTTGCAGGCTGGGATCCGGGGCAGTCGAGAGTGAGGCTTCGACTCCCGGTCGAACGGGAATGTCGCAGGAACCAGGTAGCTGTAGTCGAACAGATTCAAGCACACTGCAAGCTCAAATCGGGTGATCTCCAGAATTCAGGAAGAAGGGGAAGGCGGAGTTCACATCATCACCTGACAGCATATGAAGTCCGCTCATACAAGAGGTTAAAATATGCCCAATAATCAAGTTTAACCCCCCGAGCCCCAGAGCGGCACTTGTATGAGCGACGATGTTCTAACATACCCTTTGAAAGGATTATATACTAGCATTAAGTTGAGATATGAAGGTATATTTTAGTGCTGTGTTGCCATTAAGAGGTTAATTGAAAGTTTGAGGATGTAGAATGCCCTTATCTTGTTTGGAGATCTATGGTCATTAGAGGTAATGATGGAAAGCTGAGATGATGTTAGATGATTGGATGAGAGATTTTTTCAAATGTACTGGTTTTTGCATTTTGGACCTTAGTTGGTCATGATGAAGCGTGAGTGCACGCGAAATATGTTGATCCAAGGTTTATGAGAGATATCTACAATATGGTGCTCACCTATACTTCCATAATACTCTGATGAATTTGAAGGTATGTGTTTATAGTAAACATCTAATAAAGTATTAATGTTTTTATATTGCAAGCAAAGCTGCGTTTTGGATTACTTCAATAAGTGTAGTGCACTTCTCTAACATTCCATCATTCTAGTGCCTATGTACAAATCATCTGGTCTTGTTCTTTACTTAATAAAAGTGACTGCTGTTATACTGCCAGGTTATCCAGCAATAGTCTATTTCTGGTGCCCTGGGGTTGTTCTTTCTTTCATGCATTTGCACCAATGTAGGTTGAGATGTCCCCGATGTTGGTAGGGGGTTTATTTCATGTTGCTGGGACCTCCACATCCTATATAATAATTTGCTAAATCGTGTGTAATGCTGCGACATGTGCAGTACACACTGCTGCGCGTGCTGCAGTCATGCTCTGTGGAGACTGCCTGCGACCGGGTGGCAGTGGCACTGGCAGTGGCACCGGGCTGTTCAACTAGTATATTATATTTAGTGTTATCTAGATAACATAGTAACATAGTAAATTAGGTTGAATAAAGACACAAGTCCATCAAGTTCAACCTTCTCCTCATACCTCAGTAACCGAGAATTTTATAGCTTTCCTGCTACCAATAAAATTAGTCTTTATCAGACCTTCCTGATCTGCCTACTGATAAACAGTATAACTCTGTATGTTCCCTTTTGAAAGAAATATATCTAATCTTCTCTTAAATGTATCCATTGTATCTGCCATAACTACCTCCCTGGGCAATGAATTCCACAATTTAACAGACCTTACCGTAAAAAACCCCTTCCTCTGCTGAAGTCTAAACCTCCTTTCCTCTAATCTCAAGGGGTGTCCCCTGGTCACCTGATCAGGCCTTGGAATAAATAGCTCACCACAGAGATCCTTGTATTGACCTCTCATATACTTGTACAATGTGATAAGGTCTCCTCTTAGTCGTCTTTTCTCTAGAGTAAATAAACCAAGTTTGTTTAGTCGTTCCTCATATGTCAAGTCCTCCATTCCCTAAATTAATTTTGTTGCTCTCTGCTGTACCCTCTCTAGTTCTAGTATATCCTTTTCAGAACCGGCGCCCAAAATTGCACTGCATACTCAAGGTGAGGTCTTACCAATGATTTGTATAATGGCAAAATAATGTTATCCACTCTTACTTCAATACCTCTTTTTATGCAAGACAGGACTTTGTTTGCCTTTGCTACTGCTGTTTGACACTGGTCACTGTTTCCAAGTTTGTAGTTGACAAGGATACCGAGGTCTTTCTCTAGCAATGAGTCCCCTAAAATGATTACAATGAGGTTATCTTATGTTTGTATGTGCTTACTTCTTTCTTACTGTTAAGAGGAGCTTGTGTATATTCACAAATTCCACGTCTAGGGTCTCAGCCCTTTGTTTGTTTGAGCCCTTACTCAGGATTCCCCCCGTGACCTCTCAGAGGTCCATGTGTGATATTCAGACAGGGTGTCTGGTATCCTACCTTGTCACTCTGACCATAATAGTCGTCCTCAGCTTTCTCTCTGCTCTCTTTCTCTCATACTATCCTTCTTTTAGATTCCTGTCTGTTGCAATTATCGAGCTACCATAATAAAAGATTTCTAGACTTGTGCGATTTGGTTCGGCTAATGATAGAATTCAGACAAATAAAGCGTATTCGGCATGATTAGGACCTTCTGAAAGCCGAGGTCCGCCCATAAAAAAAAAATCAGAATCCGAAGCGGACCTAGTCTGAAATTTTGGTATAAATTTCGGAAATTCGGACGGCGCTTTCCCACCTGAAACTATTACAATGTTGCTATATGCTGCTAAAAATAGCTCTGGTAAAACAGGTGCTTTACAGTTCATGCAAAGTGCAGATATTAACCACTTAAGGACACAAGCAATATTGGCATTATTGCTATGTGTGTTTTCAACCATAATTCCTATCTTTCTCATTTATTGCACAACCTCATATTATATACCATTTTTTAAAGGGCAGAAAGGGCTTTAATTTGATGTGCCATATACATATATAAGTGTGTAGGGGTTTATAAAATACCCCTTCCTGTCTCATTAGAGATTTAATATTATTATTAATTTAGTTTAATGTATTTTTTATTTTTGTTTAATTTTAATTTTTAATTGAATATTTAAAAAAAAAAATTTAAATTCGGCCGAATAATTCGGACTGTTGCCTAATTTTGTCCGAATCAAACAGGTCCAGTCCGAAATTCGGGTCCTCCGAATGGGAAAAAAAAAAATTGTCCGAAATCAAATTTTACCGAAAATTTTTGCCGTGCACAAGTGTAAAGATTTCTTACTCTGTACAACCACTTTATTCTAAATAAAGCTTTTGGGGGAAAAAATCTACCTGTAGAAGTAAGGAGGTGTGGCTTTGTAGCCTTTAAGTAATGCGGAAAATGCATGAGTGACTACTTTGTATACGGCCCTGACAAAGTGCCGCGAGGCACAAACCAGGTGTGGCTTGCCGGTGGCGTAAGACCACCTAGTTACCCCTTCAGTTACACTGAATACACATATAAGATATTTTAACAAGTCAGTGCCTTCTCTTTCATGTGAAGTCTTATTCTCTTAATAACTGAAGTTTTGTGCATTAGACTGTCTTTGTGAGAGTGAATTACAGCTCTGTGTAAGGGATCAGAGCACAGCTTGCACTTATCTGAGTTATAAGGTCCAATCCTGTGACATGTTGTACCCGCGTTTATAAACTTTATTGTTTTTACAAGAAAAAAAAAAAAATCCACCTTGAGGGCACCCATACGGACAGCGTCCATAAGTTGTTCACCCCAGACCGTATTAGCTATGTTGACCCAGACAGAGGTAATAATAGGCCTCAATGCAGCTCTAATGGCAGTTGGACCGGAGGATAGAGTCAAGATTCTTATTGATCGCATCCTTAAGACCTGCTGGAAATAGGGGGATCTAAAGATGGAGGAAACGTCCTCTGCGCCAAAGCTGCCTCTGACAAGGAGTACAGCTTAGAGATTCTCTTAGAGATAGACAACCTCTTATCAGGTGTTTTCCACTCATCCAGAAGAATCTGATCAAGAGTGGCATTAGGGGGAAAGACAGTAGAGGATTTCCTACACCTCTGAAAGACGTCCGTAGAGGAAGGATCCTTATCAGGGATGGCTGATACCTGACAACCCAGATGACCCTCTCAGAAGAGGGAAGAGGGTTGGCCTCATAGGAGTCCCCAAAGAGTAGGAAGAATCCACATCTTCATATCCCTTTCCTCTTTGCCATCCTCAGAGGAGCAGGCAAACTTGGGTCTGTATGGGCCACAAACCTGAAAGTGGTAGGGGGCTTCCCAGACTGAACAACGCCTTGGATGGAAAGGGGAAATTGTGCCATAGTGGACAAAAATTCTTTACCCAAACAAGCACTTGTTCAAGGCTGGAGGGCCCCGGTGGGGGAGTAGAGGCCACAGAGCAGGAGGGTCAGAGAGTTCCAGAATACTCTCTAAGGAGCCCTGTTTGGCATGAGGAACAGTAAGTGGGGGGGTGTCAGAGATGCCCCTGAGTCCTTAGTCTTAGTTCTAGCCCCATGTCCCCTTTGGATACAACATCCTGACAGGAGTAGTGTCTGACTAGTATAAAATACAGGCAATCGTTCCCCAGAGTAACAATTCACCCTACAAACGCCCAGAATGGTGCTTATCTGGCAGGCAAAGTGTTACCTGGAGAATGAGAGCAAGGAGAGGAAGCTTCTGATAGGATAAGAAGGAGAGAAGTAAAACGGGCGACTGAAAACAGGCCACCAATCAGGAGACAGCTCGCACAATGGGCATTCTGTGTAATGTAGCCTTCTCTGTTGCCTAGCAACGCCTACAGCTCCAACTGCTGGACACGAACCAGAGGAAGGGACATTAGGAGACCAGAAGACTGAGGCCACTCTGAATACTACATGACTAACGGTTGGAGATGTTTGTCCCAGAGAAGTTCTCCTATACAAGTCAATGAAACAAAGATGGCTGTATGATTGTGTTGGAAGCATATTTGTTATTGCGCATTTCTTAATTGTCCTCCCTAGTTGTGTAGGTTTCAGTATTTGTCGGAGTCTTTCTTTTCCTGTGGGATTTGCTTTCCCCCGTTTCTTTGTTGCTCTTCTGTTGTGTGGCTCGTCTCTGTTTAGACGTTTGGTGCTCGTGTCCCGCCGTTTCAGACGCTTATTAATGAGCCCTGGTTGTCTTCATCCCATTTTCTCCATGCGTGTGCCTCCTCTTGTTTTAGGCCATAGCAGGCCTGGACCCTGCTACCCGTGTGATGCTGTGCGCGCATCTGTGCCGCTTCACCAGGTCTGCTGGGAGTTCTCGGTGCGCATGCATGAACATCCGCGCTCTTCACCCAGGTTTCTAGCCGGCCCGTTTTATGCCTGGTCTAGAGCCTGTGCGGTTGTGCCCCTGAATGCGCCAGTTCCCTGTTTTTTTTCTATACTTCGGCTATTCGTACGATATGATTTCAGTCTTGATTTGTTAGTTGTCTTTATGGTAACACATTATTATTTACTGCTGTAAATCCTTCCCTGGGTTCATAATATTTTGCCTTAACTTGCCATTATAATTGGGGTTATATATAATGCCGGTTCTGGGGTAATTTGATGTACCTTGCCTTTATATCGGATTTCTATGTTATCTCTAACAGCAGGTTTATTCTAATTATTGTTGCCTAATATCCCTGTACCTATTCTGCTGCTTAACCCCTTAACGACCCATGACATACATGTACGTCATGAGGTTGCGGTCCCTAAAGGACCAAGGACATACATGTACGTCATGGAATTCCAGGCTGCACGCCGCTCGGGGAGTCCGGAATCGGATGACTAAAAAAAAAAAAAAAAGCTCTGTGGTCCTTAAGTGACCGCCGCGTGCGTGTGCAGCTGGTCCTTAAGGGGTTAAGGGATATTTTGATTCTAACAGTCTACAGTTGTCTCATATCATGCCTGTCCTGCACCTATTGCAGTGATTATTTATTTCACCCCATATTTTTGGCCAATTATCTTCCTATCATGTCTCATGTTAGTGAGGACAGTGACTGGATCATGGGCACAGTGCTACTGCAAATACTGCTGATCCTGGTCTACAGGACCAGGTTAACCTCTTCATCACTACTACATCTGCCCATTTCCAGAAATTCATGGCACTTTCCATGCAGACAGCAATGCAAAAGATGTCTAGCTCCTTTGCTGAGTCATTCACCCAGGCCCTACAAAACCAGAACCCTTTGGGAAGAACCAATGTCTTGTCTCCTGCTAAGAGGCATCTTACGTAACCCATCAATGGTATCAACCCTGGGCGCAAAGGGGGTAAATGTTCTCACAAGAAAAAACATTACTACTGTGGCCCCTACTGATCCTACTGCCATATCCCCACTTGATAGAGATATATCTCATATGAATCTGCCCTCTGTTGGCAGCGTTGATTCATGTCGCCTTGTCCCACACAAGAGACCCTCACCTCAAGAGGAAGGACATTTGAGAAAATGAACTTCTAAAAGACAGAAACCCGATTCCTATTTTCCTCGGTTAGTGAGGACTCTTCTGACGAGGACTGCGTCCAGTCCTCTGACGAAGACAAGGAATCTGAGGTGTGTACCCTTAAAGGAAGCAGGCCTAAAAGCCCTTTGACCACTTCTAATGTTTCTGCCCCTGCTGTTGCGACCAATCTTGACACACAGGGTGACCCCCCTTTTTGACCCTGATGGCATTAGGCACCCTCGTTCTTCTGAGCAGTCTCCAATCTCTTACATTGCCCAGTACTTGAAGACCTGGGTTCCCAAACCCATGAACAGGGCCGCTAGGAGCAAACTGCAAGCAGAATGCCCTAGACCTTTGGTTGGCAACAAAGTCTGTGACACCCCAGAACTAGAAACCAAGATGGTGCAGTTTATTAATAAATCCGGCAAAGATCCCAGGAAAGGGATAGGCCACTCATTTAAAGTCCTGCCAGGACAAGTTACTGGATGTCTTAGGCCCCATTACCAAAATTTTTGAGCTCACAGAGGAGGCTTTACAAACTGGATCCCCTGTGGACATTAAGGTACTCTGTGATTGAGTGCGACGCACCATATGCATGATTGGCAACTCTAACACCACGTTGACCACTGAGAGACGCATGGCTATCCTACTTAAAACTAAACCTAAACTAGCCGAGATGGCTAACTTTGATCCGTGGCCTTCCACAAACGGGCAACTTTTTGGTGACTCCTTCATAAAGAAGTTAGACAAATTTGTGACCTTGTTCACTGGGCTTGACAAGGCTCAGGCCTTACTCAAGAGTTTTTCAGTCCAAGATTTTCGTGCGGGCTGGGAGAGGCAGAGGTCGCTCTCCTGGCCGGGCTCACCAATCGCTACAGAGGTACCAAGGCCCCAATTTACTACATTCAGGGGATAACCACCTCCAGATCACAGGAACCTGGGATTGTTTTTTCCCCCAGTGATGCAGACCGTGGAGGTTGAGACCGACCAGAGAGTTCCACTCCCGTTCATTTGCAGGTAAGCTCTTTTCTGTCAGCCCTTTTTGTCCCTGGAAAAGTAGGGGCAGACTCTCCCATTTCTTCCATCAGTGGTGCATGCTGACTTCCGATCACTGGGTGTTGCAAATGGTTTTGGGATAACACATAGAATTTTATACCCCTCCCGTCCAGCAGGCAGATCCTCCCCCATTTATGTTTTCCAAGACAGACGCCATGTTGGTGGACCCTGAAGTCTGCGATTTGCTGAAATAAGGAGTTATAAGTCTAGCTGCGAACCCAGGATCGTGACCAACATCTTTCTGGTCCAAAAGAAGGACTTGGGTCTCTGGCTGGTTATCAGCTTCTGCAATTTGAACCATTTTATGCTGTACCGGCACTTCTAAATGGAGGGTATCCATCTCTTGCGGGATCTCCTTCTACTGGCAGATTGGATGGTACAAATCATTCTGAAGGATGCATATCTGATGGTTCCCATAGCTCCATCTTCCCAGGTTTTCCTTCGGTTCCAGTGGAAGGGACGGATCTGGCAATTCATGTGCCTTCCTTTTGGTTTGCTTCTTAAGGAGTTGCGGCGTTTGACTGATTATTTACCTGGACGATATCCTGTTGATGTTTCAGGATCAGCGCTTGCTCTACACCCACCCCGATTTGACAATCCGGCTGTTGACAAAAAAAACCATTTGATCCCGACACGACAAATAGATTCCTGGGGTTTGTAGTGGATTATATCCAGACTTCCTTGCACCTTCCGGGTGCCAAGGTTTGCTCTATCCGCAAGGAGATTCGCTTCATTCTTCAGAAAGAGCAGATCTCGCTATGGATGTTGGCTTGTGCAGTGGTTCTCCTGTCGGCTTCGATACAGGTGATATTTCCAGGCCCTCTATTGTATCGGGCTCTTCATCTGCGCAGAGATCTAGGCTATGCAGACTTAATTTCCTTATCTCCCAACACAAGAAAAGAGTTGTCTAGTGACTCCAGCACCTTGACACCTGGAATGGCAAGGTGACCTCTCTACAGGCAGCAAGTGGTCCCCACAGGAGGTGGATTTACTCATAATTTGCCTAGGTCTACTGTTGCATCCTACTGAAGATGGACAACGTCTCGGGAGTGCAATAATTAAACAGGCTGGATGAGAGGTAGTCCAAACAATTGACGGTGTTAGCCAAAGATTTTTGGCATTTTTTGTTTGGATCACAATGTTACAGGCCTGGCAGAACACTTACCTGGTCTTTCCAATGCGGTTGCAGATTGGGACTCCAGGTACCTCTTTCCGACTGCAGCGACTGAATGCTGCAGAGGGAGGTGTTCTCTCAGAACAGATTATGGGGTCCATTTTGGATCGACCTGTTCGCTTCTCGCTTGAATCGTCAGCTCCCTGACTTCTTCACCTGGAGATTGGATCTGGAAGCATCTGACACAGATGCTTTTCTGCAGGCTTGGGTTCCGGGGAAGAACTATGCGTTCCTTCCATTAGCCATAATTCCTCGAACCCTCCTGGTGATCAGGGGCCAAGCCGTGACAGTAGTTCTGGTGACACCCTTTTGGCCAACGCATTCCTGCTTTCCTCCAATTCTGGAGCTGTCAGCTGATATTCCTCATGGGATCCCATCATTTCCTAACCTATTGACAGACCCTTTCAGAAATCCACACAAACTGTTGGTTTCTGGGGAACTTCGGCTGATAGCTTGGTTGATTTCAGGGGTTCCTCGAGTTCCGAATTTTTTCAGACTCGGCTCAGTTCCTTTTGGCTGAGTCATGGGCGCTGGGTACCAGGGCCATGTATTCCTCCCACTTGGTCATTCTGGAATAGTTGGTGCCTGGAATGGGGTCTGGATCCCATTTTAACCCCAGTGGTAGAGGTTGTTAATCTTCTGTCTCATCTTTTTGACTTGGGTAAAGCCTATCAGACAATTAACACATATCGATCGGCCATTTCAGTGGGTCATGTTGATGTTGATAGTTTTCCTGTGGGTCAGCATGTCTTAGTCTGTCGCCTCATGAGAGGGCATTCATTTTTCTAGGCCACCTCAGTCGCGGTATCAATCTCTGTGGAATGCCAGTGACGTGCTTCATTTTTTGGAATGTTGGCCTATGAATGATCTCCTATCCTTAAAACAGTTGTCGGCAAAGTCGACAATGCTTCTTTCCCTTGTTTGTTTAAAAGAGTTTCAGACGTTAAGGTGTTAGATCTTAGTACTAGATCTTTTATGCCTTTGTGTGTCCAGTTTAGAGTTTCTAGAAGCACAAAGACTCATGTTCGGGTTGTGTCTCATTTCCTACTCATCCACAATTGTGTGTGGTGGGGTTTTGCAGGAGTATGAGGAGTGGACTGCTCCTTTACAGGATACAGCCTGGACTCAACTGTTGATTTCTTTCCATAGACCGTATTTACTGGTGTCGGCAGCCACTTTGGCTAGATGGTTTTGCTGGCTTATGCAGTTGGCTGGCATTCACATTTCCTTATTTGGGGCTCATTCCTCTAGGGGTGCTATGGCATCCATGGCCTTGCAGGGTGGAAGTTGGCTGGAAGATGTCTTGCGGGCCATAGACTGGTCCAAGGAATCTATGTTTCAAGGTTTCTATAAACCCATTGATCATGTGTCTGGTCAGGTTGTGAATAGACTTTAAAATGTTTTAGATGAACGGTTTATTAGATTATTTAGCTTTAAACTTGAGTGAAATGAAGCCTCCATGCTTGCCATAAAATTTGTGGATTTTCTTAACATTTATGAAGGAAAGTCAGAATTTTATTAAAGACACAGGGGTGAATATTATGCCTTCCTGTGTTCCCTCCCCTATCATTTTCTTTCCTGTTTTCTTCTTCAGGTTGTGACATCTTGATTGTTTCTGATTCTGGGCCTTATGGGAATTTCTTGGATGGTGTGTTGTTCCTCTGTGTTGAGTGGTTTGTGGCACGGTTCTGAAGTTGGTTATAGAACCCATGGTTGTTAGTGTCATGAAGGAAATGTTCGGTTACGAGTTCTTCTTCGGTTGCAGAAAGAAAGAGGAAGACTTTTATTGCTGCAGCCCAGTTATAGAGGAATACAGACTTATGATTGGCTGGGGGGAGAAGTTCATACTATCAAGTTTTTCTTTTTGTATGTTGTTCAAATAAAGTTTCCTTTGCAGCTGAGGGTGGCAGTGAGGAGAGTAATGCATAATATTCACCTCCGTGCCTTTAATAAAATTCTGACTTTCCTTCACAAATGTTAGGAAAATATACAAATTTTATGACAAGCACAGAGGCTTCATATTATGCTTAAATTCTTCTCCACTGCTCCTCTCAGCAGCAAAGAAAACTTTACCGGTACAATACAGACAAAAGAAAACTTTATCGGTACAATACAGACAAAAGAAAACTTTATTGGTACAATACAGACAAAAGAAAACTGAAAACCATCCTCCTCCCCCAGTCAGACGCTCCCACAGCCCTATAAAAGTGGGATGCAGTCTTTAGCTCCTTCTCTTTCTTTGCTGCTCCCTACAAGATAAGTGGATCTCTGCTTAATGCTCTTTGTACGTACTGTATTTCATGGCAATATTCATACTTGTGCAGGGACTGGTACACTATGGAAGTTGACTCCTTGCAGAGGTATCTATTTCCTCATTTAATTGCTTAATTATTTTACTGGTTTCTTTCCCTTTTCAGGGTTTTCCCTGCCCTGTGTTTGCCGTTTACCTCCAATGTTTATGCAGAGCTTAATTCACCTTGGTTGATTTTCTGTGCCTCTGTATAATTATACTGGGTTGTTATTAAACGTTTGCTATCCATTGCCCGTCCCTTCCTGTGTTTTGGTGCATGGTGTGCTTTTCCTCTGCTTTCTGTGCCCATTCTATTGCTTTTAGTGGCCTTCGGACGATTTCTCACTTTGCACGCGTTTTCCCATTTCGCCCCGTTGGCCTCGGTCTTGCACGGTTGTTATCGCGCCTTTGCCCGATGCCTCTTCCCTTTCCTAGCCGCTGACTGCGTATGTACACTCGCTGCTGTGCTCACTTCCAGTTCTTTGATCCCAGAAAACAGGCGGAGTGCATGCGCGAGGTGACAGCCATCTTGGAACCCTCACCTTGTGTATCTACACTCTGCTGTGGTGCAGTGGCTCCTGTTCTTCGGGTAGTTACGTTTACTGTAGTGCTTTTTTCCCTTTCCTTTCTGGGTGCTGGGCTTGGTTTTCCGGTTGGCCAGCATTATTTATTATCTTTATATACTTATTGATACACCCTGTTTTCTTTTAGTTGTCAGACTTTCCTTTCAACTGCTTTCCATTATTTCGCCACGTTATTATAATGGCCTCTTCTAGTGATGAGGGTAGTGTCCCCAGTGTTACAGTCATGATGATCCTGAGCATATTTTGTCTGCTGGGGCGGGGGGGGCTACAGTCAGGAGGGGATTTCCTTCCCTATCTGGTTTGGGGCTCCCTGTATCATTTAATCCCCAGACAGATCAGTTTAAAATCCTTTTTGAGCAGTCTATTGTGCGAGACATGCCCCATCCTTGTTTGATTCCATGGTTACAGCCATGAATAACCAGACCCCTGTTATGGGAAGTTCATTTGAGGTTGCGGCTCCTACCACTGCCTCACCAGTGGCTTCAGCGTCGCAGGCTCAGACCCTTCCTAGGAAGGAAGTTCCTAATATGAAAGCGGGAAAATGCTCCCGTAAATTCAAAAATGTTACTGCTCTGGAGGTCCCTGCCTCTTCGCCTGCTCAGACACCGTTTGTAGACAGCAGTTTTGAATCGTGAGGCTCCGTCCCATTGAACAGACACATCTCCTGAGGAGGTTGACATAAGGAGAAATAAAGAAAATGGGCCAAACCAGATTCATATTGTGCATTCTCTGATACGCATGCCTCAGATGAGGTAAGGCCTATTGGACCATCAATACTTACTGCTCGGCTATTTCAGCGGGTCATGCCCAGGTCGATGGAGCACCGGTAGGCCAGTGCCTGGTGGTATGCTGGCTCTTGCGTGGCATTCGGTTCTCACGGCCACCCTCATTCTTGCTACCAGTCGCTGTGGGACGTTAATGTGGTCCTGGATTTTTTGGAGACCTGGCCTTCCAATGAGTCCTGGTCTTTGAAGCAGCTGTCTGCTGAACTGACAATGTTATTGTGTCTCATTTCTGTTAAGAGGGTGTCCCACATTCACACCCTGGATCTCCATAGACGTTCTTTCATTCCCGAAGATCAGTTTCTTGTTTGTAGCTGTACTAAGACTAGTATGCGTTCTGTCCTTTATCCCGCTTCAATTGTGTGTGATGCATTGTCTTCAGGCGTATGAGCTTTGCACTGCGGTTCTGCGACAGCCGGCTTGGCCGCTCTTGTTGATTTCTATCCGTAAACCCCATTGCTGGTGTCGTCTGCTCCATTGGCATGGCACTGTGGGTTCACTGGGTGATGCAATTGGCTGGTATTGATGTGACCTTGTTTGGAGATCATTCCTCTAGAGGTGCGATGGCATCTATGGCCTTCCAGGCTTGTGGTCACTTGGAGGATGTGCTTCATGCAGCTGACTGGTCTAGATAGTCCACCTTTAGGGATTTTTTTTTTTTTTAGACCTGGTTCTGCTGTTTCTGCAACTTCGAACTAGAATAATATGAAGCCTCCGTGCTTGCCATAAAGTTTGTGGATTTTCCATAACATGGTGTGATGGAAAGTCGGAATTTTATAAAAGACACGGAGGTGAATATTATCCCTCCCTGTGCCCCCCCTTTCGCGTTTTTTTTCTCTTTCCAGGCTGATTCACATCTGTTCGGTCTCTGTTGACTATATGCTTGTTGCAGAGTACTGATGTCACGTGGCAGCGTGTGGATGTCCTGTTTGCTGTTCCTGTGTGGTGTTTCAAGTAGACCATGCACCACCCGCTCCTTCTTCCCATGTCACTCTGAATCTGATGAGAACAGCTGCAGCGATGGACAAATTTCACTAAGAAAGGGAAATCCTGCCGTCTTTCATTAAGGGGGGGGCAGGATTTCCCTTATATGTTCTTCTGAAGTTTGTCCCTCTCTACAGCCGTCGAGTGGCACAACCCAATCTCAGATTCCATGGGAGGAGGTGGATCTTCAGTGCTTCATTCCATAACTTATGAACTACAAACAAGTAAGTGCTTAGACATAGCACAATTTGTTCCTTTTAATATACAGAAGACTTGGGCAACTCATTTTAAAGAGACGTTACTATCCCTTTAAAGTACAGCCCTTCTGAAGTTACTAGTCTTAAGCCCTGTACCTTTCTACTGATTACAGTCCTGCAGCACTGAAGGAACTAATAAGGTCAAATGACCCATCAGTGATCAGATAACATTAAAATTTCTTCTCCGTGAGTCATTTTACTGTGTCCTGAAAACAAAGCCAGTACGCAGGACCTAATAAAATGATTTAGAGTGAGAAGGTTTTTCTGTTTGGAGAGCAATAAACCCTAGTTGATTAAATCCACAGTCTGAGCACTTCAGTCTAATGGGACAGAGAGAGGGGAGAAAACGGAAGTTCAGGAGGGCTGCATATTGAAGAGGGAGACATATCAGAACACTTAAATGTGGAACGGCAGATCTAAGAGAGTAGTATCACATATTGCAGTGCTTTTCCTGCTGATTAAAACAAGGGCACATCCACTGCTTTATCACGTTACGACAGACCAGTCAGTACGTGGTGAACCAGTTGCTATCACATTCTGTGGAGAACTGTGCCAGGTGTCTTACCTCTCCCAAAGAATATCTGTCTGGACACCAGATGGCAATGTGCACATCTCACAGTGGAAGACACTTGTTTTACTCAGCAGGAAAGGCACTAACAATTTTCATTAAAAAAAACTTTAATTCTCATAATCTTAAGGAAGTCGATTAGTATCCTGAAATAACTAAAATGTGCACTTGGTTTTAACCCAGTGTCCTTTCAATGTCATTACTGTATTCTCTTGATGTTGATGTAATGCTTTATTTCTTATGAATTAAAATATTTAAAAAAATTAAATAAATAAAAATAATTCTACTTTAGCATCAAAGTTTCTTAAAAAACAGAGGAAAACATGTATTTTTAAAATAGTTTATTTTTCATTGGAAAATAGATAGTTCTGAAAATTTTCTGAAAATAAAACTAAGATTAACAGTCTGAGGTCAGGGAGTCATGGGCTGTTGGGCAGGGGACACAGATGGTAACAGATAATACTGCTCTGGGTAGAAAATATATATATATGTGTGTATAGTAAGACGGACACAGATAATGGCCATAAGGACCCCAGCACATGGCAAGTCACACAACAAAACATCCCAGGGCAGACAGGAGGGGAGACACCGGAGAGGGCGAGAAGGATGGAGAGAAGAGATGAAAGGGAATGGAGGACAGAATGGAGAGAGGTGCAGAGAGGAGAGAAAGGCCACGGTGCAGAGAGGAGGGGAGAGCCACGGTGCGGAGAGGAGAGGAGAGCCAAGGAGAGGAGAGGAGAGGAGGGCCAAGGTGCAGAGAGGAGGGGAGAGCCACGGTGCGGAGAGGAGAGGAGAGCCAAGGAGAGGAGAGGAGAGGAGGGCCACGGTGCAGAGAGGAGGGGAGGGCCACGGTGCAGAGAGGAGAGGAGGGCCACGGTGCAGAGAGGAGAGGAGGGCCACGGTGCAGAGGAGGGCCACGGTGCAGAGAGGAGAGGAGGGCCACGGTGCAGAGAGGAGAGGAGGGCCACGGTGCAGAGAGGAGAGGAGGGCCACGGTGCAGAGAGGAGAGGAGGGCCACGGTGCAGAGAGGAGAGGAGGGCCACGGTGCAGAGAGGAGAGGAGAGTCACGGTGCAGAGAGGAGAGGAGGGTCACGGTGCAGAGAGGAGAGGAGGGCCACGGTGCAGAGAGGAGAGGAGAGCCACGGTGCAGAGAGGAGAGGAGAGCCACGGTGCAGAGAGGAGAGGAGAGCCACGGTGCAGAGAGGAGAGGAGAGCCACGGTGCAGAGAGGAGAGGAGAGCCACGGTGCAGAGAGGAGAGGAGGGCCACGGTGCAGAGAGGAGAGGAGAGCCACGGTGCAGAGAGGAGAGGAGAGCCACGGTGCAGAGAGGAGAGGACGGCCACGGTGCAGAGAGGAGAGGAGGGTCACGGTGCAGAGAGGAGAGGAGAGCCACGGTGCAGAGAGGAGAGGAGGGCCACGGTGCAGAGAGGAGAGGAGGGCCACGGTGCAGAAAGGAGAGGAGGGCCACGGTGCAGAGAGGAGAGGACGGCCACGGTGCAGAGAGGAGAGGAGGGCCACGGTGCAGAGAGGAGAGGAGAGCCACGGTGCAGAGAGGAGAGGAGGGCCACGGTGCAGAGAGGAGAGGACGGCCACGGTGCAGAGAGGAGAGGAGGGCCACGGTGCAGAGAGGAGAGGAGGGCCACGGTGCAGAGAGGAGAGGACGGCCACGGTGCAGAGAGGAGAGGAGGGCCACGGTGCAGAGAGGAGAGGAGAGCCACGGTGCAGAGAGGAGAGGAGGGCCACGGTGCAGAGAGGAGAGGACGGCCACGGTGCAGAGAGGAGAGGAGGGCCACGGTGCAGAGAGGAGAGCCACGGTGCAGAGAGGAGAGGAGAGCCACGGTGCAGAGAGGAGAGGAGGGCCACGGTGCAGAGAGGAGAGGAGAGCCACGGTGCAGAGAGGAGAGGAGAGCCACGGTGCGGAGAGCCGAGGAGAGGAGAGCCACGGTGCAGAGAGGAGGGCCACGGTGCAGAGAGGAGAGGAGAGCCACGGTGCAGAGGGAGAGGAGGGCCACGGTGCAGAGAGGAGAGGAGGGCCACGGTGCAGAGAGGAGAGGAGGGCCACGGTGCAGAGAGGAGAGGAGAGCCACGGTGCAGAGGGAGAGGAGAGCCACGGTGCAGAGGGAGAGGAGGGCCAAGGAGAGGAGAGGAGAGGAGAGCCACTGTGTAGAGGGAGAGGAGGGCCACGGTGCAGAGAGGAGAGGAGAGCCACGGTGCGGAGAGGAGAGGAGGGCCACGGTGCGGAGAGGAGAGGAGGGCCAAGGTGCAGAGAGGAGAGGAGGGCCACGGTGCAGAGAGGAGAGGAGAGCCACGGTGCGGAGAGGAGAGGAGGGCCAAGGTGCAGAGAGGAGAGGAGGGCCACGGTGTAGAGGGAGAGGAGAGCCACGATGCAGAGAGGAGAGGAGAGCCATGGTGCAGAGAGGAGAGGAGAGCCACGGTGCAGAGAGGAGAGGAGAGCCACGGTGCAGAGAGGAGAGGAGAGCCACGGTGCGGAGAGCCAAGGAGAGGAGAGCCACGGTGCAGAGAGGAGAGGAGGGCCACGGTGCAGAGAGGAGAGGAGAGCCACGGTGCAGAGAGGAGAGGAGGGCCACGGTGCAGAGAGGAGAGGAGAGCCATGGTGCGGAGAGGAGAGGAGAGCCACGGTGCAGAGAGGAGAGAAAAGCCACGGTGCAGAGAGGAGAGGAGAGCCACGGTGCAGAGAGGAGAGGAGAGGAGAGCCACGGTGCAGAGAGGAGAGGAGAGGAGAGCCACGGTGCAGAGAGGAGAGGAGAGGAGAGCCACGGTGCAGAGAGGAGAGGAGAGGAGAGCCACGGTGCAGAGAGGAGAGGAGAGGAGAGCCACGGTGCAGAGAGGAGAGGAGAGGAGAGCCACGGTGCAGAGAGGAGGGCCACGGTGCAGAGAGGAGAGGAGGGTCACGGTGCAGAGATGAGAGGAGGGCCACGGTGCAGAGAGGAGAGGAGAGCCAAGGAGAGGAGAGGAGAGCCGAGGAGAGGAGAGCCACGGTGCAGAGAGGAGAGGAGGGCCACGGTGCAGAGAGGAGAGGAGAGCCACGGTGCAGAGAGGAGAGGAGGGCCACGGTGCAGAGAGGAGAGGAGGGCCACGGTGCAGAGAGGAGAGGAGGGCCACGGTGCAGAGAGGAGAGGAGGGCCACGGTGCAGAGGAGGGCCACGGTGCAGAGAGGAGAGGAGGGCCACGGTGCAGAGAGGAGAGGAGGGCCACGGTGCAGAGAGGAGAGGAGGGCCACGGTGCAGAGAGGAGAGGAGAGCCACGGTGCAGAGAGGAGAGGAGGGCCACAGTGCAGAGAGGAGAGGAGGGCCACAGTGCAGAGAGGAGAGGAGAGCCACGGTGCAGAGAGGAGAGGAGGGCCACGGTGCAGAGAGGAGAGGAGGGCCACGGTGCAGAGAGGAGAGGAGGGCCACGGTGCAGAGAGGAGAGGAGGGCCACGGTGCAGAGAGGAGAGGAGGGCCACGGTGCAGAGAGGAGAGGAGAGCCACGGTGCGGAGAGCCGAGGAGAGGAGAGCCACGGTGTAGAGGGAGAGGAAAGGAGAGCCACGGTGCAGAGAGGAGAGGAGGGCCACGGTGCAGAGGGAGAGGAGAGGAGAGCCACGGTGCAGAGGGAGAGGAGGGCCACGGTGCAGAGGGAGAGGAGGGCCAAGGAGAGGAGAGGAGAGCCATGGTGCAGAGAGGAGAGGAGAGCCATGGTGCAGAGAGGAGAGCAAAAGTGCAGAGAGAGGAGAGAAAACACACAGTAAGGAAAGGTGGACAGCGAAGGAGCGGAGAGGAGAGCAAAGAAGTGTAGAGGAGAGCAAAGGCGTGGAGAGGAGAGGGGAGAGAAGGTGAGGAGAGCAGTGTGGTGTCTGTGGGAGGAGACAGATTTGAAGATAGTGTGTGTGACATGAACACAGTACAAGACAGGACACAGCGAGGAGATACAAGAGGCGCCTGGGGGGTAGATTGGGACACAGCATCTGGCCATCAGAGGATGAGATTCCCTCTGGCTCATCGCTCGCTCCAGGCCACACAAAGACTGGGGACATTGACCCGGAATCCCGCAGTTACAGGTAAGTGAAACACTGGACACGGTGCAGCCTCCTCTCCTGTACCGGGGGGCAGTCTGTGATTGGCCCGGAGTCACCCACCCTTTACTGGCCAAGTGGGGGTCAATGCAACGCTCACATCTCTAGCAAGGAAAACAGTTAAAGGAGAAGCAAACCTTTTTAATGAATAAGCATGTTATAAGGCTTTTCTTGTGGAATAAAACAAGGGAACTCGTGCTGATCTTACACTTTTCATTCAAAGTTATTACACCTCAAACTTTTTATTTTCCTTCTTGTTTGCATCAAACTATCGCGTTGTCTTCAGCTCTCCAGGTGGCGCTGCTTCGATCACTGACTATGGAGAGCCGCAGTCTATGACTGTCCCATACAGTGCAACTAGAACAAACACGTCAGCTCTGCTATTAGAAATCTGATGTAGGAATATCAAATACAAGTTTGATGTGTAATATGCTTTGAATGAAGCATTTTCCAGCACTAGGTGCACCCTGGTCTTACTCAACAGGGAAAACCCTGTAACTCCCCCCCCCCCAAAAAAAAAGGGTCACTGCTCCTTTAATCAGGACAAAAAAAACCCAAAAACAAACCTGGGTTAACCCCCAACTTGCCACGCTGCACTGACCTTATCCCATTGTGTCGTTTCCCCATCTCTATATACAGCGGCACTACAAACCTAACTTACACAGGAGCCGTGTAACCAGCGCCTAACGGGGCCTACATACAAACGAAGCAATCCCGCTGCACCACACAAACATATTTCCCAAATTCCCATCCATTTAAAGGAGTAAGCTTTTATGGAAAAAAAAAAAAAAACATATATTGTAGGTATTTTAAGATTAAGTAAAATAAAGGCACTCCTCCCACTGCTGAGAGATGCAGATTTCCAGAGTTATTACAGTTTAAACTAACAGTAACTGCCCTCTAGTGGTCACATTCCAATGAGTTATTCTTTTACATTCTATTTGAGAGAAAACTCAATGACAAACAGTTCTCTGTAATCACACTGTAATTCACTTCCTGTCAGTACCGTCAGGAAGTAATCATACTGTAATTCACTTCCTGTCAGAACCATCAGGAAGTAATCACACTGTAATTCACTTCCTGCCAGTCAGAACCATCAGGAAGTATTAACACTGTAATTCACTTCCTGTCACTCAGAACCATTAGGAAGTAATCACACTGTAATTCACTTCCTGTCACTCAGAACCATCAGGAAGTAATCACACTGTAATTCACTTCCTGTCACTCAGAACCATCAGGAAGTAATAACACTGTAATTCACTTCCTGTCAGAACCATCAGGAAGTAATCACACTGTAACTCACTTCCTGATTATTTGAACGGTTATAACATGTGAATAAAACAACTGACAGCGGTGGGAGTGACCTTGTTTTACTCAGCAGGAAAAGCTCTGTAACATATAGTTTTTCATTTAAAGATGTCTCCAACATACAGTGAAGAAATGCTGTGTAGAATTCAAGGCTCCATTTAAATCACTGGGATGTTTCCTTCCTCCCCTGCAGGGCAGTTGGTTTGCTCCACTCTAGCACCCTATGCCTGAAAACAGAGCGCTCTGTGTAATTAGGGCGGGGCTGTGCAATTAGGGTGGGGCTAAGCACAAAGCAGCGCAGGGATCTTACAAGAGGATAACGAGTCCTGAGTACAGAGCAGGGGTAACGTGCGTATCTCCCACCATCTTAAAGGACAGCATCACAATATGGAAAATACCTATATTGCAGGGTTTACTCCCATGGCTGATGAAACTCCATGGCCTGAAATGTAATGGTGGCGCTGTTGCTACATCAGTCTATAGACAGGTCTGCTCAGTGTCAACCCTCCACAGACTTCCTTAGCGACGTGTCCTACTAGGCCCCCAGGACTGAGAGCCTGGGCTGCAATACCATTTGAATGTTATAGATTTTTTCCATATTGCCCAGTCCTATCCTTTTAAAGGGACAGTGACATTTCCTTAGAAAAATGTTATAGCGTTTACTGCCGAGTAAAACCCAGGGCCGGCCTCTTGCTGGGAGATTATTCATTCAAATCTATTAAAGTTGAGTTTCTTATTTTTAATCAACATAGCACCAACTAGTGTGTGAAATGCAATTTGTTTTAATAATGCACTCTGTGGGACAGTGAGTCACTGACTAGTGCTCACCATAATGTCAGAAAAATAGCACCACCTGCTGGCCCCAAAAGAACACTGAAAACTTTGATTTTTAACCTTTGAATGCCAGAGAGGTTTCCAACATACTGCAAGACAATGAACTGGATAACCCCCTCTGACACTGAAAGAGCCTTTGCTCCCGGCAGTGACAATTCCTTATCTTTTTACTCTGCAGGAAAAGTAATACAACATATTGTTTATTTTATTGACCCTGTATTGCGAGTTACATCCTAAACTACCCCCAATATAGAGACTACCGCGGGGGTCAGTGTGACGCTCAGCAGCTTCCTGACTACAACCCCCATCACCCTCCTCCACACACTGCATGATGGCAGTTTTACTGCGGCAGCAGATGGCTGGCCTCATGTTACCCACCCCCAAATTAGACACTGAAGGCACAAGTCGTGTCATATCCTCATCCTGTGTGATACCCCCCCATTCCCCTCCTGTGTGGATCTGACATCCTGCCAGTAACTGTCATGTCTGCCCACCATGGACCTGAATCCTGCCAGTAACTGTCATGTCCTCCTCCATTGACCTGACATCCTGCCAGTAACTGTCATGTCTGCCTCAATGGGCCTTACACATCCTGCCAGTAACTGTCATGTCCGCCTCCATGGGCCTTACACATCCTGCCAGTAACTGTCATGTCCGCCTCCATGGGCCTTACACATCCTGCCTGTAACTGTCATGTCCTCCTCCATGGGCCTTGCATCCTGCCAGTAACTGTCATGTCCGCACCCATGGACCTGACATCCTGCCAGTAATTGTCATGTCCGCCTCCATGGACCTGACATCCTGCCAGTAACTGTCATGTCTGCCTCCATGGACCTGACATCCTGCCAGTAACTGTCATGTCTGCCTCCATGGGCCTTACACATCCTGCCAGTAACTGTCATGTCTGCCTCCATGGGCCTTACACATCCTGCCAGTAACTGTCATGTCCGCCTCCATAGACCTGATATCCTGCCTGTAACTGTCATGTCCTCCTCCATAGACCTGACATCCTGCCAGTAACTGTCATGTCTGAGTCCATGGAACTGACATCCTGCCAGTAACTGTCATGTCTGAGTCCATGGAACTGACATCCAGGACTGAATGACAATGTTATCTCTTGTACCAAGGCACAAAGGTAGAATTTGTAAGGGCCATTACGATTTTCTGGCCTTAGTAAGTTAAGTGTGTGTGGGGTATTTTAGGTGTTACTTCCCCTTTAACTCATTGGTTCTCAGGTGCAATGGACAGAAGATGCAGATCAGCATGTTTCTAGTCTGGCAGTTCAGGGGTTAAGCAACCAGAGGAAACCAGCTGCAGCGCAGGTGACAGACAACCCTGCGCAGTGATGTCATAGGGTTGCTAACCCTTTGTGGGTGGAAACCAACTGCACCGCAGCCAACAGATAACCCTGCGCAGTGATGTCATGGGGTCTTTAACCCTTTGAGTGCCAGAGTGGTACGCAAAGCACTGCTTTGCAATGTGTTGCATACCACTCTGGCACTCGACGGGTTAAACCTGTGTGTTCCAGAGAGGATTCCAAGACATATCGTAGCAATACATTTGCTACCTCTCTGACACTCAGAAGGTTAACTCCCTGGATGTTACAGACATCTGCTGCGTATTAAAGTCAGTGGAGATTTGGGGGGGTTTAGTTAACCCTACGGTGCCTAGGCTTACTCCAGATCTTCTTATTAAAGGAACACTAATGTGTTTTTATGAAATATATATTTGTAGGGATTTTCCTGCAGAGAAAACCAAGGTGACTCCCACCGCTGGGGAGCCATCTATTCATACGTTATAAGCGTCCATGTAAATGTCTCTCTATCAATCAAAATTCTCCATAGGGCCTAATGGAACAGCACCCCCTTCTGGTTTCTTTACAATGTCCTGTTCACACACAAACAAATAATAATAAAACAAACCACACCGATGAGATCTGTTCTAGTGAATGACCCATGTCCCTGAAGAGGTTGTTTTACTCTGCAGTACACCCCTACAATATATTGGTTACTTCCAAAATAAAACATTACTATCACTTTAAATCTGCCTTGTTTGGGTTTTACATGACAACTCCTGATACCACCTGCCAGGGTGATGCCCTGTGCCTGTTTAGAAGCTTATACTGATTGGAGGGGGGTAGCGGCCCATAACTGCTGGCACCAGGGGGAACACATGACCCAGGGGAGGCTGCTGCCCCTCTCATGGGAATGGGGAGTCAGGCGGTAGATATCTGCCCTAATTGAGCAGATTTCCCTGCTCCTGCGCCCGGGTCAGACTGTCCTTCCTGTGGAGGTGATGCACGCCCATCCTTTTAGGGCTGCGGTGTGGGCGCCCAGTTGGGGGTTTCTCTCTGTACGTCTCCTCGTCCTCCCTCTTCTCGAGAGTCTCTGGAATCTCATCTTCCATTACCCGCTCCTCCTCGTCTGTTCCCAGAGAGAGAACTTGCTGTTCTTCTGGGTCCTCCTCTTCTGTTCCCAGAGAGAGAACCTGCTGTTCCTCCGGGTCCTCCTCTTCATCCACTGCACCAGAGAGCAGGTCCTGGGCTTCCTCCTGGGAGAACGCCTTCCCGTACTCATTAGGTAAGTGCCCTCTTCGTGTACTCATGCCCCCTACCTCCAGGTTGGACTCTCGGCTCCCAGTCCAGCTGTGCCCAGAGCTCTCCCTGTCGGTGAAAGCCTGTGCCACTCTGCTGAGCTCCTGCATGGAGCGGCTGAACCGTTGCTGGAGCTCCAGGGCGGTGTCCCTGCTGAATGACGTGCGGTGCGCTAGGGACCCCTCAGTGCTGGGTGCAGCCTTTTCTACAAACATTCTTTGCCAGTTTGCCAGCATGTCCTCCTCAGAGCTGGCAGAGCTGGGCGCTGCACTACTCACCGGGGAGCGGGTAGGGTTGTCTGCACTACGTGCCCTCTGGGGATAACTGGCTGTGGATGCGGGGCTGTTTGGTACGGTGCGATGTCTGCCCGGGCTGCCCTCCTCACCCTGCACCAAGCTAAGAGAAATGGCTTGGCGAGTGGCATAGGTGCAGTTGGGCAGAGGGCTGTTTTTGGGGATTCTCACTTTCTCATCTGAGAACTCTATCACTTTGCGCCCAGGGTACATGGGATGAGGAGGGGGAGGTGTAGGGTAGGGGTTGAGCTTCTCAAAAGTGGGGGGCTCCTCGGAGGTACTATCCACACTGCTCTGCTGTTGGAGACCCCCGTTTTCCTGTTGTCGGCCCTCTGGAGCCCTCTCCCCTGAGCAACTCATGTCCACATGTACAAAAACATCCTCCGCGGTGGGGCCACTTCCACTACTAGAGGTGGCAGAGTTCAGGATAAGAGACTCTGGCTTCTCCAGAACACGGGCAATGACAGAGGTGGGCACCACATCCGACTGTGAAAGGCCTGGGGGGGTGTCTTGTCCTGATCCCGGAGAAGAGGCAGAGTTGTGGAGATGTTTGGAGACCATATCCTGCAGCTTGTAAGGCAGCTGTGGGACAGAGATCGAGTGAAAGTCACCAGCTGAGTGATCTCACAAACACACTGACAGAGACAGCAGCACAGACACCCACACCGAGACAGACACTCACTGACAGAGACAGCAGCACAGACACCCACACCGAGACAGACACTCACTGACAGAGACAGCAGCACAGACACCCACACCGAGACAGACACTCACTGACAGAGACAGCAGCACAGACACCCACACCGAAACAGACACTCACTGACAGAGACAGCAGCACAGACACCCACACCGAAACAGACAAGCATAGAGAGACACCCTCACAGAGACAGACACCCACCCACACAGCCATACAGAGACAGGCACGCGCACAGAGACAGACACGCACAGACAGACAGACACGCACAGACAGACAGACACGCACAGACAGACAGACACGCACAGACAGACAGACACGCACAGACAGACAGACACGCACAGACAGACACGCACAGACAGACACGCACAGACAGACACGCACAGACAGACACGCACAGACAGACACGCACAGACAGACACGCACAGACAGACAGACACGCACAGACAGACAGACACGCACAGACAGACAGACACGCACAGACAGACAGACACGCACAGACAGACACGCACAGACAGACAGACACGCGCGCACAGACACAGACACAAACACACGCACACAGACACCACGCACACAGACACACGCACACACATACTTACATCTGCAAACTTGTGGTTTCTGAAGTGGGACTTGTTGCATTTAAGCAGCTGCACTGCTAGGTTACAGTCCTGACGATAGCGCTCCTGTAATGACATTCAATAAGACTCAGAGACAGACAGACAGACACGGCCAGTGCTCAAGTCTAACTCATGTTCACAATCTTCCCAGTGTTTCCCCTCATCTATCACCCCACTAAGTTATACCCCATTATTACAGCCCACTAGTTTCTCATGATCAAGCCCATATCATACCCTAATAATAAACCCAACTGCCAACAAATATCAACCCCATATCATATACCCTTATCATAAACCCTCCTGCCTACCAATATCAACCCCATATCATATACCCTTATCATAAACCCTCCTGCCTACCAATATCAACCCCATATCATATACCCTTATCATAAACCCAACTGCCTACCAATATCAACCCCATATCATACACCCTTATCATAAACCCTCCTGCCTACCAATATCAACATATCATTCCCTAATAATAAACCCAACTCCCTACCAATATTAACCCCATATCATACCCTAATAATAAATCCAACTGCCTACCAATATCAACCCCATATCATATACCCTTATCATAAACCCTCCTGCCTACCAATATCAAACCCATATCATATACCCTTATCATAAACCCTCCTGCCTACCAATATCAACCCCATATCATATACCCTTATCATAAATCCTCCTGCCTACCAATATCAACATATCATTCCCTAATAATAAACCCAACTCCCTACCAATATTAACCCCATATCATACCCTAATAATAAACCCAACTGCCTACCAATATCAACCCCATATCATATACCCTTATCATAAACCCTCCTGCCTACCAATATCAACCCCATATCATATACCCTTATCATAAACCCTCCTGCCTACCAATATCAACATATCATTCCCTAATAATAAACCCAACTCCCTACCAATATTAACCCCATATCATACCCTAATAATAAACCCTCCTGCCTACCAATATCAACCCCCATATCATACCCTAATAATAAATCCATCTGCCTACCAATATCAACCCCACTTAGTGCCAATCTCATACACCACTTTTAAATTATTAATTAATCAATTAATTCCTTCTCACCCCCATGTCACACCAGACTGGCAGCACCCCCCATGTCACCACAGCATAGCTGAACCCCCCAGGTCACCCCCAGCCTGGCTGAACCCCCCAGGTCACCCTCAGCCTGGCTGAACCCCACAGGTCACCCCTCACCTGTGTAGAATCTTTTATCAGTCCAAGTTCCTCGCTCCCACTCCCCCTGCAGGTTATATGTATTAACCCAACACATGCAGATTACATCCATCAGCCTGTATCCAACTGCTCCCCCAGAGCTCGTCCACATCAACCCCCTCCCCGGTATCCGACCGCTCCCCCAGAGCTCGTCCACATCACCCCCTCCCGATATCCGACCGCTCCCCAGAGCTTGTCCACATCAACCCCCTCCCCGGTACCCGACCGCTCCCCCAGAGCTTGTCCACATCAACCCCTCCCCGGTATCCAACCGCTCCCCCAGAGCTCGTCCACATCACCCCCTCCCTAATATCCGACCGCGCCCCAGAGCTCGTCCACATCAACCCGCTACCCGACCTCTCCCCAGAGCTCGTCCACATCAACCCGCTACCCGACCGCTCCCCAGAGCTCGTCCACATCACCCCCTCCCCAATATCCGACCGCTCCCCCAGAGCTCGTCCACAACAACACCCTCCCCGGTACCCGACCGCTCCCCAGAGCTCGTCCACATCAACCCCCTCCCCGGTATCCGACCGCTCCCCAGAGCTCGTCCACATCACCCCCCCTCCCCGGTATCTGACCGCTCCCCAGAGCTCGTCCACATCACCCCCCTCCCCGGTACCCCGACCGCTCCCCAGAGCTCGTCCACATCAACCCCCTCCCCGGTATCTGACCGCTCCCCAGAGCTCGTCCACATCACCCCCCTCCCCGGTACCCGACCGCTCCCAGAGCTCGTCCACATCAACCCCCTCCCCGGTATCCGACCGCTCCCCAGAGCTCGTCCACATCAACCTCCTCACCGGGCCTCCAACCGCTCCCCCAGGTCTCCTGCCCCGGTCTCCGACCGCTCCCCCAGGTCTCCTGCCCCGGTCTCCGACCGCTCCCCCAGGTCTCCTGCCCCGGTCTCCGACCGCTCCCCCAGGTCTCCTCCTCCGGTCTCCGACCGCTCCCCCAGGTCTCCTCCCCCAGGTCTCCTCCTCCGGTCTCCTCCCCAGGTCTCCTCCTCCGGTCTCCTCCTCCGGTCTCCGACCGCTCCCCCAGGTCTCCTCCTCCGGTCTCCGACCGCTCCCCCAGGTCTCCTCCTCCGGTCTCCGACCGCTCCCCCAGGTCTCCTCCCCCAGGTCTCCTCCTCCGGTCTCTGACCGCTCCCCCAGGTCTCCTCCTCCGGTCTCCGACCGCTCCCCCAGGTCTCCTCCCCCAGGTCTCCTCCTCCGGTCTCTGACCGCTCCCCCAGGTCTCCTCCTCCGGTCTCCGACCGCTCCCCCAGGTCTCCGACCACTCCCCCAGGTCTCCGACCACTCCCCCAGGTCTCTGACCACTCCCCCAGGTCTCTGACTACTCCCCCCAGGTCTCTGACCACTCCCCCATGTCTCCTCCCCTAGGTCTCCGAACGCTCCCCCAGGTCTCTGACCACTCCTCCAAGTCTCCTTCCCCGGTCTCTGACCACTCCCCCAGATCTCCTCCCCCAGTCTCCCACCACTCCCCCAGGTCTCCTCCCCTAGTATCAGACCTCCCCTCAGCTCTTTACATTAAGCTCTTCCAGTTTGTTGATCGTGGTCTTTGCATCTAGAAGCTTGTTGGTCAGTTCCACAATCTCCCAGTCCAGGGTCTTCCTGTCCATCTCGGCCTTCTTTATCTAGTGGGGGCAGGAGAGAGCCAGTGAGTGCCAGCGAGAGACACGTGTGTAAGGGACAGAGGGGTCAGGAAGGATGGCACACAGCATCCCCAAGTGGTGAAGCTGTGCCCATACAGACAGTGGGTATAACTACCAAGAGGATACGGTGAGGAACACAGGAAAACCAGGGAAATTCTAGGACAAACCAACTACACGACAGGGCATAGGTACCCCCCCACCAATATTAGGACTGACTTCACAATGCCTGTGTAGCCCTGGAGTGTGGGAGCGCTGGGCTATGGGGTGCAGATCACTCACATTCAGACATAAAAAGGAAGAGTGTTTATATATATATATAGTTACATCTCCACTGACCTAAAATCTAGTCTGAGATATGTATACATCCCTGCCTGCCACTGACTTTCCAGGATTATCTGTATGTGGGCTCAGATATAACAACAGCCCATCTGTATACATCCCTGTCTGCCATTGACTTTCCAGGATTATCTGTATGAGGGCTCAGATATAACAGCAGCCCATCTGTATACATCCCTGTCTGCCATTGACTTTCCAGGATTATCTGTATGTGGGCTCAGATATAACAGCAGCCCATCTGTATACATCCCTGCCATTGACTTTCCAGGATTATCTGTATGTGGGCTCAGATATAACAACAGCCCATCTGTATACATCCCTGCCTGCCACTGACTTTCCAGGATTATCTGTATGTGGGCTCACATATAACAGCCCTTCTGTATACATCCCTGCCTTCCATTGACTGTCCAGCATTATCAGTATGTGGGCTCAGATATAACAGGCCTTCTACATACATTCCTGAGTGCCATTGACTGTGCATGGTTATCTGTAAGTGGGCTGAATACTTCCCTGCCTCTCATTGGGTATAATACATTTACAAGGATGTTGGATTAACGTCAACCTTTTGGTGTGAATAGTTCCTTTAAGTGAACGGGACTTTATTTACACACAATGGCCCTATTCAGATCTAAAGGGAAGAATCACCCACAAAATGTACAGATACAGACAGGAGGATAAACCAAGGGGACTAGACAAAACGGGGACCAAACCCTCCTCCCGTCTACCATCACCCACAGGAGGATAAACCAAGGGGACTAGACAAAACGGGACCAAACCCTCCTCCCGTCTACCATCACCCACAGGAGGATAAACCAAGGGGACTAGACATAACGGGGACCAAACCCTCCTCCCGTCTACCATCACCCACAGGAGGAGAAACCAGGGGGACTAGACAAAACGGGGACCAAACCCTCCTCCTGTCTACCATCACACACAGGAGGAGAAACCAAGGGGACTAGACAAAACGGGGACCAAACCCTCCTCCCGTCTACCATCACCCACAGGAGGATAAACCAAGGGGACTAGACAAAACGGGACCAAACCCTCCTCCCGTCTACCATCACACACAGGAGGAGAAACCAAGGGGACTAGACAAAACGGGGATCAAACCCTCCTCCTGTCTACCATCACCCACAGGAGGATAAACCAAGGGGACTAGACAAAACGGGGACCAAACCCTCCTCCCGTCTACCATCACCCACAGGAGGATAAACCAAGGGGACTAGACAAAACGGGGAACCAAACCCTCCTCCCGTCTACCATCACCCACAGGAGGAGAAACCAAGGGGGACTAGACAAAACGGGGACCAAACCCTCCTCCCGTCTACCATCACCCACAGGAGGATAAACCAAGGGGACTAGACAAAACGGGGACCAAACCCTCCTCCCGTCTACCATCACCCACAGGAGGATAAACCAAGGGGACTAGACAAAACGGGACCAAACCCTCCTCCCGTCTACCATCACCCACAGGAGGATAAACCAAGGGGACTAGACATAACGGGGACCAAACCCTCCTCCCGTCTACCATCACCCACAGGAGGAGAAACCAGGGGGACTAGACAAAACGGGGACCAAACCCTCCTCCTGTCTACCATCACACACAGGAGGAGAAACCAAGGGGACTAGACAAAACGGGGACCAAACCCTCCTCCCGTCTACCATCACCCACAGGAGGATAAACCAAGGGGACTAGACAAAACGGGACCAAACCCTCCTCCCGTCTACCATCACACACAGGAGGAGAAACCAAGGGGACTAGACAAAACGGGGATCAAACCCTCCTCCCGTCTACCATCACCCACAGGAGGATAAACCAAGGGGACTAGACAAAACGGGGACCAAACCCTCCTCCCGTCTACCATCACCCACAGGAGGATAAACCAAGGGGACTAGACAAAACGGGGAACCAAACCCTCCTCCCGTCTACCATCACCCACAGGAGGAGAAACCAAGGGGGACTAGACAAAACGGGGACCAAACCCTCCTCCCGTCTACCATCACCCACAGGAGGATAAACCAAGGGGACTAGACAAAACGGACCCAAACCCTCCTCCCGTCTACCATCACCCACAGGAGGATAAACCAAGGGGACTAGACAAAACGGGGAACCAAACCCTCCTCCCGTCTACCATCACCCACAGGAGGATAAACCAAGGGGACTAGACAAAACGGGACCAAACCCTCCTCCCATCTACCATCACCCACAGGAGGAGAAACCAAGGGGACTAGACAAAACGGGGACCAAACCCTCATCCCGTCTACCATCACCCACAGGAGGAGAAACCAAGGTGACTAGACAAAACGGGACCAAACCCCCCTCCCATCTACCATCACCCACAGGAGGAGAAACCAAGGGGACTAGACAAAACGGGGACCAAACCCTCCTCCCGTCTACCATCACCCACAGGAGGATAAACCAAGGGGACTAGACAAAACGGGGATCAAACCCTCCTCCCGTCTACCATCACCCACAGGAGGATAAACCAAGGGGACTAGATAAAACGGGGAACCAAACCCTCCTCCCGTCTACCATCACCCACAGGAGGATAAACCAAGGGGACTAGACAAAACGGGACCAAACCCTCATCCCGTCTACCATCACCCACAGGAGGAGAAACCAAGGGGACTAGACAAAACGGGACCAAACCCCCCTCCCGTCTACCATCACCCACAGGAGGATAAACCAAGGGGACTAGACAAAACGGGGACCAAACCCTCCTCCCGTCTACCATCACCCACAGGAGGATAAACCAAGGGGACTAGACAAAACGGGGATCAAACCCTCCTCCCGTCTACCATCACCCACAGGAGGATAAACCAAGGGGACTAGATAAAACGGGGAACCAAACCCTCCTCCCGTCTACCATCACCCACAGGAGGATAAACCAAGGGGACTAGACAAAACGGGACCAAACCCTCCTCCCGTCTACCATCACCCACAGGAGGATAAACCAAGGGGACTAGACAAAACGGGGAACCAAACCCTCCTCCCGTCTACCATCACCCACAGGAGGATAAACCAAGGGGACTAGACAAAACGGGGAACCAAACCCTCCTCCCGTCTACCATCACCCACAGGAGGATAAACCAGGGGGACTAGACAAAACGGGACCAAACCCTCCTCCCGTCTACCATCACCCACAGGAGGATAAACCAAGGGGACTAGACAAAACGGGGACCAAACCCTCCTCCCGTCTACCATCACACACAGGAGGAGAAACCAAGGGGACTAGACAAAACGGGGACCAAACCCTCCTCCCGTCTACCATCACACACAGGAGGAGAAACCAAGGGGACTAGACAAAACGGGGATCAAACCCTCCTCCTGTCTACCATCACCCACAGGAGGATAAACCAAGGGGACTAGACAAAACGGGGACCAAACCCTCCTCCCGTCTACCATCACCCACAGGAGGATAAACCAAGGGGACTAGACAAAACGGGGAACCAAACCCTCCTCCCGTCTACCATCACCCACAGGAGGAGAAACCAAGGGGGACTAGACAAAACGGGGACCAAACCCTCCTCCCGTCTACCATCACCCACAGGAGGATAAACCAAGGGGACTAGACAAAACGGAACCAAACCCTCCTCCCGTCTACCATCACCCACAGGAGGATAAACCAAGGGGACTAGACAAAACGGGGAACCAAACCCTCCTCCCGTCTACCATCACCCACAGGAGGATAAACCAAGGGGACTAGACAAAACGGGACCAAACCCTCCTCCCATCTACCATCACCCACAGGAGGAGAAACCAAGGGGACTAGACAAAACGGGGACCAAACCCTCATCCCGTCTACCATCACCCACAGGAGGAGAAACCAAGGTGACTAGACAAAACGGGACCAAACCCCCCTCCCATCTACCATCACCCACAGGAGGAGAAACCAAGGGGACTAGACAAAACGGGGACCAAACCCTCCTCCCGTCTACCATCACCCACAGGAGGATAAACCAAGGGGACTAGACAAAACGGGGATCAAACCCTCCTCCCGTCTACCATCACCCACAGGAGGATAAACCAAGGGGACTAGATAAAACGGGGAACCAAACCCTCCTCCCGTCTACCATCACCCACAGGAGGATAAACCAAGGGGACTAGACAAAACGGGACCAAACCCTCATCCCGTTTACCATCACCCACAGGAGGAGAAACCAAGGGGACTAGACAAAACGGGACCAAACCCCCCTCCCGTCTACCATCACCCACAGGAGGATAAACCAAGGGGACTAGACAAAACGGGGACCAAACCCTCCTCCCATCTACCATCACCCACAGGAGGATAAACCAAGGGGACTAGACAAAACGGGGATCAAACCCTCCTCCCGTCTACCATCACCCACAGGAGGATAAACCAAGGGGACTAGATAAAACGGGGAACCAAACCCTCCTCCCGTCTACCATCACCCACAGGAGGATAAACCAAGGGGACTAGACAAAACGGGACCAAACCCTCCTCCCGTCTACCATCACCCACAGGAGGATAAACCAAGGGGACTAGACAAAACGGGGAACCAAACCCTCCTCCCGTCTACCATCACCCACAGGAGGATAAACCAAGGGGACTAGACAAAACGGGGAACCAAACCCTCCTCCCGTCTACCATCACCCACAGGAGGATAAACCAGGGGGACTAGACAAAACGGGACCAAACCCTCCTCCCGTCTACCATCACCCACAGGAGGATAAACCAAGGGGACTAGACAAAACGGGGACCAAACCCTCCTCCCGTCTACCATCACACACAGGAGGAGAAACCAAGGGGACTAGACAAAACGGGGACCAAACCCTCCTCCCGTCTACCATCACCCACAGGAGGATAAACCAAGGGGACTAGACAAAACGGGACCAAACCCTCCTCCCGTCTACCATCACCCACAGGAGGATAAACCAAGGGGACTAGACAAAACGGGGACAAAACCCTCCTCCCATCTACCATCACCCACAGGAGGAGAAACCAGGGGGACTAGACAAAACGGGGACCAAACCCTCCTCCCGTCTACCATTACACACAGGAGGATAAACCAAGGGGGACTAGACAAAACGGGGACCAAACCCTCCTCCCGTCTACCATCACCCACAGGAGGATAAACCAAGGGGGACTAGACAAAACGGGACCAAACCCTCCTCCCGTCTACATCACCCACAGGAGGAGAAACCAAGGGGACTAGACAAAACGGGGACCAAACCCTCCTCCCGTCTACATCACCCACAGGAGGATAAACCAAGGGGACTAGACAAAACGGGGACCAAACCCTCCTCCCGTCTACCATCACCCACAGGAGGATAAACCAAGGGGACTAGACAAAACGGGGACCAAACCCTCCTCCCGTCTACCATCACCCACAGGAGGATAAACCAAGAGGACTAGACAAAACGGGGACCAAACCCTCCTCCCGTCTACCATCACCCACAGGAGGATAAACCAAGGGGACTAGACAAAACAGGGAACCAAACCCTCCTCCCGTCTACCATCACCCACAAGAGGATAAACCAAGGGGACTAGACAAAACGGGGACCAAACCCTCCTCCCGTCTACCATCACCCACAGGAGGAGAAACCAAGGGGACTAGACAAAACGGGGACCAAACCCTCCTCCCGTCTACCATCACCCACAGGAGGATAAACCAAGGGGACTAGACAAAACAGGGAACCAAACCCTCCTCCCGTCTACCATCACCCACAGGAGGATAAACCAAGGGGACTAGACAAAACGGGACCAAACCCTCCTCCCGTCTATAATCACCCACAGGAGGATAAACCAAGGGGACTAGACTAAACGGGGAACCAAACCCTCCTCCCGTCTACCATCACCCACAGGAGGATAAACCAAGGGGGACTAGACAAAACGGGGACCAAACCCTCCTCCCGTCTACCATCACCCACAGGAGGATAAACCAAGGGGACTAGACAAAACGGGAACCAAACCCTCCTCCTGTCTACATCACCCACAGGGGGATAAACCAAGGGGACTAGACAAAACGGGGACCAAACCCTCCTCCCGTCTACCATCACCCACAGGAGGAGAAACCAAGGGGACTAGACAAAACGGGGACCAAACCCTCCTCCCGTCTACCATCACCCACAGGAGGAGAAACCAAGGGGACTAGACAAAACGGGACCAAACCCTCCTCCCGTCTATAATCACCCACAGGAGGATAAACCAAGTGGACTAGACTAAACGGGGAACCAAACCCTCCTCCCGTCTACATCACCCACAGGAGGATAAACCAAGGGGACTAGACAAAACGGGGAACCAAACCCTCCTCCCGTCTACCATCACCCACAGGAGGAGAAACCAAGGGGACTAGACAAAACGGGGAACCAAACCCTCCTCCCGTCTACCATCACCCACAGGAGGAGAAACCAAGGGGACTAGACAAAACGGGGACCAAACCCTCCTCCCGTCTACCATCACCCACAGGAGGATAAACCAAGGGGGACTAGACAAAACGGGGACCAAACCCTCCTCCCGTCTACCATCACCCACAGGAGGATAAACCAAGGGGGACTAGACAAAACGGGACCAAACCCTCCTCCCGTCTACATCACCCACAGGAGGATAAACCAAGGGGACTAGACAAAACGGGGAACCAAACCCTCCTCCCGTCTACCATCACCCACAGGAGGATAAACCAAGGGGACTAGACAAAACGGGGAACCAAACCCTCCTCCCGTCTACCATCACCCACAGGAGGAGAAACCAAGGGACTAGACAAAACGGGGAACCAAACCCTCCTCCCGTCTACCATCACCCACAGGAGGATAAACCAAGGGGACTAGACAAAACGAGGAACCAAACCCTCCTCCCGTCTACCATCACCCACAGGAGGATAAACCAAGGGGACTAGACAAAACGGGGAACCAAACCCTCCTCCCGTCTACCATCACCCACAGGAGGAGAAACCAAGGGGACTAGACAAAACGGGGATCAAACCCTCCTCCCGTCTACCATCACCCACAGGAGGATAAACCAAGGGGACTAGACAAAACGGGACCAAACCCTCCTCCCGTCTACCATCACACACAGGAGGAGAAACCAAGGGGACTAGACAAAACGGGGATCAAACCCTCCTCCTGTCTACCATCACCCACAGGAGGATAAACCAAGGGGACTAGACAAAACGGGGACCAAACCCTCCTCCCGTCTACCATCACCCACAGGAGGATAAACCAAGGGGACTAGACAAAACGGGGAACCAAACCCTCCTCCCGTCTACCATCACCCACAGGAGGAGAAACCAAGGGGGACTAGACAAAACGGGGACCAAACCCTCCTCCCGTCTACCATCACCCACAGGAGGATAAACCAAGGGGACTAGACAAAACGGGGACCAAACCCTCCTCCCGTCTACCATCACCCACAGGAGGATAAACCAAGGGGACTAGACAAAACGGGACCAAACCCTCCTCCCGTCTACCATCACCCACAGGAGGATAAACCAAGGGGACTAGACATAACGGGGACCAAACCCTCCTCCCGTCTACCATCACCCACAGGAGGAGAAACCAGGGGGACTAGACAAAACGGGGACCAAACCCTCCTCCTGTCTACCATCACACACAGGAGGAGAAACCAAGGGGACTAGACAAAACGGGGACCAAACCCTCCTCCCGTCTACCATCACCCACAGGAGGATAAACCAAGGGGACTAGACAAAACGGGACCAAACCCTCCTCCCGTCTACCATCACACACAGGAGGAGAAACCAAGGGGACTAGACAAAACGGGGATCAAACCCTCCTCCCGTCTACCATCACCCACAGGAGGATAAACCAAGGGGACTAGACAAAACGGGGACCAAACCCTCCTCCCGTCTACCATCACCCACAGGAGGATAAACCAAGGGGACTAGACAAAACGGGGAACCAAACCCTCCTCCCGTCTACCATCACCCACAGGAGGAGAAACCAAGGGGGACTAGACAAAACGGGGACCAAACCCTCCTCCCGTCTACCATCACCCACAGGAGGATAAACCAAGGGGACTAGACAAAACGGACCCAAACCCTCCTCCCGTCTACCATCACCCACAGGAGGATAAACCAAGGGGACTAGACAAAACGGGGAACCAAACCCTCCTCCCGTCTACCATCACCCACAGGAGGATAAACCAAGGGGACTAGACAAAACGGGACCAAACCCTCCTCCCATCTACCATCACCCACAGGAGGAGAAACCAAGGGGACTAGACAAAACGGGGACCAAACCCTCATCCCGTCTACCATCACCCACAGGAGGAGAAACCAAGGTGACTAGACAAAACGGGACCAAACCCCCCTCCCATCTACCATCACCCACAGGAGGAGAAACCAAGGGGACTAGACAAAACGGGGACCAAACCCTCCTCCCGTCTACCATCACCCACAGGAGGATAAACCAAGGGGACTAGACAAAACGGGGATCAAACCCTCCTCCCGTCTACCATCACCCACAGGAGGATAAACCAAGGGGACTAGATAAAACGGGGAACCAAACCCTCCTCCCGTCTACCATCACCCACAGGAGGATAAACCAAGGGGACTAGACAAAACGGGACCAAACCCTCATCCCGTCTACCATCACCCACAGGAGGAGAAACCAAGGGGACTAGACAAAACGGGACCAAACCCCCCTCCCGTCTACCATCACCCACAGGAGGATAAACCAAGGGGACTAGACAAAACGGGGACCAAACCCTCCTCCCGTCTACCATCACCCACAGGAGGATAAACCAAGGGGACTAGACAAAACGGGGATCAAACCCTCCTCCCGTCTACCATCACCCACAGGAGGATAAACCAAGGGGACTAGATAAAACGGGGAACCAAACCCTCCTCCCGTCTACCATCACCCACAGGAGGATAAACCAAGGGGACTAGACAAAACGGGACCAAACCCTCCTCCCGTCTACCATCACCCACAGGAGGATAAACCAAGGGGACTAGACAAAACGGGGAACCAAACCCTCCTCCCGTCTACCATCACCCACAGGAGGATAAACCAAGGGGACTAGACAAAACGGGGAACCAAACCCTCCTCCCGTCTACCATCACCCACAGGAGGATAAACCAGGGGGACTAGACAAAACGGGACCAAACCCTCCTCCCGTCTACCATCACCCACAGGAGGATAAACCAAGGGGACTAGACAAAACGGGGACCAAACCCTCCTCCCGTCTACCATCACACACAGGAGGAGAAACCAAGGGGACTAGACAAAACGGGGACCAAACCCTCCTCCCGTCTACCATCACACACAGGAGGAGAAACCAAGGGGACTAGACAAAACGGGGATCAAACCCTCCTCCTGTCTACCATCACCCACAGGAGGATAAACCAAGGGGACTAGACAAAACGGGGACCAAACCCTCCTCCCGTCTACCATCACCCACAGGAGGATAAACCAAGGGGACTAGACAAAACGGGGAACCAAACCCTCCTCCCGTCTACCATCACCCACAGGAGGAGAAACCAAGGGGGACTAGACAAAACGGGGACCAAACCCTCCTCCCGTCTACCATCACCCACAGGAGGATAAACCAAGGGGACTAGACAAAACGGAACCAAACCCTCCTCCCGTCTACCATCACCCACAGGAGGATAAACCAAGGGGACTAGACAAAACGGGGAACCAAACCCTCCTCCCGTCTACCATCACCCACAGGAGGATAAACCAAGGGGACTAGACAAAACGGGACCAAACCCTCCTCCCATCTACCATCACCCACAGGAGGAGAAACCAAGGGGACTAGACAAAACGGGGACCAAACCCTCATCCCGTCTACCATCACCCACAGGAGGAGAAACCAAGGTGACTAGACAAAACGGGACCAAACCCCCCTCCCATCTACCATCACCCACAGGAGGAGAAACCAAGGGGACTAGACAAAACGGGGACCAAACCCTCCTCCCGTCTACCATCACCCACAGGAGGATAAACCAAGGGGACTAGACAAAACGGGGATCAAACCCTCCTCCCGTCTACCATCACCCACAGGAGGATAAACCAAGGGGACTAGATAAAACGGGGAACCAAACCCTCCTCCCGTCTACCATCACCCACAGGAGGATAAACCAAGGGGACTAGACAAAACGGGACCAAACCCTCATCCCGTTTACCATCACCCACAGGAGGAGAAACCAAGGGGACTAGACAAAACGGGACCAAACCCCCCTCCCGTCTACCATCACCCACAGGAGGATAAACCAAGGGGACTAGACAAAACGGGGACCAAACCCTCCTCCCATCTACCATCACCCACAGGAGGATAAACCAAGGGGACTAGACAAAACGGGGATCAAACCCTCCTCCCGTCTACCATCACCCACAGGAGGATAAACCAAGGGGACTAGATAAAACGGGGAACCAAACCCTCCTCCCGTCTACCATCACCCACAGGAGGATAAACCAAGGGGACTAGACAAAACGGGACCAAACCCTCCTCCCGTCTACCATCACCCACAGGAGGATAAACCAAGGGGACTAGACAAAACGGGGAACCAAACCCTCCTCCCGTCTACCATCACCCACAGGAGGATAAACCAAGGGGACTAGACAAAACGGGGAACCAAACCCTCCTCCCGTCTACCATCACCCACAGGAGGATAAACCAGGGGGACTAGACAAAACGGGACCAAACCCTCCTCCCGTCTACCATCACCCACAGGAGGATAAACCAAGGGGACTAGACAAAACGGGGACCAAACCCTCCTCCCGTCTACCATCACACACAGGAGGAGAAACCAAGGGGACTAGACAAAACGGGGACCAAACCCTCCTCCCGTCTACCATCACCCACAGGAGGATAAACCAAGGGGACTAGACAAAACGGGACCAAACCCTCCTCCCGTCTACCATCACCCACAGGAGGATAAACCAAGGGGACTAGACAAAACGGGGACAAAACCCTCCTCCCATCTACCATCACCCACAGGAGGAGAAACCAGGGGGACTAGACAAAACGGGGACCAAACCCTCCTCCCGTCTACCATTACACACAGGAGGATAAACCAAGGGGGACTAGACAAAACGGGGACCAAACCCTCCTCCCGTCTACCATCACCCACAGGAACCAAGGGGACTAGACAAAACGGGACCAAACCCTCCTCCCGTCTACATCACCCACAGGAGGAGAAACCAAGGGGACTAGACAAAACGGGGACCAAACCCTCCTCCCGTCTACATCACCCACAGGAGGATAAACCAAGGGGACTAGACAAAACGGGGACCAACCCTCCTCCCGTCTACCATCACCCACAGGAGGATAAACCAAGGGGACTAGACAAAACGGGGACCAAACCCTCCTCCCGTCTACCATCACCCCAGGAGGATAAACCAAGGGGACTAGACAAAACGGGGACCAAACCCTCCTCCCGTCTACCATCACCCACAGGAGGATAAACCAAGGGGACTAGACAAAACAGGGACCAAACCCTCCTCCCGTCTACCATCACCCACAGGAGGATAAACCAAGGGGACTAGACAAAACGGGGACCAAACCCTCCTCCCGTCTACCATCACCCACAGGAGGATAAACCAAGGGGACTAGACAAAACAGGGAACCAAACCCTCCTCCCGTCTACCATCACCCCAGAGAACCAGGAGGATAAACCAAGGGGACCTAGACAAAACAGGGAACCAAACCCTCCTCCCGTCTACCATCACCCACAGGAGGATAAACCAAGGGGACTAGACAAACGGGACAAACCCTCACACGGGACCAAACCCTCAGGCGATCTACCATCACCCACAGGGACCAGGACTAAACGGGACCAAACCCTCCTCCCGTCTACCATCACCCACAGGAGGATAAACCAAGGGGACTAGACAAAACGGGACCAAACCCTCCTCCCGTCTACCATCACCCACAGGGGACTAGACACGGGACCAAACCCCCCCCCCACCCACAGGAGGACTAGAACAGACAAAACGGGGACCAAACCCTCCTCCCGTCTACCATCACCCACAGGAGGAGAAGAAACCAAGGGGACTAGACAAAACGGGACCAAACCCTCCTCCCGTCTACCATCACCCACAGGAGGATAAACCAAGGGGACTAGACAAAACGGGGAACCAAACCCTCCTCCCGTCTACCATCACCCACAGGAGGATAAACCAAGGGGACTAGACAAAACGGGGAACCAAACCCTCCTCCCGTCTACCATCACCCACAGGAGGAGAAACCAAGGGGACTAGACAAAACGGGGACCAAACCCTCCTCCCGTCTACATCACCCACAGGAGGATAAACCAAGGGGACTAGACAAAACGGGGACCAAACCCTCCTCCCGTCTACCATCACCCACAGGAGGATAAACCAAGGGGACTAGACAAAACGGGGAACCAAACCCTCCTCCCGTCTACCATCACCCACAGGAGGATAAACCAAGGGGACTAGACAAAACGGGACCAAACCCTCCTCCCGTCTACCATCACCCACAGGAGGATAAACCAAGGGGACTAGACAAAACGGGGAACCAAACCCTCCTCCCGTCTACCATCACCCACAGGAGGATAAACCAAGGGGACTAGACAAAACGGGGAACCAAACCCTCCTCCCGTCTACCATCACCCACAGGAGGAGAAACCAAGGGACTAGACAAAACGGGGAACCAAACCCTCCTCCCGTCTACCATCACCCACAGGAGGATAAACCAAGGGGACTAGACAAAACGGGAACCAAACCCTCCTCCCGTCTACCATCACCCACAGGAGGATAAACCAAGGGGACTAGACAAAACGGGGAACCAAACCCTCCTCCCGTCTACCATCACCCACAGGAGGATAAACCAAGGGGACTAGACAAAACGGGGAACCAAACCCTCCTCCCGTCTACCATCACCCACAGGAGGATAAACCAAGGGGACTAGACAAAACGGGGAACCAAACCCTCCTCCCGTCTACCATCACCCACAGGAGGATAAACCAAGGGGACTAGACAAAACGGGGAACAAACCCTCCTCCCGTCTACCATCACCCACAGGAGGATAAACCAAGGGGACTAGACAAAACGGGGACCAAACCCTCCTCCCGTCTACCATCACCCACAGGGGGATAAACCAAGGGGACTAGACAAAACGGGGAACAAACCCTCCTCCCGTCTACCATCACCCACAGGAGGATAAACCAAGGGGACTAGACAAAACGGGGAACCAAACCCTCCTCCCGTCTACCATCACCCACATGACCAGGGATATAACCAAGGGA
>CM074720.1:2894397-2952321 GCA_037306005.1 Rhinophrynus dorsalis | reverse complement strand
ATAAACCAAGGGGACTAGACAAAACGGGGACCAAACCCTCCTCCCGTCTACCATCACCCACAGGAGGATAAACCAAGGGGACTAGACAAAACGGGAACCAAACCCTCCTCCCGTCTACCATCACCCACAGGAGGAGAAACCAAGGGGGACTAGACAAAACGGGGACCAAACCCTCCTCCCGTCTACCATCACCCACAGGAGGATAAACCAAGGGGGACTAGACAAAACGGGAACCAAACCCCTCCTCCCGTCTACCATCACCCACAGGAGGATAAACCAAGGGGGACTAGACAAAACGGGGACCAAACCCTCCTCCCGTCTACCATCACCCACAGGAGGATAAACCAAGGGGACTAGACAAAACGGGGACCAAAACCCTCCTCCCGTCTACCATCACCCACAGGAGGAGAAACCAAGGTGGACTAGACAAAACGGGGACCAAACCCTCCTCCCCGTCTACCATCACCCACAGGAGGAGAAACCAAGGGGACTAGACAAAACGGGGACCAAACCCTCCTCCCGTCTACCATCACCCACAGGAGGATAAACCAAGGGGACTAGACAAAACGGGGACCAAACCCTCCTCCCGTCTACCATCACCCACAGGAGGATAAACCAAGGGGACTAGACAAAACGGGAGAACCAAACCCTCCTCCCGTCTACCATCACCCACAGGAGGATAAACCAAGGGGACTAGACAAAACGGGACCAAAACCCTCATCCCTTACCATCACCCACAGGAGGAGAAACCAAGGGGACTAGACAAAACGGGACCAAACCCCCCTCCCGTCTACCATCACCCACAGGAGGATAAACCAAGGGGACTAGACAAAACGGGGACCAAACCCTCCTCCCATCTACCATCACCCACAGGAGGATAAACCAAGGGGACTAGACAAAACGGGGATCAAACCCTCCTCCCGTCTACCATCACCCACAGGAGGATAAGACCCAAGGGGACTAGACAAAACGGGGAACCAAACCCTCCTCCCTGTCTACCATCACCCACAGGAGGATAAACCAAGGGGGACTAGACAAAACGGGGACCAAACCCTCCTCCCGTCTACCCATCACCCACAGGAGGATAAACCAAGGGGGACTAGACAAAACGGGGAACCAAACCCTCCTCTCCCGTCTACCATCACCCACAGGAGGATAAACCAAGGGGACTAGACAAAACGGGGAACCAAACCCTCCTCCCGTCTACCATCACCCACAGGAGGATAAACCAGGGGGACTAGACAAAACGGGACCAAACCCTCCTCCCGTCTACCATCACCCACAGGAGGATAAACCAAGGGGACTAGACAAAACGGGGACCAAACCCTCCTCCCGTCTACCATCACCCACAGGAGGATAAACCAAGGGGACTAGACAAAACGGGGACCAAACCCTCCTCCCCGTCTACCATCACCCACAGGAGGATAAACCAAGGGGACTAGACAAAACGGGACCCAAACCCTCCTCCCGTCTACCCATCACCCACAGGAGGATAAACCAAGGGGACTAGACAAAACGGGGACAAAACCCCCCTCCCATCTACCATCACCCACAGGAGGAGAAACCAGGGGACTAGACAAAACGGGGACCAAACCCTCCTCCCCGTCTACCATTACACACACAGGAGGATAAACCAAGGGGACTAGACAAAACGGGGACCAAACCCTCCTCCCGTCTACCATCACCCACAGGAGGATAAACCAAGGGGGACTAGACAAAACGGGACCAAACCCTCCTCCCGTCTACATCAACCCACAGGAGGATAAACCAAGGGGACTAGACAAAACGGGGACCAAACCCTCCTCCCGTCTACATCACCCACAGGAGGATAAACCAAGGGGACTAGACAAAACGGGACCAAACCCTCCTCCCGGTCTACCATCACCCACAGTCACCCACAGGAGGATAAACCAAGGGGACTAGACAAAACGGGGACCAAACCCTCCTCCCGTCTACCATCACCCACAGGAGGATAAACCAAGAGGACTAGACAAAACGGGGACCAAACCCTCCTCCCGTCTACCATCACCCACAGGAGGATAAACCAAGGGGACTAGACAAAACAGGGAACCAAACCCTCCTCCCGTCTACCATCACCCACAAGAGGATAAACCAAGGGGACTAGACAAAACGGGGACCAAACCCTCCTCCCGTCTACCATCACCCACAGGAGGAGAAACCAAGGGGACTAGACAAAACGGGGACCAAACCCTCCTCCCGTCTACCATCACCCACAGGAGGATAAACCAAGGGGACTAGACAAAACAGGGAACCAAACCCTCCTCCCGTCTACCATCACCCACAGGAGGATAAACCAAGGGGACTAGACAAAACGGGACCAAACCCTCCTCCCGTCTATAATCACCCACAGGAGGATAAACCAAGGGGACTAGACTAAACGGGGAACCAAACCCTCCTCCCGTCTACCATCACCCACAGGAGGATAAACCAAGGGGGACTAGACAAAACGGGGACCAAACCCTCCTCCCGTCTACCATCACCCACAGGAGGATAAACCAAGGGGACTAGACAAAACGGGAACCAAACCCTCCTCCTGTCTACATCACCCACAGGGGGATAAACCAAGGGGACTAGACAAAACGGGGACCAAACCCTCCTCCCGTCTACCATCACCCACAGGAGGAGAAACCAAGGGGACTAGACAAAACGGGGACCAAACCCTCCTCCCGTCTACCATCACCCACAGGAGGAGAAACCAAGGGGACTAGACAAAACGGGACCAAACCCTCCTCCCGTCTATAATCACCCACAGGAGGATAAACCAAGTGGACTAGACTAAACGGGGAACCAAACCCTCCTCCCGTCTACATCACCCACAGGAGGATAAACCAAGGGGACTAGACAAAACGGGGAACCAAACCCTCCTCCCGTCTACCATCACCCACAGGAGGAGAAACCAAGGGGACTAGACAAAACGGGGAACCAAACCCTCCTCCCGTCTACCATCACCCACAGGAGGAGAAACCAAGGGGACTAGACAAAACGGGGACCAAACCCTCCTCCCGTCTACCATCACCCACAGGAGGATAAACCAAGGGGGACTAGACAAAACGGGGACCAAACCCTCCTCCCGTCTACCATCACCCACAGGAGGATAAACCAAGGGGGACTAGACAAAACGGGACCAAACCCTCCTCCCGTCTACATCACCCACAGGAGGATAAACCAAGGGGACTAGACAAAACGGGGAACCAAACCCTCCTCCCGTCTACCATCACCCACAGGAGGATAAACCAAGGGGACTAGACAAAACGGGGAACCAAACCCTCCTCCCGTCTACCATCACCCACAGGAGGAGAAACCAAGGGACTAGACAAAACGGGGAACCAAACCCTCCTCCCGTCTACCATCACCCACAGGAGGATAAACCAAGGGGACTAGACAAAACGAGGAACCAAACCCTCCTCCCGTCTACCATCACCCACAGGAGGATAAACCAAGGGGACTAGACAAAACGGGGAACCAAACCCTCCTCCCGTCTACCATCACCCACAGGAGGAGAAACCAAGGGGACTAGACAAAACGGGGATCAAACCCTCCTCCCGTCTACCATCACCCACAGGAGGATAAACCAAGGGGACTAGACAAAACGGGACCAAACCCTCCTCCCGTCTACCATCACACACAGGAGGAGAAACCAAGGGGACTAGACAAAACGGGGATCAAACCCTCCTCCTGTCTACCATCACCCACAGGAGGATAAACCAAGGGGACTAGACAAAACGGGGACCAAACCCTCCTCCCGTCTACCATCACCCACAGGAGGATAAACCAAGGGGACTAGACAAAACGGGGAACCAAACCCTCCTCCCGTCTACCATCACCCACAGGAGGAGAAACCAAGGGGGACTAGACAAAACGGGGACCAAACCCTCCTCCCGTCTACCATCACCCACAGGAGGATAAACCAAGGGGACTAGACAAAACGGGGACCAAACCCTCCTCCCGTCTACCATCACCCACAGGAGGATAAACCAAGGGGACTAGACAAAACGGGACCAAACCCTCCTCCCGTCTACCATCACCCACAGGAGGATAAACCAAGGGGACTAGACATAACGGGGACCAAACCCTCCTCCCGTCTACCATCACCCACAGGAGGAGAAACCAGGGGGACTAGACAAAACGGGGACCAAACCCTCCTCCTGTCTACCATCACACACAGGAGGAGAAACCAAGGGGACTAGACAAAACGGGGACCAAACCCTCCTCCCGTCTACCATCACCCACAGGAGGATAAACCAAGGGGACTAGACAAAACGGGACCAAACCCTCCTCCCGTCTACCATCACACACAGGAGGAGAAACCAAGGGGACTAGACAAAACGGGGATCAAACCCTCCTCCCGTCTACCATCACCCACAGGAGGATAAACCAAGGGGACTAGACAAAACGGGGACCAAACCCTCCTCCCGTCTACCATCACCCACAGGAGGATAAACCAAGGGGACTAGACAAAACGGGGAACCAAACCCTCCTCCCGTCTACCATCACCCACAGGAGGAGAAACCAAGGGGGACTAGACAAAACGGGGACCAACCCTCCTCCCGTCTACCATCACCCACAGGAGGATAAACCAAGGGGACTAGACAAAACGGACCCAAACCCTCCTCCCGTCTACCATCACCCACAGGAGGATAAACCAAGGGGACTAGACAAAACGGGGAACCAAACCCTCCTCCCGTCTACCATCACCCACAGGAGGATAAACCAAGGGGACTAGACAAAACGGGACCAAACCCTCCTCCCATCTACCATCACCCACAGGAGGAGAAACCAAGGGGACTAGACAAAACGGGGGACCAAACCCTCATCCCGTCTACCATCACCCACAGGAGGAGAAACCAAGGTGACTAGACAAAACGGGACCAAACCCCCCTCCCATCTACCATCACCCACAGGAGGAGAAACCAAGGGGACTAGACAAAACGGGGACCAAACCCTCCTCCCGTCTACCATCACCCACAGGAGGATAAACCAAGGGGACTAGACAAAACGGGGATCAAACCCTCCTCCCGTCTACCATCACCCACAGGAGGATAAACCAAGGGGACTAGATAAAACGGGGAACCAAACCCTCCTCCCGTCTACCATCACCCACAGGAGGATAAACCAAGGGGACTAGACAAAACGGGACCAAACCCTCATCCCGTCTACCATCACCCACAGGAGGAGAAACCAAGGGGACTAGACAAAACGGGACAAACCCCCCTCCCGTCTACCATCACCCACAGGAGGATAAACCAAGGGGACTAGACAAAACGGGGACCAAACCCTCCTCCCGTCTACCATCACCCACAGGAGGATAAACCAAGGGGACTAGACAAAACGGGGATCAAACCCTCCTCCCGTCTACCATCACCCACAGGAGGATAAACCAAGGGGACTAGATAAAACGGGGAACCAAACCCTCCTCCCGTCTACCATCACCCACAGGAGGATAAACCAAGGGGACTAGACAAAACGGGACCAAACCCTCCTCCCGTCTACCATCACCCACAGGAGGATAAACCAAGGGGACTAGACAAAACGGGGAACCAAACCCTCCTCCCGTCTACCATCACCCACAGGAGGATAAACCAAGGGGACTAGACAAAACGGGGAACCAAACCCTCCTCCCGTCTACCATCACCCACAGGAGGATAAACCAGGGGGACTAGACAAAACGGGACCAAACCCTCCTCCCGTCTACCATCACCCACAGGAGGATAAACCAAGGGGACTAGACAAAACGGGGACCAAACCCTCCTCCCGTCTACCATCACACACAGGAGGAGAAACCAAGGGGACTAGACAAAACGGGGACCAAACCCTCCTCCCGTCTACCATCACACACAGGAGGAGAAACCAAGGGGACTAGACAAAACGGGGATCAAACCCTCCTCCTGTCTACCATCACCCACAGGAGGATAAACCAAGGGGACTAGACAAAACGGGGACCAAACCCTCCTCCCGTCTACCATCACCCACAGGAGGATAAACCAAGGGGACTAGACAAAACGGGGAACCAAACCCTCCTCCCGTCTACCATCACCCACAGGAGGAGAAACCAAGGGGGACTAGACAAAACGGGGACCAAACCCTCCTCCCGTCTACCATCACCCACAGGAGGATAAACCAAGGGGACTAGACAAAACGGAACCAAACCCTCCTCCCGTCTACCATCACCCACAGGAGGATAAACCAAGGGGACTAGACAAAACGGGGAACCAAACCCTCCTCCCGTCTACCATCACCCACAGGAGGATAAACCAAGGGGACTAGACAAAACGGGACCAAACCCTCCTCCCATCTACCATCACCCACAGGAGGAGAAACCAAGGGGACTAGACAAAACGGGGACCAAACCCTCATCCCGTCTACCATCACCCACAGGAGGAGAAACCAAGGTGACTAGACAAAACGGGACCAAACCCCCCTCCCATCTACCATCACCCACAGGAGGAGAAACCAAGGGGACTAGACAAAACGGGGACCAAACCCTCCTCCCGTCTACCATCACCCACAGGAGGATAAACCAAGGGGACTAGACAAAACGGGGATCAAACCCTCCTCCCGTCTACCATCACCCACAGGAGGATAAACCAAGGGGACTAGATAAAACGGGGAACCAAACCCTCCTCCCGTCTACCATCACCCACAGGAGGATAAACCAAGGGGACTAGACAAAACGGGACCAAACCCTCATCCCGTTTACCATCACCCACAGGAGGAGAAACCAAGGGGACTAGACAAAACGGGACCAAACCCCCCTCCCGTCTACCATCACCCACAGGAGGATAAACCAAGGGGACTAGACAAAACGGGGACCAAACCCTCCTCCCATCTACCATCACCCACAGGAGGATAAACCAAGGGGACTAGACAAAACGGGGATCAAACCCTCCTCCCGTCTACCATCACCCACAGGAGGATAAACCAAGGGGACTAGATAAAACGGGGAACCAAACCCTCCTCCCGTCTACCATCACCCACAGGAGGATAAACCAAGGGGACTAGACAAAACGGGACCAAACCCTCCTCCCGTCTACCATCACCCACAGGAGGATAAACCAAGGGGACTAGACAAAACGGGGAACCAAACCCTCCTCCCGTCTACCATCACCCACAGGAGGATAAACCAAGGGGACTAGACAAAACGGGGAACCAAACCCTCCTCCCGTCTACCATCACCCACAGGAGGATAAACCAGGGGGACTAGACAAAACGGGACCAAACCCTCCTCCCGTCTACCATCACCCACAGGAGGATAAACCAAGGGGACTAGACAAAACGGGGACCAAACCCTCCTCCCGTCTACCATCACACACAGGAGGAGAAACCAAGGGGACTAGACAAAACGGGGACCAAACCCTCCTCCCGTCTACCATCACCCACAGGAGGATAAACCAAGGGGACTAGACAAAACGGGACCAAACCCTCCTCCCGTCTACCATCACCCACAGGAGGATAAACCAAGGGGACTAGACAAAACGGGGACAAAACCCTCCTCCCATCTACCATCACCCACAGGAGGAGAAACCAGGGGGACTAGACAAAACGGGGACCAAACCCTCCTCCCGTCTACCATTACACACAGGAGGATAAACCAAGGGGGACTAGACAAAACGGGGACCAAACCCTCCTCCCGTCTACCATCACCCACAGGAGGATAAACCAAGGGGGACTAGACAAAACGGGACCAAACCCTCCTCCCGTCTACATCACCCACAGGAGGAGAAACCAAGGGGACTAGACAAAACGGGGACCAAACCCTCCTCCCGTCTACATCACCCACAGGAGGATAAACCAAGGGGACTAGACAAAACGGGGACCAAACCCTCCTCCCGTCTACCATCACCCACAGGAGGATAAACCAAGGGGACTAGACAAAACGGGGACCAAACCCTCCTCCCGTCTACCATCACCCACAGGAGGATAAACCAAGAGGACTAGACAAAACGGGGACCAAACCCTCCTCCCGTCTACCATCACCCACAGGAGGATAAACCAAGGGGACTAGACAAAACAGGGAACCAAACCCTCCTCCCGTCTACCATCACCCACAGGAGGATAAACCAAGGGGACTAGACAAAACGGGGACCAAACCCTCCTCCCGTCTACCATCACCCACAGGAGGATAAACCAAGGGGACTAGACAAAACGGGGACCAAACCCTCCTCCCGTCTACCATCACCCACAGGAGGATAAACCAAGGGGACTAGACAAAACAGGGAACCAAACCCTCCTCCCGTCTACCATCACCCACAGGAGGATAAACCAAGGGGACTAGACAAAACGGGACCAAACCCTCCTCCCGTCTACCATCACCCACAGGAGGATAAACCAAGGGGGACTAGACAAAACGGGGACCAAACCCTCCTCCCGTCTACCATCACCCACAGGAGGATAAACCAAGGGGACTAGACAAAACGGGAACCAAACCCTCCTCCTGTCTACATCACCCACAGGGGGATAAACCAAGGGGGACTAGACAAAACGGGGACCAAACCCTCCTCCCGTCTACCATCACCCACAGGAGGAGAAACCAAGGGGACTAGACAAAACGGGGACCAAACCCTCCTCCCGTCTACCATCACCCACAGGAGGAGAAACCAAGGGGACTAGACAAAACGGGACCAAACCCTCCTCCCGTCTATAATCACCCACAGGAGGATAAACCAAGGGGACTAGACTAAACGGGGAACCAAACCCTCCTCCCGTCTACATCACCCACAGGAGGATAAACCAAGGGGACTAGACAAAACGGGGAACCAAACCCTCCTCCCGTCTACCATCACCCACAGGAGGAGAAACCAAGGGGACTAGACAAAACGGGGAACCAAACCCTCCTCCCGTCTACCATCACCCACAGGAGGAGAAACCAAGGGGACTAGACAAAACGGGGACCAAACCCTCCTCCGTCTACCATCACCCACAGGAGGATAAACCAAGGGGGACTAGACAAAACGGGGACCAAACCCTCCTCCCGTCTACCATCACCCACAGGAGGATAAACCAAGGGGGACTAGACAAAACGGGACCAAACCCTCCTCCCGTCTACATCACCCACAGGAGGATAAACCAAGGGGACTAGACAAAACGGGGAACCAAACCCTCCTCCCGTCTACCATCACCCACAGGAGGATAAACCAAGGGGACTAGACAAAACGGGGAACCAAACCCTCCTCCCGTCTACCATCACCCACAGGAGGAGAAACCAAGGGACTAGACAAAACGGGGAACCCAAACCCTCCTCCCGTCTACCATCACCCACAGGAGGATAAACCAAGGGGACTAGACAAAACGAGGAACCAAACCCTCCTCCCGTCTACCATCACCCACAGGAGGATAAACCAAGGGGACTAGACAAAACGGGGAACCAAACCCTCCTCCCGTCTACCATCACCCACAGGAGGAGAAACCAAGGGGACTAGACAAAACGGGGATCAAACCCTCCTCCCGTCTACCATCACCCACAGGAGGATAAACCAAGGGGACTAGACAAAACGGGACCAAACCCTCCTCCCGTCTACCATCACCCACAGGAGGATAAACCAAGGGGACTAGACAAAACGGGGAAAAAAAACCCTCCTCCCGTCTACCATCACCCACAGGAGGATAAACCAAGGGGACTAGACAAAACGGGGAACCAAACCCTCCTCCCGTCTACCATCACCCACAGGGGGATAAACCAAGGGGACTAGACAAAACGGGGAACCAAACCCTCCTCCCGTCTACCATCACCCACAGGAGGATAAACCAAGGGGACTAGACAAAACGGGGAACCAAACCCTCCTCCCGTCTACCATCACCCACATGAGGATAAACCAAGGGGACTAGACAAAACTGGGACCAAACCCTCCTCCCGTCTACCATCACCCACAGGAGGATAAACCAAGGGGACTAGACAAAACGGGGACCAAACCCTCCTCCCGTCTACCATCACCCACAGGAGGATAAACCAAGGGGACTAGACAAAACGGGGGAACCAAACCCTCCTCCCGTCTACCATCACCCACAGGAGGATAAACCAAGGGGACTAGACAAAACGGGGAACCAAACCCTCCTCCCATCTACCATCACCCACAGGAGGATAAACCAAGGGGGGACTAGACAAAACGGGGACCAAACCCTCCTCCCGTCTACATCACCCACAGGAGGATAAACCAAGGGGACTAGACAAAACGGGGAACCAAACCCTCCTCCCGTCTACCATCACCCACAGGAGGATAAACCAAGGGGGACTAGACAAAACGGGACCAAACCCTCCTCCCGTCTACATCACCCACAGGAGGATAAACCAAGGGGACTAGACAAAACGGGGAACCAAACCCTCCTCCCGTCTACCATCACCCACAGGAGGATAAACCAAGGGGACTAGACAAAACGGGGAACCAAACCCTCCTCCCGTCTACCATCACCCACAGGAGGAGAAACCAAGGGGACTAGACAAAACGGGGAACCAAACCCTCCTCCCGTCTACCATCACCCACAGGAGGATAAACCAAGGGGACTAGACAAAACGGGGAACCAAACCCTCCTCCCGTCTACCATCACCCACAGGAGGATAAACCAAGGGGACTAGACAAAACTGGGACCAAACCCTCCTCCCGTCTACCATCACCCACAGGAGGATAAACCAAGGGGACTAGACAAAACGGGGACCAAACCCTCCTCCCGTCTACCATCACCCACAGGAGGATAAACCAAGGGGACTAGACAAAACGGGGAACCAAACCCTCCTCCCGTCTACCATCACCCACAGGAGGATAAACCAAGGGGACTAGACAAAACGGGGAACCAAACCCTCCTCCCATCTACCATCACCCACAGGAGGATAAACCAAGGGGGACTAGACAAAACGGGGACCAAACCCTCCTCCCATCTACCATCACCCATAGGAGGATAAACCAAGGGGACTAGACAAAACGGGGACCAAACCCTCCTCCCGTCTACCAAACGCAACTGAATAGATCCAGCTCTGGCTGAGTGAGGCCTGGACAGGAGAGAGAGAGAGAGAGAAACCACATGAGAGAGAGCGAGACCACATGAGAGGGAGACACCACAAGAGAGAGACCACATGAGAGGGAGAGAGACCACATGAGAGGGAGAGAGAGAGAGACCACATGTGAGGGAGAGAGACCACATGAGAGGGAGAGAGAGAGAGAGAGAGAGACCACATGAGAGGGTGAGAGAGAGAGACCACATGAGAGAGAGAGAGAGAGAGAGAGAGAGAGACCACATGAGAGGGTGAGAGAGAGAGACCACATGAGAGGGAGAGAGAGAGAGACCACATGAGAGGGAGAGAGAGAGAGAGAGACCACATGAGAGGGGGAGAGAGAGAGACCACATGAGAGGGGGAGAGAGAGAGACCACATGAGAGGGAGAGAGAGAGAGACCACATGAGAGGGAGAGAGACCACATGAGAGGGGGAGACCACATGAGAGGGGGAGAGAGAGAGACCACATGAGAGGGGGAGAGAGAGAGACCACATGAGAGGGGGAGAGAGAGAGACCACATGAGAGGGGGAGGGAGAGAGACCACATGAGAGGGGGAGGGAGAGAGACCACATGAGAGGGGGAGGGAGAGAGACCACATGAGAGGGAGAGGGAGAGAGACCACATGAGAGGGAGAGAGAGAGACCACATGAGAGGGGGAGAGAGAGAGACCACATGAGAGGGGGAGAGAGACCACATGAGAGGGGGATGGAGAGAGACCACATGAGAGGGAGAGAGAGACCACATGAGAGGGAGAGAGCATGAATGCATAAGAGAAAAACCACATGATGGAGACTACATGAGAGAGACCAAACCATCATATGAGAGTGAGACCCAGAATATGAGAGAGAGGGCATGAAAAGGGGTATTTCTGTGCACTTACCGATAACTCCTTTTCTCTTAGTTCTTGTGGAACCATGGGGTTAAGTAACTACCTCTAGGACACAGAGCATTTGCAAACTAAAGCTCTCTAGAGGCAGAGTCTCCCACCCATGTCCACATAAACCCCGGCCAGCGGCAGCCTTCAGTTTCAATGTATGCAAGAAGAAAAACATAAGTATGGGTGTAAGGTGGCCACCACACCAGAGAACTCAGAGGACAACCCTGCCCAGAAATCAAACAACCTGTTCTTCTCCTGGAGGGAGGTCATATGTTGCACAAAGACTAAGAGAAAATTATTTATCTCTAAGTACACAGAAGTCCCATTTTCTCTTTTGTCCTTTGTGGAACACAGGATCCACAGGGTTATACCAAAGGTATCACACCCAGAATTCCAGGGAGGGAAAAAAACCCTCCCAACAATAATACCAGCCTCAGCAGATACAAAAGAAGTTTAACCATGAACCTCAGATGTCAATGGACACTGCCACACAAAACGAATTAACAGCAGACAAGGTTACTAGAAAGGGAGGAAAATGCACCTACACAGGCAGTCCCACCTGGAGGACTTTTTCCCCAAACTAGCCTTCACCTTATCACAGCCTTCCACAGCTGTTCCTCACAGGCCTGATTCTGTAATCCCAGGAAGCACCCAGCATTCTGATGGAATGAGCTGTTACACTAAACATTACCGCCATTTTATTTATGATGTAGGCCTGGTGAATGGTCACCTTGATCCAAGAAGCCACCGTCACCACCATAAATGCCGCCTGGCCCACACATGGGGCTTCAGTAATAAAAAGCAAATCCGTTCTGAGAAAAGGTTCAATGAGACGAATGTAGAAGAAAACATAAATACATCCGGAAAATGAAGATCCTAGAACAAAGAGAAGAAAGCACAATCTCCTAATTAATATGGAAATCAGAAGCCACCTTGGGGAGAAACCCAAAGCAAGTAAGCAGAGCTAACTTATCTGAATGGAAAACCAGAATGGGGGCTCTACAAGACAAAGCCTGCAATTCTGCCACATGCCAGTCACAATCACTAGAAGGATAACCGTCTTCAGTGCCAAGCAACAAAGAGACACAACGGTTCAAAGGATCCCTCTGAAGTTCTTCTAGGACTAGGTTCAGATCCCCTGGAGAAGCTTCTTGTCGAGGCCATCCTGGAGAAAGGAGATGACCAGTGGAAGATGAAAAGGCTTTTAGCCATGGTCTTCACACCACTGGACCAGACCTCATGATGCACATTAGAAGAAACTGGCTTACAAACATTAAGCATGGTCACAATGACTGGCACAGAGACACCCTTTTTCCTCCAGACATAAGCTTCAAGAGCCAAGCCATAAAGGCCAGCCTCTCCACATCTGGATAACATAGACGGCCTTGGAAGAGGAAGACGCCACAGTTCGTTTGGTGCCAGACTGACCACATTTAAGAACAACACTCTGTGAGGCCAATAAAGTGCAATCAGAATTACATGCGCTCAGTCCACACTGATGTTTCTCAACACCCTGGGAATTAAGGGCAGACTAGGAAGCATATATGGCAGAGGGAAATGCCACTGAATGTTCAACACTTCTACCGTGAAATACAGAGGCTTCCGGGACCTGGACCCTAACTGACGAACATTGAGGATCATCTTACAAACCATCAGGTCCCCAGCTGGCAGAACCCACTTCTGAACTAGTGTTGAAAATGGATGACTTTCATTCCCATTCCACAGGAACCGGGTGTTGACGGCCGAGTTAGTCCGCTATCACGCTGTCTATGCCATGAATATGAATGAACTTGCATATGTATGAGAAGGTATGCATCCCTCATGTCCAGACAATGCAAATTCTCCCCTGGACACATGCAGAATGCAAAGATTCCACCTTGAGTGTTTGAGTATGAACAAAACAAATGAGACAGATTAGGTTTAAAACAGGATAACTGCCACCACCTTTTTTGTGGACCATGAAGAAATTGGAATCTTTCTTAATCGGAGATCGAAATTAAGACCTGCATATCTACTCTGGCTTAGAGCCGCCTCCCAAAACTGAAAAGTCCTCATGGAATCCTTAACATGAAGGAGCGAGGAGGAGGATGGGGCTTCCAGAACCACCGATCTGCACACTGAGAGGGCCCACACATGGAAATGTTGCAGCTACCCAGTGATTGCCTGAGGCAGTTCGGAACTCAAAGAATCGTGCAGTGGAAGACTTGTCAGTGGAGGGATTCTGTGGGATTCTCACCCACCCAAGCAACTGTGGCCTACGGGTGGAAATGGGCCTGGCACAAAGAGGGAGTAGGAACCTTGGCACTTTAGGGTATCGGGAGAGGGTGCGAATAAAAAAACAAGGCACTTGAAGAAAAGGCGAACATTTGGGTGTAAATTGGGGTAAAAGAAAACAAACGCTTGCCCCCAGTAGCTTGGTTATTTACCTTACCCATTTCAGGACCAAAGAGCTGTTTGCCCACAAATGACAAAAAGATTGAACATGGGATCTACTGATCAGTCTTCCGTGAAAAGGAGCCATGTACAGCAACCGAGAGGGCGGATGTCTTGCGAAGAAATGTAACTGTCTCTAAGGCTGCCTCACATATATAAGCAATACTCTTGATTTTCCTGGCAATTATATAAACAATATCCCCCTTGGAAGACTCCATTTTAACCACTTTCAGTAACTGACTTCCCCAGATGGCTGCGGCCCATGCCACCCAGACTGTGGCCAAAGCTTTGTACAAAGCAGCTGCTGAGGTTGAAAAGTTCAAGAGACTAAGTGCTTTCTACCTGATCATTAAATGCAGCTGCATCCACTACCTGAGGAGCTTTGTGCTTAGAGAGGAGAAAAATAGGGGGATCAGCTACCACTGTAGGGGCCAACAGCTGCAACACAGCTAAAGAAAAAATTGTAAAGTAGGGAAAAACAGACAGAAAGACCCTCCCATCCAGCGACTTCCATCCCTCAAGGATAACCTGATCCAGATTCCTAAGAGGGGAAGTGAACAGCATACTTTCTACACCCTTTTATAATAGCAGGGAAGTATGTCTGAGCAAGATCCAAAACAGGAAATTAAAGACCTGTGAGCTTGACTCCATAGCGGACAAGATACTAGATGGGTTACTAGCTAACAGTATTCAGAATTAAGTGAAGACAAACAATATTAATAGGAATCAGGATGGTTTTATAAAGAAAATATCATGTCAGACCTAATTTTCTTGCGTTTCACGAAAGGGTAAATAATAATTTGGACAAGGGAAATGCTGCTGATGAAGTATACTTGGATTTTACAAAAGCCTTTGACACAGTGCCTCACAACAGGTTACTGCATAAATTAAAAGGCTTCGGTTTGGGCGGTGTTATCTGTACATGGATTGAGAACTGGTTAAATGATAGATGGCAGAGAGCTGTTGTAAATGGAACTTTTTCAAATTGGTTTTAAGTAGTAAGAGGGGTGCTATACAGTTCAGTCCTGGGCCCAATGCTTTTTAATTATCTAGAAGAGGGAATTGAAAGTAGCACCTCAATCTCTGCTGATGACACTAAGCTATGTAAGGAAATACATACAGAGCTGGACATTTTTCTCTGCAGAAGAATTTAGATAAACTGAGTGAACGGGCAAAAAAGTGGCAGATGACATTTAATGTAGATAAATGTAAGGTTATGCATTTGGGCTGTAGAAACAAACTTGCTACATATACTCTAAATGGGAAACAACTTGGGGAATCCTCATTATCACCCTGGTGTCCCTGTGTGTAGGAGATCAGACTGTGTGGTATGTATATAAGTGTATCACCCTGGTGTCCCTGTGTGTAGGAGATCAGACTGTGTGGTGTGTATATAAGTGTATCACCCTGGTGTCCCTGTGTTTAGGAGATCAGACTGTGTGGTGTGTATATATATGTATCACCCTGGTGTCCCTGTGTTTAGGAGATCAGACTGTGTGGTGTGTATAGAAGTGTATCACCCTGGTGTCCCTGTGTTTAGGAGATCAGACTGTGTGGTGTGTATATATGTATCACCCTGATGTCCCTGTGTTGAAGAGATCAGACTGTGTGGTGTATATATAAATGGATCACAGCGACAGATATAATATATACTATACACTATCACAGTGAGGAGGAGAGGGGCAGAGAACAGTGACAGATATAATGTATACTATACACTATCACAGTGAGGAGGAGAGAGGCAGAGAACAGTGACAGATATAATGTATACTATACACTATCACAGTGAGGAGGAGAGGGGCAGAGAAAAGTGACAGATGTAATGTATACTATACACTATCACAGTGAGGAGGAGAGAGGCAGAGAACAGTGACAGATATAATGTATACTATACACGATCACAGTGAGGAGGAGAGAGGCAGAGAACAGTGACAGATATAATGTATACTATACACTATCACAGTGAGGAGGAGAGAGGCAGAGAACAGTGACAGATATAATGTATACTATACACTATCACAGTGAGGAGGAGAGGGACAGAGAACAGTGACAGATATAATGTATACTATACACTATCACAGTGAGGAGGAGAGAGGCAGAGAACAGTGACAGATATAATATATACTATACACTATCACAGTGAGGAGGAGAGAGGCAGAGAACAGTGACAGATATAATATATACTATACACTATCACAGTGAGGAGGAGAGGGGTAGAGAACAGTGACAGATATAATGTATACTATACACTATCACAGTGAGGAGGAGAGAGGCAGAGAACAGTGACAGATATAATGTATACTATACACTATCACAGTGAGGAGGAGAGAGGCAGAGAACAGTGACAGATATAATGTATACTATACACTATCACAGTGAGGAGGAGAGAGGCAGAGAACAGTGACAGATATAATATATACTATACACTATCACAGTGAGGAGGAGAGGGGTAGAGAACAGTGACAGATATAATGTATACTACATATTAACTTTGTCATGTGGCTTTCACGCCCTGTGATGCTGTAATGTGCGGAGTCACTGGGGAAAGGCTGAAAGGTACTGCTCAGGTCCAGGAGTAATCAGTTACAGCCTCCCCGGCATGGGCACACTGCAATCCTTATAGATTTTGATGTGCCAGGACTGTCATCCATCCTTAAAAGAGTGATTCTCATGATGGTTCTAGATCCACCTGTCATTAACGGGTTAATGTGCATTTATTGTTGTGGAACAATGCGATACCCTTATAAACACAGCACTCAGTCTGATCTCCTAAACACAGGGACACCAGGGTGGGAAAGAGGGACACCACATGAATTTGGGTCTCAAAGAGAGACTGTGCCTCCTAAAGAGCTAGGTATGGACCCTAATATCTCATCAGGAGGGGCACTTGGGAGGTACGGAGTCCTGATATCTCCTATATAGACTAGGGTGGTACGGAGTCCTGATATCTCCTATATAGACTAGGGTGGTACAGAGTCCTGATATCTCCTATATAGACTAGGGAGGTACGGAGTCCTGATATCTCCTATATAGACTAGGGTGGTACGGAGTCCTGATATCTCCTATATAGACTAGGGTGGTACAGAGTCCTGATATCTCCTATATAGACTAGGGAGGTACGGAGTCCTGATATCTCCTATATAGACTAGGGTGGTACGGAGTCCTGATATCTCCTATATAGACTAGGGAGGTACAGAGTCCTGATATCTCCTATATAGACTAGGGTGGTACGGAGTCCTGATATCTCCTATATAGACTAGGGCGGTACTGAGTCCTGATATCTCCTATATAGACTAGGGAGGTACGGAGTCCTGATATCTCCTATATAGACTAGGGTGGTACGGAGTCCTGATATCTCCTATATAGACTAGGGAGGTACGGAGTCCTGATATCTCCTATATAGACTAGGGAGGTACAGAGTCCTGATATCTCCTATATAGACTAGGGAGGTACGGAGTCCTGATATCTCCTATATAGACTAGGGTGGTAAGGAGTCCTGATATCTCCTATATAGACTAGGGAGGTACGGAGTCCTGATATCTCCTATATAGACTAGGATGGTACGGAGTCCTGATATCTCCTATATAGACTAGGGAGGTACGGAGTCCGGATATCTCCTATATAGACTAGGGAGGTACGGAGTCCTGATATCTCCTATATAGACTAGGGTGGTAAGGAGTCCTGATATCTCCTATATAGACTAGGGAGGTACGGAGTCCTGATATCTCCTATATAAACTAGGGTGGTACGGAGTCCTGATATCTCCTATATAGACTAGGGTGGTACGGAGTCCTGATATCTCCTATATAGACTAGGGTGGTACAGAGTCCTGATATCTCCTATATAGACTAGGGTGGTACTGAGTCCTGATATCTCATATATAGACTAGGGAGGTACAGAGTCCTGATATCTCCTATATAGACTAGGGAGGTACAGAGTCCTGATATCTCCTATATAGACTAGGGTGGTACGGAGTCCTGATATCTCCTATATAGACTAGGGAGGTACGGAGTCCTGATATCTCCTATATAGACTAGGGAGGTACTGAGTCCTGATATCTCCTATATAGACTAGGGCGGTACAGAGTCCTGATATCTCCTATATAGACTAGGCTGGTACGGAGTCCTGATATCTCCTATATAGACTAGGGAGGTACGGAGTCCTGATATCTCCTATATAGACTAGGGAGGTACAGAGTCCTGATATCTCCTATATAGACTAGGGTGGTACTGAGTCCTGATATCTCCTATATAGACTAGGGTGGTACGGAGTCCTGATATCTCCTATATAGACTAGGGTGGTACTGAGTCCTGATATCTCCTATATAGACTAGGGAGGTACGGAGTCCGGATATCTCCTATATAGACTAGGGTGGTACGGAGTCCTGATATCTCCTATATAGACTAGGGTGGTACGGAGTCCTGATATCTCCTATATAGACTAGGGAGGTACAGAGTCCTGATATCTCCTATATAGACAAGGATGGTACGGAGTCCTGATATCTCCTATATAGACAAGGATGGTACGGAGTCCTGATATCTCCTATATAGACTAGGGTGGTACGGAGTCCTGATATCTCCTATATAGACTAGGGAGGTACGGAGTCCTGATATCTCCTATATAGACAAGGATGGTACGGAGTCCTGATATCTCCTATATAGACAAGGATGGTACGGAGTCCTGATATCTCCTATATAGACTAGGGAGGTACGGAGTCCTGATATCTCCTATATAGACTAGGGTGGTACGGAGTCCTGATATCTCCTATATAGACTAGGGTGGTACGGAGTCCTGATATCTCCTATATAGACAAGGATGGTACGGAGTCCTGATATCTCCTATATAGACTAGGGAGGTACGGAGTCCTGATATCTCCTATATAGACTAGGGAGGTACAGAGTCCGGATATCTCCTATATAGACTAGGGTGGTACGGAGCCCTGATATCTCCTATATAGACTAGGGAGGTACGGAGTCCTGATATCTCCTATATAGACTAGGGAGGTACAGAGTCCTGATATCTCCTATATAGACAAGGATGGTACGGAGTCCTGATATCTCCTATATAGACAAGGATGGTACGGAGTCCTGATATCTCCTATATAGACTAGGGAGGTACGGAGTCCTGATATCTCCTATATAGACTAGGGTGGTACGGAGTCCTGATATCTCCTATATAGACAAGGATGGTACGGAGTCCTGATATCTCCTATATAGACTAGGGAGGTACGGAGTCCTGATATCTCCTATATAGACTAGGGAGGTACAGAGTCCTGATATCTCCTATATAGACTAGGGAGGTACAGAGTCCTGATATCTCCTATATAGACTAGGGAGGTACGGAGTCCTGATATCTCCTATATAGACTAGGCTGGTACGGAGTCCTGATATCTCCTATATAGACTAGGGAGGTACGGAGTCCTGATATCTCCTATATAAACTAGGGTGGTACGGAGTCCTGATATCTCCTATATAGACTAGGGTGGTACTGAGTCCTGATATCTCCTATATAGAATAGGGAGGTACGGAGTCCTGATATCTCCTATATAGACTAGGGTGGTACAGAGTCCTGATATCTCCTATATAGACTAGGGAGGTACAGAGTCCTGATATCTCCTATATAGACTAGGGTGGTACGGAGTCCTGATATTTCCTATATAGACTAGGGTGGTAAGGAGTCCTGATATCTCCTATATAGACTAGGGAGGTACGGAGTCCTGATATCTCCTATATAGACTAGGGTGGTACCGAGTCCTGATATCTCCTATATAGACTAGGGAGGTACGGAGTCCTGATATCTCCTATATAGACTAGGGAGGTACGGAGTCCTGATATCTCCTATATAGACTAGGGTGGTACAGAGTCCTGATATCTCCTATATAGACTAGGGTGGTACTGAGTCCTGATATCTCATATATAGACTAGGGTGGTACGGAGTCCTGATATCTCCTATATAGACAAGGATGGTACGGAGTCCTGATATCTCCTATATAGACTAGGGTGGTACGGAGTCCTGATATCTCCTATATAGACTAGGGAGGTACGGAGTCCTGATATCTTCTATATAGACTAGGGTGGTACGGAGTCCTGATATCTCTTATATAGACTAGGGAGGTACAGAGTCCTGATATCTCCTATATAGACTAGGGAGGTACGGAGTCCGGATATCTCCTATATAGACTAGGGCGGTACTGAGTCCTGATATCTCCTATATAGACTAGGGAGGTACAGAGTCCTGATATCTCCTATATAGACTAGGGAGGTACGGAGTCCTGATATCTCCTATATAGACTAGGGAGGTACGGAGTCCTGATATCTCCTATATAGACTAGGGTGGTACTGAGTCCTGATATCTCCTATATAGACTAGGGAGGTACAGAGTCCTGATATCTCCTATATAGACTAGGGAGGTACGGAGTCCTGATATCTCCTATATAGACTAGGGTGGTACCGAGTCCTGATATCTCCTATATAGACTAGGGAGGTACGGAGTCCTGATATCTCCTATATAGACTAGGGAGGTACGGAGTCCTGATATCTCCTATATAGACTAGGGTGGTACAGAGTCCTGATATCTCCTATATAGACTAGGGTGGTACTGAGTCCTGATATCTCATATATAGACTAGGGTGGTACGGAGTCCTGATATCTCCTATATAGACAAGGATGGTACGGAGTCCTGATATCTCCTATATAGACTAGGGTGGTACGGAGTCCTGATATCTCCTATATAGACTAGGGAGGTACGGAGTCCTGATATCTTCTATATAGACTAGGGTGGTACGGAGTCCTGATATCTCTTATATAGACTAGGGAGGTACAGAGTCCTGATATCTCCTATATAGACTAGGGAGGTACGGAGTCCGGATATCTCCTATATAGACTAGGGCGGTACTGAGTCCTGATATCTCCTATATAGACTAGGGAGGTACAGAGTCCTGATATCTCCTATATAGACTAGGGAGGTACGGAGTCCTGATATCTCCTATATAGACTAGGGAGGTACGGAGTCCTGATATCTCCTATATAGACTAGGGTGGTACTGAGTCCTGATATCTCCTATATAGACTAGGGAGGTACAGAGTCCTGATATCTCCTATATAGACTAGGGAGGTACGGAGTCCTGATATCTCCTATATAGACTAGGGAGGTACGGAGTCCTGATATCTCCTATATAGACTAGGGTGGTACTGAGTCCTGATATCTCCTATATAGACTAGGGAGGTACGGAGTCCTGATATCTCCTATATAGACTAGGGAGGTACGGAGTCCTGATATCTCCTATATAGACTAGGGTGGTACGGAGCCCTGATATCTCCTATATAGACTAGGGTGGTACGGAGTCCCGATATCTCCTATATAGACTAGGGTGGTACGGTGTCCCGATATCTCCTATATAGACTAGGGTGGTATGCTATAGGTGTCTCTGCAGGCACTGGCCTCAGGCTGGTGGCCTCTAGACCGTGCTGAGATCTCTGTCTGTTCAGGGACAGTCTGGGACTTACGCTAACCTATGTGCAGCGAAAAGAGACAGAGCAGAGGTGCGAGACTAGCCACTAACTCATCCAACTGGTTGAATTAAACAGTAGAGAACTTCCTAGTTACCAGCGTGTGCAGCTTCTCCTCCAGGTCCTGATTGGTTCTCTGGGAGGCCGTGTAGCTGTTCTGTAACCTGCAAGGCAGAGAGAGGTGTGAGGGTAGGAGGAACACATGCACATAGCAGGGTCAGGATGGGGAGGGGAGAGACACAAAACAGAGGCAAGGTGGGGTGAATGCAGAGTGAGCAACAGCTTGGCAGAGAAAATGCAGAGCAAGCAGGGGCGGGGTGGAGGGATTGCAGAGCAAGCAGGGGCGGGGCGGAGGGATTGCACAGCGAGCAGGGGCGGGGTAGGGGTAGGGAAATGCACAGCGAGCAGGGGAGGGGTAGTGGTAGGGAAATGCACAGCGAGCAGGGGAGGGGTAGGGAAATGCACAGCGAGCAGGGGAGGGGTAGTGGTAGGGAAATGCACAGCGAGCAGGGGAGGGGTAGGGGTAGGGAAATGCACAGCGAGCAGGGGAGGGGAATGCACAGCGAGCAGGGAAGGGGTAGGGGAAGGGGAATGCACAGCGAGCAGGGGAGGGGTAGGGGTAGGGAAATGCACAGCGAGCAGGGGAGGGGAATGCACAGCGAGCAGGGAAGGGGTAGGGGAAGGGGAATGCACAGCGAGCAGGGGAGGGGTAGGGGTAGGGAAATGCACAGCGAGCAGGGAAGGGGTAGGGGTAGGGAAATGCACAGCGAGCAGGGAAGGGGTAGGGAAATGCACAGCGAGCAGGGAAGGGGAATGCACAGCGAGCAGGGAAGGGGAATGCACAGCGAGCAGGGAAGGGGAATGCACAGCGAGCAGGGGAGGGGAATGCACAGCGAGCAGGGGAGGGGAATGCACAGCGAGCAGGGGAGGGGAATGCACAGCGAGCAGGGGAGGGGTGGGGGAATGCACAGCGAGCAGGGAAGGGGAGGAGGGAATGCACCTCGAGCAGGAACAGGATAGGGAGGGAATGCAGAGCGAGCAGGAACAGGATAGGGAGGGAATGCAGAGCGAGCAGGAACAGGAAAGGGAGGGAATACACAGCCAGCAGGAACAGGAAAGGGAAGGAATACACAGCCAGCAGGAACAGGAAAGGGAGGGAAAGCAGAGCGAGCAGGAACAGGAAAGGGAGGGAATGCACAGTGAGCAGGAACAGGATAGGGAGGGAAAGCAGAGCGAGCAGGAACAGGAAAGGGAGGGAATGCAGAGCGAGCAGGAACAGGATAGGGAGGGAAAGCAGAGCGAGCAGGAACAGGAAAGGGAGGGAATGCAGAGCGAGCAGGAACAGGATAGGGAGGGAATGCAGAGCGAGCAGGAACAGGATAGGGAGGGAATGCAGAGCGAGCAGGAACAGGATAGGGAGGGAATGCAGAGCGAGCAGGAACAGGATAGGGAGGGAATGCAGAGCGAGCAGGAACAGGATAGGGAGGGAAAGCAGAGCGAGCAGGAACAGGAAAGGGAGGGAATGCACAGCGAGCAGGAACAGGATAGGGAGGGAATGCAGAGCGAGCAGGAACAGGATAGGGAGGGAATGCAGAGCGAGCAGGAACAGGATAGGGAGGGAATGCACAGCGAGCAGGAACAGGATAGGGAGGGAATGCACAGCGAGCAGGAACAGGATAGGGAGGGAATGCACAGCGAGCAGGAACAGGATAGGGAGGGAATGCACAGCGAGCAGGAACAGGAAAGGGAGGGAATGCACAGCGAGCAGGAACAGGAAAGGGAGGGAATACACAGCCAGCAGGAACAGGAAAGGGAGGGAATACATAGCCAGCAGGAACAGGAGAGGGAGGGAATGCACAGTGAGCAGGAACAGGATAGGGAGGGAAAGCAGAGCGAGCAGGAACAGGATAGGGAGGGAAAGCAGAGCGAGCAGGAACAGGATAGGGAGGGAAAGCAGAGCGAGCAGGAACAGGATAGGGAGGGAAAGCAGAGCGAGCAGGAACAGGAGAGGGAGGGAAAGCAGAGCGAGCAGGAACAGGAGAGGGAGGGAATGCACAGTGAGCAGGAACAGGATAGGGAGGGAAAGCAGAGCGAGCAGGAACAGGATAGGGAGGGAAAGCAGAGCGAGCAGGAACAGGATAGGGAGGGAAAGCAGAGCGAGCAGGAACAGGATAGGGAGGGAAAGCAGAGCGAGCAGGAACAGGAGAGGGAGGGAAAGCAGAGCGAGCAGGAACAGGAGAGGGAGGGAATGCACAGTGAGCAGGAACAGGATAGGGAGGGAAAGCAGAGCGAGCAGGAACAGGATAGGGAGGGAAAGCAGAGCGAGCAGGAACAGGTGTTACGGTTTTCTGACACTCAGACCACGGTAGAAAGTAAAAACACAGTTTTATTGAGAAAATGATAAATGAACAGTGCCCCTAGGGGCCAGTACAGGTATAATCAATATTGGCAAAATACAGACCAAGTAAGGATAATGCAACATATAGAGTGGTACACTGCCATACAGGGTTAAAGAGGAGAAACTGAAGCTACTCAGTCCTTGATTAGCCAACACCCAGGATATGATAACAGTCTCTTGTTGGTGAGAAGCGGAGTATAGTGTCTGCACTGAATCACTCTCAAAGGTAGTATAATGGAGCGCACCAACAGACCAGAGCTGAGCCAATACCACCACCGTGGGATTCGTGGAGGAAAGCTACTGCTAGAGCTGACAAGACCAGAACCTGAATCGCCTTAACGTACCCTCAGTAGTAACCCTGCGTGTGCCAACGGGATAGCGCCCAAACACCCCTGGGGTGCCAAAATAGACTGACACTGCACAAGCTATATGAGAGCCGGAGCACTGGATAGTGCGGAGGATAACGTAATACCTTGAGCGTTAGGAAACCTGAGCCACGACACCCTTCCGGTGCCGCACGGAAACCCACACTACAAGAGTGGACAGGCTACCAGCGCCAACCAGCGCAGCCACGGTGCACACCGAACACCGGAACGGACAGTGCTCTGCAAGTGTTAGGTAGGCTAGGTCTTACTGCACAGGCTCAGGACGGTAACCGGCTCTAAGGGTAACCAGAGGCTTGGCAAGTGTAAAGGATAGGCACATAAACGGAGACTACAGGCACTGCACGGGTTAATATGGTTTGGTATAGGAGAGAACAGCTCAGCAGTAAAAGCGGAAAGACTCTGTAACCTCAGGCAACAGCTCGGTAGAGAGAGGTGATCAGAGCGACACAAGACAGCTCAGAATGTCGCCGGGAGCGACCGGAGCAACTCAGGAACACTGGAACAGCACACAGGACAGGAACGTCAACCGGAACCGGATCAATACATGAAGCAGGAACGTCAGCCGGAATCGGGTCAACCACGGAGCAGGGTCGTCAGCCAGAACCGGATCAATACATGAGGCAGGAACGTCAGCCAGAACCGGGTCAATACATGAAGCAGGGTCATCAGCCAGAACCGGGTCAACCACGGAGCAGGGTCAGTAGAGTAGTCAGACAAGCCGGGTCGGTACACAGGAGAAACTGGAACTCAGCAACGAGGCGCAGGATCAGGAACACCACGAAAGGGCAACTGACAAGTGCCCAACGCAGTAAAAATAGGAACATCCTGGGCGGGCCAATCAGCCTCCTCCAATGCAAAGGTAACACAGCAAGATTGACAGGGAATCACAGGGACCGTGATAACAGGATCGGGAGGGAATGCACAGTGAGCAGGAACAGGAAAGGGAGGGAACGCACAGCGAGCAAGAACAGGATAGGGAGGGAATGCACAGTGAGCAGGAACAGGATAGGGAGGGAAAGCACAGCGAGCAGGAACAGGAAAGGGAGGGAACGCACAGTGAGCAGGAACAGGATAGGGAGGGAAAGCACAGTGAGCAGGAACAGGAAAGGGAGGGAACGCACAGCGAGCAGGAACAGGATAGGGAGTGAAAGCAGAGCGAGCAGGAACAGTATAGGGAGTGAAAGCAGAGCGAGCAGGAACAGGAAAGGGAGGGAACGCACAGTGAGCAGGAACAGGATAGGGAGGGAAAGCACAGTGAGCAGGAACAGGAAAGGAAGGGAACGCACAGCGAGCAGGAACAGAATAGGGAGGGAAAGCACAGCGAGCAGGAACAGGATAGGGAGTGAAAGCACAGTGAGCAGGAACAGGATAGGGAGGGAATCCTACCCGTTACTTGAACCCTTGCCTGGCCATAAGTTTGTTTAACCAAAAACTGTGGACATTTTTCCCTGGTTATGCTCTAAAAATACTTTGTGTATGCTGTATGTGAATGAGGACATGGACATTATTACACACATGGCTTGCTTCCAAGGGAATAGGCAGTGAGGGGTTAATTATTCCAATGTGTATTGCAGTCCCTCAAGGCACTGACTATGGGTACTGTAGCAAGACCCCCTGCTGGGTGTTAACTAAGCCATTGTGAACTGCAGTCATACCCCCTGCCCTGTGGTAATTAGTCAAGCCCTCAAGTCTTTGTTCAATCAAACCCTTTTGTATCTGAGATGTAATCCTGTCTGAGTTGTTGTGTTTGTTAGGCCATCTGCTGTTGGGCTTTTGTCTACTGTGATATGATTGGATTAAGCCCTATTGTACCTGGTTTCCCCATAAGAGGCAATGCAAGATTTGTGTATAAATATCTGTAGTTTGTGTCAATAAAGTGAGTTACGTTTGGAGTGAACAAAGAGTCCTGGAGTCTTGTATTGCTTATGGTCTAAAGTGTCCACTCTGATACCCATCCTGAATCGTCGACCGCCTGCTGCCAGCTTCCTGCGACCCAACTTCGTGGACTGTCAGGCGGCAACGTGGACTCTGCCTTGCTTCTTCCAGTTCCAGTAGAACCTTCAATTTGAGCACCGGAGTGCTCGAATGGCTGGGCAACCGCTACCCTTTGTTCCTGCGACACTTTCCCTGTTCTTCGTAGCCTGGGAGTAGAGGCTTCATTCTCTACTGCCCGTGTTTCCCTGCTCCAGCGATCCTGCAACTGTTTCCAGTGAATGTCCATACTTCAACTGGTGCATCCGACGGCGCTTATCTGGAGTCGAGAGGGAGAGACCTGGGAACGACGGCGGAAGGCGACGCAGTCCTTTCTCAGCCTCCGTTACACAGAGCGAGCAGGAAGAGGATAGGGAGGGAATGCACAGTGAGTGGGGGGAGGGAATGCACAGAGAGCAGGAACAGTATAGGGAGGGAATGCACAGAGAGCAGGAACAGTATAGGGAGGGAAAGCACAGCGAGCAGGAACAGGATAGGGAGGGAATGCACAGTGAGTGGGGTGAGGGAATGCACAGAGAGCAGGAACTGTATAGGGAGGGAGTGAACAGCGAGCAGGAACAGGATAGGGAGGGAAAGCACAGTGAGCAGGAACAGGATAGGGCGGGAAAGCACAGAGAGCAGGAACAGGAAAGGGAGGGAATGCAAAGTGAGCAGGAACAGGAAAGGAAGGGAACGCACAGCGAGCAGGAACAGGAAAGGGAAGGAACGCACAGCGAGCAGGAACAGGAAAGGGAGGGAACGCACAGAGAGCAGGAACAGGATAAGGAGGGAAAGCACAGCGAGCAGGAACAGGATAGGAAGGGAAAGCACAGCGAGCAGGAACAGGACAGGGAGGGAAGCACCGAGGGCAGAGTGGAGGAAGAGATGCTGAAAAGCACATGAAGGAGTAACTGGCGGATCAGCTGGTTCTGGGGTAGGACAATTTGCTCCCCATGCCCCCCCCCCCCCCAACACACACACCTGCGGAATTTGTCCTTCAGCTTCTCCAGCTCGTCCCGGTTGCGGCTCAGCTCCATCTCTAGGTAATGTCGTCCTGCATCCACCTCATGTTCCATGGCTTCCATCTTGGTGGTGGCATACGCCAGGCGACGTCGTAGTTCATCATTCTGATGCTGTAAATACCTGCACAAGTGACAGAGACAGAGTCACGGGAGAAAGAGGGGGATGGACAGCAAAAAAGAGACAGTTTGTGTGACGGAATGGTTGTCACCCTGAGAATGAACCCGTCTGTTCTCAGTGATTTCCACCATGTGGTCCCATTCTGAAGAACATTAATGTCCCCGGTGTGTGCGTGTATTAGAGAGAGTCGTCCAAGTACCAGCATTGAATGGGTTAGTTACTATGTATGTCTGAAGGACAGGGGGATGGCGCCATGGGGTCTAGCTAAAATATTGTGTTATCAGAAAGTCTTCTGTGGGTCACTGGGCAGATAGAGGGGGGTACAGCAAATCTGTGAGTGGAATGTGTGTCCCGTCCCCCCTTACATCAGACCAAGCACATCATATCATGTAAATGGGACCTGGGACATCAGATCCTGGAGGGGGGTGGGTAGAAAGAAGTCCAAGAGAGAACTCAGGGAGAAGAGAGAGATGGGAATGTAGGAGCAGGGGAGAAGGCCTCCCTAGAATGGAGGGAGGCCTGAGGTCAGTCTGGAGTTGGACTGGTCCATGTGCTTGCTAAAGGAGTACTGGGGAAGCTGGGATTGGTGTGTGCCCTCACCAGAAGAGTTAGGGTGAGTGGGCACTGAAGTGGCCGGGTGCCTCTTTCAGTTGTGTGCTATAAGCCAAGCTGAGGCAGCTGCAGCCACAGAAAATGCCCTGACGTTCCCATAACAAGGACAGTGGCTGTACAGCTAAATTTCATTGCCTACGGACCAAGAATGTAAGGCACAAAGAAGTATTATGCAAGCCATCACCAAGTGGGTCCCGCTCCTGTCTCTGCCGGGACTCTGCGGGTCCCGCTGCCGGGACTCTGCGGGTCCCGCTCCCGTCTCTGCCGGGACTCTGCGGGTCCCGCTCCCGTCTCTGCCGGGACTCTGCGGGTCCCGCTCCCGTCTCTGCCGGGACTCTGCGGGTCCCGCTCCCGTCTCTACTGGGACTGTGTGTCTGTAACGGATCCTACTAGTGGCTATTTTAAGGCTGTAAAGTTCAAAGTAGTGTTTATATCACGTCTGATCCCAGAAAGATCCCAGAAGGGCAGACAGTATAACAGAATTCCCATCAAGTACACAGGTAAGGGGCCCTGGCGCCTGTTGGCGAGGCTGTGCTGGGTCATTTTATATAAATGGAGTGACTTTCAGTAACATATAAAGGGAAACAGGAAACCTAATGAATTATAAATGCACACAACTGAATGATCCTGTTACCGGTCTGCTCCCAGACTGATCCTGTTACCAACACCCACTAAATTATTCATTACTGGAGAACCGCACTGCCTGGTGGACACGGTACCAGTCTCGGGGACATCCTGGTTCTAGAAAAAAACCCACCTACCACCTAAATAAATAACCCACCTTTCACTCTCTCCAGATCTATAATGTTACTCACAGTACCAGTCTATAATACACACAGTGCTATGTGTTACAGTACAGGTCTATAATACACACAGTGCTATGTGTTACAGTACAGGTCTATAATACACACAGTGCTATGTGTTACAGTACAGGTCTATAATACACACAGTGCTATGTGTTACAGTACAGGTCTATAATACACACAGTGCTATGTGTTACAGTACAGGTCTATAATACACAGCGCTATGTGTTACAGTACAGGTCTATAATACACAGTGCTATGTGTTACAGTACCAGTCTATAATACACACAGTGCTATGTGTTACAGTACAGGTCTATAATACACACAGTGCTATGTGTTACAGTACAGGTCTATAATACACACAGCGCTATGTGTTACAGTACAGGTCTATAATACACACAGTGCTATGTGTTACAGTACAGGTCTATAATACACACAGTGCTATGTGTTACAGTACAGGTCTATAATACACACAGTGCTATGTGTTACAGTACAGGTCTATAATACACACAGCAGGTGTTGGCTGATAATAGAGATCTGGTGGGTATGTGCTGGATGGTAATAGAAATCTGTGGGTACTGGATACTTACTGGATACGGTCCACCTCTGTCAGGGCGTCCTGGGGAGCAAAGAGAATTGGAGAACTGGTTAGTGACACACAAGATGCCCAGGGCAACTCAAACCCCCACAGTACTGACCCCTAATATACACTACATATCCCATGGTTTCAGACAGTGACTGGCCAGGCATCTTGGAAATTATAGTCCTCAGCAGCTGGAGGGACTCAAGTTGTCTGCCTCTTCATTATCATTAAGCTATAGAAAGAAACATACTACATATACAATAAATGGGAAACAACTTGGGAAATCCTCATTAGAGAAAGATTTAGGAGAACTGATAGACAATAGACTTCACAGCAGTGTGCAGAGTCACTCAGCTGCTGCAAGAGCAAATAGAGTACTAGCCTACATAAAAAGAGGTGTAGAAGCAAGGGATGGGAATATTATCCTACCTCTGTATAAATCCTTGGTTAGGCCTCATCTAGAATATGGAGTACAATTTTGGGCACCAGAGACCTTGTTGATGCAGTTTAGCTACATTGTGTCTTGCTGTTGTGCTCAGTCTTGCCATGGTGCATGACTTTTGACATTCAACTGTCCTCAGCAACCTCACCTTTTTAGCAGAGTTTGGCTGTTCCTCACCCAGTTTTATTCCTCCTACACAGCTGCTTCAGTTAATGGTTGTGATTCAACCCACATATTAAACTGATGATCATTAGCACCTGTTTGGTATAATAGTTTAATTACACACCTGACTATATGCCTAGAAGAACTGATGCTGTTTTGAAGGCATAGGGTGGTCACACCAAATATTGATTTTTTCTTTTTTTTCTTCCAAGCCTGTCTAAAACTTTTGCACATTGTTGTATTATATATACACACTAGTAGGAAAGCCTGTATACACAGGATGAAGTGCCACCCAGTGCCCTCGGCTGCTGCCCTGGAGCCGGGAGCACAGGCGGTGAGCCGTCCGGAGCTCCCCACTCCGCATCAGCGCATGCGGCCAGTTCCTAGTCCCTACTGCGCATGACTACATCTTTCCTGTAGTCCCTACTGCGCATGACTACATCTTTCCTGCCGTCCCTACTGCACATGACTGTATCTTTCCTGTAGTCCTTACTGCGCATGACACATCTTTCCTGTAGTCCCTACTGCGCATGACACATCTTTCCTGTAGTCCCTACTGCACATGACTGTATCTTTCCTGTAGTCCCTACTGTACATGACTGTATCTTTCCTGTAGTCCCTACTGCACATGACTGTATCTTTCCTGTAGTCTCTACTGCACATGACTGTATCTTTCCTGCAGTCCCTACTGCACATGACTGTATCTTTCCTGCAGTCCCTACTGCACATGACTGTATCTTTCCTGCAGTCCCTACTGCACATGACTGTATCTTTCCTGTAGTCTCTACTGCACATGACTGTATCTTTCCTGTAGTCCCTACTGCACATGACTGTATCTTTCCTGCAGTCCCTACTGCACATGACTGTATCTTTCCTGTAGTCCCTACTGCACATGACTGTATCTTTCCTGTAGTCTCTACTGCACATGACTGTATCTTTCCTGTAGTCCCTACTGCACATGACTGCATCTTTCCTGTAGTCCCTACTGCACATGACTGTATCTTTCCTGTAGTCCCTACTGCACATGACTGTATCTTTCCTGCAGTCTCTACTGCGCATGACTGTATCTTTCCTGTAGTCCCTACTGCACATGACTGTATCTTTCCTGTAGTCCCTACTGCACATGACTGCATCTTTCCTGTAGTCCCTACTGCACATGACTGTATCTTTCCTGTAGTCCCTACTGCACATGACTGTATCTTTCCTGCAGTCTCTACTGCACATGACTGTATCTTTCCTGTAGTCCCTACTGCACATGACTGTATCTTTCCTGTAGTCCCTACTGCACATGACTGTATCTTTCCTGTAGTCCCTACTGCACATGACTGTATCTTTCCTGTAGTCCCTACTGCACATGACTGTATCTTTCCTGTAGTCCCTACTGCACATGACTGTATCTTTCCTGTAGTCTCTACTGCACATGACTGTATCTTTCCTGTAGTCTCTACTGCACATGACTGTATCTTTCCTGTAGTCCCTACTGCACATGACTGCATCTTTCCTGTAGTCCCTACTGCACATGACTGTATCTTTCCTGTAGTCTCTACTGCACATGACTGTATCTTTCCTGTAGTCCCTACTGCACATGACTGTATCTTTCCTGTAGTCCCTACTGCACATGACTGTATCTTTCCTGTAGTCCCTACTGCACATGACTGTATCTTTCCTGTAGTCCCTACTGCACATGACTGTATCTTTCCTGTAGTCCCTACTGCACATGACTGTATCTTTCCTGCAGTCTCTACTGCACATGACTGTATCTTTCCTGTAGTCCCTACTGCACATGACTGTATCTTTCCTGTAGTCCCTACTGCACATGACTGTATCTTTCCTGTAGTCCCTACTGCACATGACTGTATCTTTCCTGTAGTCCCTACTGCACATGACTGTATCTTTCCTGTAGTCCCTACTGCACATGACTGTATCTTTCCTGTAGTCCCTACTGCACATGACTGCATCTTTCCTGTAGTCCCTATTGCACATGACTGTATCTTTCCTGTAGTCCCTACTGCACATGACTGTATCTTTCCTGTAGTCCCTACTGCACATGACTGTATCTTTCCTGTAGTCTCTACTGCACATGACTGTATCTTTCCTGTAGTCTCTACTGCACATGACTGCATCTTTCCTGTAGTCCCTATTGCACATGACTGTATCTTTCCTGTAGTCCCTACTGCACATGACTGTATCTTTCCTGTAGTCCCTACTGCACATGACTGTATCTTTCCTGTAGTCCCTACTGCACATGACTGTATCTTTCCTGTAGTCCCTACTGCACATGACTGTATCTTTCCTGTAGTCTCTACTGCACATGACTGTATCTTTCCTGTAGTCCCTACTGCACATGACTACATCTTTCCTGCAGTCCCTACTGCACATGACTGTATCTTTCCTGCAGTCCCTACTGCACATGACTGTATCTTTCCTGTAGTCCCTACTGTACATGACTGTATCTTTCCTGTAGTCCCTACTGCACATGACTGTATCTTTCCTGTAGTCCCTACTGCACATGACTGTATCTTTCCTGTAGTCCCTACTGCACATGACTGTATCTTTCCTGTAGTCCCTACTGCACATGACTGTATCTTTCCTGTAGTCTCTACTGCACATGACTGTATCTTTCCTGTAGTCCCTACTGCGCATGACTGTATCTTTCCTGTAGTCCCTACTGCACATGACTGTATCTTTCCTGCAGTCCCTACTGCGCATGACTACATCTTTCCTGCAGTCTCTACTGCGCATGACTGTATCTTTCCTGCGGTCCCTATTGCACATGACTGTATCTTTCCTGTAGTCCCTACTGTACATGACTACATCTTTCCTGTAGTCCCTATTGCACATGACTGTATCTTTCCTGTAGTCCCTACTGTACATGACTACATCTTTCCTGTAGTCCCTACTGCACATGACAGTATCTTTCCTGTAGTCCCTACTGCACATGACTGTATCTTTCCTGTAGTCCCTACTGCACATGACTGTATCTTTCCTGTAGTCCCTACTGCACATGACTGTATCTTTCCTGTAGTCCCTACTGCACATGACTGTATCTTTCCTGTAGTCCCTACTGCACATGACTGTATCTTTCCTGCAGTCCCTACTGCACATGACTGTATCTTTCCTGTAGTCCCTACTGCGCATGACTGTATCTTTCCTGTAGTCTCTACTGCACATGACTGTATCTTTCCTGCAGTCTCTACTGCACATGACTGTATCTTTCCTGTAGTCCCTACTGCACATGACTGTATCTTTCCTGTAGTCCCTACTGCACATGACTGTATCTTTCCTGTAGTCTCTACTGCACATGACTGTATCTTTCCTGTAGTCCCTACTGCACATGACTGTATCTTTCCTGCAGTCCCTACTGCACATGACTGTATCTTTCCTGTAGTCCCTACTGCACATGACTGTATCTTTCCTGTAGTCCCTACTGCACATGACTGTATCTTTCCTGTAGTCCCTACTGCACATGACTGTATCTTTCCTGTAGTCCCTACTGCACATGACTGTATCTTTCCTGTAGTCCCTACTGCGCATAACTGCATCTTTCCTGTAGTCCCTACTGCACATGACTGCATCTTTCCTGTAGTCCCTACTGCGCATGACTGCATCTTTCCTGTAGTCCCTACTGCACATGACTGTATCTTTCCTGTAGTCCCTACTGCACATGACTGTATCTTTCCTGTAGTCCCTACTGCACATGACTGCATCTTTCCTGTAGTCCCTACTGCACATGACTGTATCTTTCCTGTAGTCCCTACTGCACATAACTGCATCTTTCCTGCGGTCCCTATTGCACATGACTGCATCTTTCCTGTAGTCCCTACTGCACATGACTGTATCTTTCCTGTAGTCCCTACTGCACATGACTGTATCTTTCCTGTAGTCCCTACTGCACATGACTGCATCTTTCCTGTAGTCCCTACTGCACATGACTACATCTTTCCTGTAGTCCCTACTGCACATGACTGTATCTTTCCTGCAGTCTCTACTGCACATGACTGTATCTTTCCTGTAGTCTCTACTGCACATGACTGTATCTTTCCTGTAGTCCCTACTGTGCATGACTGTATCTTTCCTGTAGTCCCTACTGTGCATGACTGCATCTTTCCTGTAGTCCCTACTGCACATGACTGTATCTTTCCTGTAGTCCCTACTGCACATGACTGTATCTTTCCTGTAGTCTCTACTGCACATGACTGTATCTTTCCTGTAGTCTCTACTGCACATGACTGTATCTTTCCTGTAGTCCCTACTGCGCATGACTGCATCTTTCCTGTAGTCCCTACTGCACATGACTGCATCTTTCCTGTAGTCCCTACTGCACATGACTGTATCTTTCCTGTAGTCCCTACTGCACATGACTGTATCTTTCCTGTAGTCCCTACTGCACATGACTGTATCTTTCCTGTAGTCCCTACTGCACATGACTGTATCTTTCCTGTAGTCTCTACTGCACATGACTGTATCTTTCCTGTAGTCTCTACTGCACATGACTGTATCTTTCCTACAGTCCCTACTGCACATGACTGTATCTTTCCTACAGTCCCTACTGCACATGACTGTATCTTTCCTGCAGTCCCTACTGCACATGACTGTATCTTTCCTGCAGTCCCTACTGCACATGACTGTATCTTTCCTGCAGTCCCTACTGCACATGACTGTATCTTTCCTGTAGTCCCTACTGCACATGACTACATCTTTCCTGTAGTCCCTACTGCACATGACTGTATCTTTCCTGTAGTCTCTACTGCGCATGACTGTATCTTTCCTGTAGTCCCTACTGCGCATGACTGTATCTTTCCTGTAGTCCCTACTGCGCATGACTGTATCTTTCCTGTAGTCCCTACTGCGCATGACTGTATCTTTCCTGTAGTCCCTACTGCACATGACTGTATCTTTCCTGTAGTCTCTACTGCACATGACTGTATCTTTCCTGTAGTCCCTACTGAGCATGACTGCATCTTTCCTGTAGTCCCTACTGAGCATGACTGCATCTTTCCTGCAGTCCCTACTGCACATGACTGTATCTTTCCTGTAGTCCCTACTGCACATGACTGTATCTTTCCTGTAGTCCCTACTGCGCATGACTGTATCTTTCCTGTAGTCCCTACTGCACATGACTGTATCTTTCCTGTAGTCCCTACTGAGCATGACTGCATCTTTCCTGTAGTCCCTACTGAGCATGACTGCATCTTTCCTGCAGTCCCTACTGCACATGACTGTATCTTTCCTGTAGTCCCTACTGCACATGACTGTATCTTTCCTGTAGTCCCTACTGCACATGACTGTATCTTTCCTGTAGTCTCTACTGCACATGACTGTATCTTTCCTGTAGTCTCTACTGCACATGACTGTATCTTTCCTGTAGTCCCTACTGAGCATGACTGCATCTTTCCTGTAGTCCCTACTGAGCATGACTGCATCTTTCCTGCAGTCCCTACTGCACATGACTGTATCTTTCCTGTAGTCCCTACTGCACATGACTGTATCTTTCCTGTAGTCCCTACTGCGCATGACTGTATCTTTCCTGCAGTCCCTACTGCACATGACTGTATCTTTCCTGTAGTCTCTACTGCACATGACTGTATCTTTCCTGCAGTCCCTACTGCACATGACTGCATCTTTCCTGCAGTCCCTACTGCACATGACTGTATCTTTCCTGTAGTCCCTACTGCACATGACTGTATCTTTCCTGTAGTCCCTACTGCACATGACTGTATCTTTCCTGTAGTCCCTACTGCACATGACTACATCTTTCCTGTAGTCCCTACTGCACATGACTGCATCTTTCCTGTAGTCCCTACTGAGCATGACTGCATCTTTCCTGTAGTCCCTACTGCACATGACTGTATCTTTCCTGTAGTCTCTACTGCACATGACTGTATCTTTCCTGTAGTCCCTACTGCGCATGACTGCATCTTTCCTGTAGTCCCTACTGAGCATGACTGCATCTTTCCTGCAGTCCCTACTGCGCATGACTGTATCTTTCCTGTAGTCCCTATTGCACATGACTGTATCTTTCCTGTAGTCCCTACTGCACATGACTGCATCTTTCCTGTAGTCCCTACTGCACATGACTGTATCTTTCCTGTAGTCCCTACTGCACATGACTGTATCTTTCCTGTAGTCCCTACTGTACATGACTGTATCTTTCCTGTAGTCCCTACTGCACATGACTGTATCTTTCCTGTAGTCCCTACTGCGCATGACTGTATCTTTCCTGTAGTCCCTACTGCACATGACTGTATCTTTCCTGTAGTCCCTACTGCGCATGACTGTATCTTTCCTGTAGTCTCTACTGCACATGACTGTATCTTTCCTGTAGTCCCTACTGCACATGACTGTATCTTTCCTGTAGTCCCTACTGCACATGACTGTATCTTTCCTGTAGTCCCTACTGCACATGACTGTATCTTTCCTGTAGTCTCTACTGCTCATGACTGTATCTTTCCTGTAGTCCCTACTGCACATGACTGTATCTTTCCTGTAGTCCCTACTGCACATGACTGTATCTTTCCTGTAGTCTCTACTGCGCATGACTGTATCTTTCCTGTAGTCTCTACTGCGCATGACTGTATCTTTCCTGTAGTCCCTACTGCACATGACTGTATCTTTCCTGTAGTCCCTACTGCGCATGACTGTATCTTTCCTGTAGTCTCTACTGCACATGACTGTATCTTTCCTGTAGTCCCTACTGCACATGACTGTATCTTTCCTGTAGTCCCTACTGCACATGACTGTATCTTTCCTGTAGTCCCTACTGCACATGACTGTATCTTTCCTGTAGTCCCTACTGCACATGACTGTATCTTTCCTGTAGTCCTTACTGCACATGACTGTATCTTTCCTGTAGTCCCTATTGCACATGACTGTATCTTTCCTGTAGTCCCTACTGCACGACTGTATCTTTCCTGCCGTCCCTACTGCACATGACTGTATCTTTCCTGTAGTCCCTACTGCACATGACTGTATCTTTCCTGTAGTCCCTACTGCACATGACTACATCTTTCCTATAGTCCCTACTGCACATGACTGTATCTTTCCTGTAGTCCCTACTGCACATGACTACATCTTTCCTGTAGTCCCTACTGCACATGACTGTATCTTTCCTGTAGTCCCTACTGCACATGACTGTATCTTTCCTGTAGTCCCTACTGCACATGACTGTATCTTTCCTGTAGTCCCTACTGCACATGACTGTATCTTTCCTGTAGTCCCTACTGCACATGACTACATCTTTCCTATAGTCCCTACTGCACATGACTGTATCTTTCCTGTAGTCCCTACTGCACATGACTACATCTTTCCTGTAGTCCCTACTGCACATGACTGTATCTTTCCTGTAGTCCCTACTGCACATGACTGTATCTTTCCTGCAGTCCCTACTGCGCATGTGCTGTTACACACAGGGAGATTCTCAGGCTAGCACTTCATGTTATTTAGACACACTCACTCACACATTTCTTTTGTTGACTGTGTAAGTGAAAAGAAGTTAGCACAACCTCTGAAGTGAACAAACTTACACTTGACATAGTTTTCCAAATTGTAATGCACAGTTATTATTTAGTTGTTGGAAAAAAACAAAACAAAAAAAACAAACAAAAAACCCCCCGCAGAAATTGTGGTATGTGCAGAGGGCACCCTGTGTCAGGACCATCACTGCTGTCCTTGCCTAAAGCACGGATGACAGTCCTGACACTGTGCGCACTCCCGGGGTCTGAAATTGACCACTCGCTATCAGACCCCTGTTCGGTGCACTGGCACACATGGACATATGCCGGCACGCCGACCAGCTTCAAAGCGGTTATTAAGGGAACTATACTGCTCAGAACGCTGGTCATTAAATAATGGGAGTCAAAGGGAAATGCTGAAATCAACACAAGATCGGGAAGATCAAGAACAATCTGTGGATTTCTACCAGTGGGGATATTATATATTATATGTGGATATCTACCAGTGGGGATATTATATATTATATGTGGATATCTATCAATGGGGGATATTATATATTATCTGTGGATATCTACCAGTGGGGGATATTATATATTAGCTGTGGATATCTACCAGTGGGGATATTATATATTATATGTCGATATCTACCAGTGGGGATATTATATATTATCTGTGGATATCTACCAGTGGGGGATATTATATATTATCTGTGGATATCTACCAGTGGGGATATTATATATTATCTGTGGATATCTACCAGTTGGGGATATTATATATTATATGTGGATATCTACCAGTGGGGGATATTATATATTAGCTGTGGATATCTACCAGTGGGGGATATTATATATTAGCTGTGGATATCTACCAGTGGGGGATATTATATATTATATGTCGATATCTACCAGTGGGGATATTATATATTATCTGTGGATATCTACCAGTGGGGATATTATATATTATATGTATATATCTACCAGTGGGGATATTACATATTATCTCTGGATATCTACCAGTGGGGGATATTATATATTATATGTCGATATCTACCAGTGGGGATATTATATATTATCTCTGGATATCTACCAGTGGGGATATTATATATTATCTGTCGATATCTACCAGTGGGGATATTATATATTATCTGTGGATATCTACCAGTGGGGATATTATATGTGGATATCTACCAGTGGGGATATTATATATTATCTGTGGATAACTACCAGTGGGGATATTATATATTATCTGTGGATATCTACCAGTGGGGATATTATATGTGGATTTCTACCAGTGGGGGATATTATTTATTATCTGTGGATATCTACCAGTGGGGGATATTATTTATTATCTGTGGATATCTACCAGTGGAGGATATTATATATTATCTGTGGATATCTACCAGTGGGGGATATTATATATGGATATCTACCAGTGGGGATATTATATATTATCTGTGGATATCTACCAGTGGGGGATATTATATATTATATGTGTATATCTACCAGTGGAGGATATTATATATTATCTGTGGATATCTACCAGTGGGGGATATTATAAATTATATGTGGATATCTACCAGTGGAGGATATTATATATTATATGTGGATATCTACCAGTGGGGGATATTATTTATGAGCTGTGGATATCTACCAGTGGGAGATATTATATATTAGCTATGGATATCTACCAGTGGGGAATATTATATATTAGCTGTGGATATCTACCAGTGGGGGATATTATATATTATCTGTGGATATCTACCAGTGGGGGATATTGTATATTATATGTGGATATCTACCAATGGAGGATATTATATATTATCTGTGGATATCTACCAGTGGGGGATATTATATATGGATATCTACCAGTGGAGGATATTATATATTATATGTGGATATCTACCAGTGGGGGATATTATTTATGAGCTGTGGATATCTACCACTGGGAGATATTATATATTAGCTGTGGATATCTACCAGTGGGGGATATTATATATTAGCTGTGGATATCTACCAGTGGGGGATATTATATATTATATGTGGATATCTACCAGTGGGGATATTATATATTAGCTGTGGATATCTACCAGTGGGGGATATTATATATTATATGTGGATATCTACCAGTGGGGGATATTATATATTATCTGTGGATATCTACCAGTGTGGGATATTATATATTATATGTGGATATCTACCAGTGGGGGATATTATATATTAGCTGTGGATACCTACCAGTGGGGGAAATTATATATTAGCTGTGGATATCTATCAGTGGGGGGAAATTATATTTTATCTGTGGATATCTACCAGTGAGGATATTACATATTATCTGTGGATATCTACCAGTGAGGATATTATATATTAGTTGTGGATATCAACCAGTGGGGGATATTATCTGCGGATATCTACCAGTGGGAATATTATATATTAGTTGTGGATAACTACTAGTGGGGATATTATATATTATCTGTGGGTGTCTACCAGTGGGATATATATCTGTGGATATCTACCAGTAGGGGATATATATTATCTGTGGACATCTACCAGTGGGGGATATTATATATTATCTGTGGATATCTATCAGTGGGGGATATTATATATTATCTGTGGATATCTATCAGTGGGGGATATTATATATTATCTGTGGATATCTATCAGTGGGGGATATTATATATTATCTGTGGATATCTACCAGTTAAGGATATTATATATTATCTGTGGATATCTACCAGTGAGGATATTATATATTATCTGTGGATATCTACCAGTGGGGATATTATATATTATCTGTGGATGTGTACCAGTGGGTATATTATATATTAGTTGTGGATAACCAGTGGGGGATATTATCTGCGGATATCTACCAGTGGGAATATTATATATTAGCTGTGGATAACTACTAGTGGGGATATTATATATTATCTGTGGGTGTCTACCAGTGGGGTTGATATTATATATTATCTGTGGATATCTACCAGTGGGATATATATCTGTGGATATCTACCAGTGGGGGATATTATATATTATCTGTGGACATCTACCAGTGGGGGATATTATATATTATCTGTGGACATCTATCAGTGGGGGATATTATATATTAGCTGTGGATATCTACCAGTGGGGGATATTATATATTAGCTGTGGATATCTACCAGTGGGGGATATTATATATTATCTGTGGATATCTACCAGTGGAGGATATTATATATTATCTGTGGATATCTACCAGTGAGGATATTATATATTATCTGTGGATGTCTACCAGTGGGTATATTATATATTAGTTGTGGATAACTACTAGTGGGTATATTATATATGATCTGTGGGTGTCTACCAGTGGGGTTGATATTATATATATATCTGTGGACATCTACCAGTGGGGGATATTATATATTATCTGTGGATATCTACCAGTGGGGGATATTATATATTATCTGTGCATATCTATCAGTGGGGGATATTATATATTATCTGTGGATATCTACCAGTGGGGGATATTATATATTAGCTTATAGGTCTGACACTAGTAGGAGAGGTTATAGGTCTGACACTAGTAGAAGAGGAAATAGGTCTGACACAAGTAGAAGAGGATATCAGTCTAACACTAGTAGGGAAGGTTACAGGTCTGACACTAGTAGGAGTGGTTATTGGTCTGACACTAGTAGGAGAGGTTACAGGTCTAATGCTACTAGGAGAGGTAATAGGCCTGACACTAGTAGGAGAGGAAATAGGTCTGACGCTAGTAGGAGAGGAAATAGGCCTGACGCTAGTAGGAGAGGAAATAGGTCTGACACTAGTAGGGGAGGTTACAGGTCTGACACTAGTAGGAGAGGATACCAGTCTAACACTAGTAGGAGAGGAAATAGGTCTGACACTAGTAGGAGAGGAAATAGGTCTGACACTAGTAGGAGAGGTTACAGGTCTGACACTAGTAGGAGAGGATACCAGTCTAACACTAGTAGGAGAGGTAATAGGTCTGACACTAGTAGGAGAGGTAATAGGTCTGACACTAGTAGGAGAGGTTATAGGTCTGACACTAGTAGGAGAGGATACCAGACTGACACTAGTAGGAGAGGTAATAGGTCTGACACTAGTAGGAGAGGATACCAGTCTAACACTAGTAGGAGAGGTAATAGGTCTGACACTAGTAGGAGAGGTAACAGGTCTGACACTAGTAGGAGAGGTTATAGGTCTGACACTAGTAGGAGAGGATACCAGACTGATACTAGTAGAGGAGGTTATAGGTCTGACACTAGTAGGAGAGGTAATAGGTCTGACACTAGTAGGGGAGGTTACAGGTCTGACACTAGTAGCAGAGGTTACAGGTCTGACACTAGTAGCAGAGGTTATAGGTCTGACACTAGTAGCAGAGGTTATAGGTCTGACACTAGTAGGAGAGGTAATAGGTCTAACACTAGTAGGAGAGGTAATAGGTCTGACACTAGTAGGAGAGGTTATAGGCCTGACACTAGTAGGAGAGGTTATAGGTCTGACACTAGTAGGAGAGGTTACAGGTCTGACACTAGTAGGAGAGGTTATAGGTCTGACACTAGTAGGAGAGGTAATAGGTCTGACACTAGTAGGAGAGGAAATAGGTCTGACACTAGTAGAAGAGGAAATAGGTCTGACACTAGTAGAAGAGGATATCAGTCTAACATTAGTAGGAGAGGTTATAGGTCTGACACTAGTAGGAGAGGTTATAGGTCTGACACTAGTAGGAGAGGATACCAGACTGACACTAGTAGGAGAGGAAATAGGTCTGACACTAGTAGGAGAGGTTACAGGTCTAACACTAGTAGGAGAGGTTATAGGCCTGACACTAGTAGGAGAGGTTATAGGTCTGACACTAGTAGGAGAGGTAATAGGTCTGACACTAGTAGGAGAGGTTAGAGGTCTGACACTAGTAGGAGAGGTAATAGGTCTGACACTAGTAGGGGAGGTTATAGGTCTGACACTAGTAGGAGAGGAAATAGGTCTGACACTAGTAGGGGAGGTAATAGGTCTGACACTAGTAGGAGAGGTTATAGGTCTGACACTAGTAGGAGAGGTAATAGGTCTGACACTAGTAGGAGAGGAAATAGGTCTGACACTAGTAGGAGAGGTTATAGGTCTGACACTAGTAGGAGAGGTTACAGGTCTGACACTAGTAGGAGAGGTTATAGGTCTGACACTAGTAGGAGAGGTTATAGGTCTGACACTAGTAGGAGAGGAAATAGGTCTGACACTAGTAGGAGAGGTTATAGGTCTGACACTAGTAGGAGAGGAAATAGGTCTGACACTAGTAGGAGAGGAAATAGGTCTGACACTAGTAGGAGAGGATACCAGTCTAACACTAGTAGGAGAGGTTATAGGTCTGACACTAGTAGGAGAGGATACCAGTCTAACACTAGTAGGAGAGATTATAGGTCTGACACTAGTAGGAGAGGTTATAGGTCTGACACTAGTAGGAGAGGAAATAGACCTGACACTAGTAGGAGAGGAAATAGACCTGACACTAGTAGGAGAGGAAATAGGCCTGACACTAGTAGGAGAGGAAATAGGTCTGACACTAGTAGGAGAGGAAATAGGTCTGACACTAGTAGGAGAGGATACCAGTCTAACACTAGTAGGAGAGATTATAGGTTTGACACTAGTAGGAGAGGAAATAGGTCTGACACTATTAGGAGAGGTTTTAGGTCTGACACTATTAGGAGAGGTTATAGGTCTGACACTAGTAGGGGAGGATACCAGTCTAACACTAGTAGGAGAGGTAATAGGTCTGACACTAGTAGGAGAGGTTACAGGTCTGACACTAGTAGGAGAGGAAATAGGTCTGACACTAGTAGGAGAGGTTACAGGTCTGACAGTAGTAGGAGAAGTTACCAGTCTGACACTAGTAGGAGAGGAAATAGGTCTGACACTAGTAGGAGAGGATACCAGTCTGACACTAGTAGGAGAGGTTATAGGTCTGATACTAGTAGGAGAGGATATAGGTCTGACACTAGTAGGAGAGGATACCAGACTGACACTAGTAGGAGAGGTTATAGGTCTGACACTAGTAGGAGAGGAAATAGGTCTGACACTAGTAGGAGAGGTAATAGGTCTGACACTAGTAGGAGAGGATACCAGACTGACACTAGTAGGAGAGGAAATAGGTCTGACACTAGTAGGGGAGGTAATAGGTCTGAAACTAGTAGGAGAGGTTATAGGTCTGACACTAGTAGGTGAGGTTACAGGTCTGACACTAGTAGGAGAGGTTACAGGTCTGACACTAGTAGGAGAGGTTATAGGTCTGACACTAGTAGGAGAGGTTATAGGTCTGACACTAGTAGGAAGGGTTACAGGTCTGACACTAGTAGGAGAGGTTATAGGTCTGACACTAGTAGGAAGGGTTACAGGTCTGACACTAGTAGGAGAGGTTATAGGTCTGACACTAGTAGGAGAGGTTATAGGTCAGACACTAGTAGGAGAGGTTATAGGTCTGACACTAGTAGGAGAGGAAATAGGTCTGACACTAGTAGGAGAGGTTATAGGTCTGACACTAGTAGGAGAGGTTATAGGTCTGACACTAGTAGGAGAGGAAATAGACCTGACACTAGTAGGAGAGGTTACAGGTCTGACACTAGTAGGAGAGGATACCAGTCTAACACTAGTAGGAGAGGTTATAGGTCTGACACTAGTAGGGGAGGTTATAGGTCTGACACTAGTAGGAGAGGTAATAGGTCTGACACTAGTAGGAGAGGAAATAGGTCTGACACTAGTAGGAGAGGTTACAGGTCTGACACTAGTAGGAGAGGAAATAGGCCTGACACTAGTAGGAGAGGTTACAGGTCTGACACTAGTAGGAGAGGAAATAGGTCTGACACTAGTAGGAGAGGAAATAGGTCTGACACTAGTAGGAGAGGATATAGGTCTGACACTAGTAGGAGAGGTTATAGGTCTGACACTAGTAGGAGAGGTTACAGGTCTGACACTAGTAGGAGAGGTTATAGGTCTGACACTAGTAGGAGAGGTTATAGGTCTGACACTAGTAGGAGAGGTAATAGGTCTGACACTAGTAGGAGAGGTTATAGGTCTGACACTAGTAGGAGAGGTTACAGGTCTGACACTAGTAGGGGAGGTTATAGGTCTGACACTAGTAGGAGAGGTTACAGGTCTGACACTAGTAGGAGAGGAAATAGGTCTGGCACTAGTAGGAGAGGTTATAGGTCTGACACTAGTAGGTGAGGTTACAGGTCTGACACTAGTAGGAGAGGTAATAGGTCTGACACTAGTAGGAGAGGTTATAGGTCTGACACTAGTAGGAGAGGAAATAGGTCTGACACTAGTAGGAGAGGATACCAGTCTAACACTAGTAGGAGAGGTTACAGGTCTGACACTAGTAGGAGAGGTTACAGGTCTGACACTAGTAGGAGAGGTTATAGGTCTGACACTAGTAGGAGAGGTTATAGGTCAGACACTAGTAGGAGAGGTTATAGGTCTGACACTAGTAGGAGAGGAAATAGGTCTGACACTAGTAGGAGAGGTTATAGGTCTGACACTAGTAGGAGAGGTTATAGGTCTGACACTAGTAGGAGAGGAAATAGACCTGACACTAGTAGGAGAGGTTACAGGTCTGACACTAGTAGGAGAGGTAATAGGTCTGACACTAGTAGGAGAGGAAATAGGTCTGACACTAGTAGGAGAGGTAATAGGTCTGACACTAGTAGGAGAGGTAATAGGTCTGACACTAGTAGGAGAGGAAATAGACCTGACACTAGTAGGAGAGGTTACAGGTCTGACACTAGTAGGAGAGGTAATAGGTCTGACACTAGTAGGAGAGGTAATAGGTCTGACACTAGTAGGAGAGGTCATAGGTCTGACACTAGTAGGAGAGGTTATAGGTCTGACACTAGTAGGAGAGGAAATAGACCTGACACTAGTAGGAGAGGTTATAGGTCTAACACTAGTAGGAGAGGTAATAGGTCTGACACTAGTAGGAGAGGTTATAGGTCTGACACTAGTAGGAGAGGTTATAGGTCTGACACTAGTAGGAGAGGAAATAGACCTGACACTAGTAGGAGAGGTTACAGGTCTGACACTAGTAGGAGAGGTAATAGGTCTGACACTAGTAGGAGAGGTAATAGGTCTGACACTAGTAGGAGAGGTTATAGGTCTGACACTAGTAGGAGAGGTTATAGGTCTGACACTAGTAGGAGAGGTTATAGGTCTGACACTAGTAGGAGAGGAAATAGACCTGACACTAGTAGGAGAGGTTATAGGTCTAACACTAGTAGGAGAGGTAATAGGTCTGACACTAGTAGGAGAGGTAATAGGTCTGACACTAGTAGGAGAGGTTATAGGTCTGACACTAGTAGGAGAGGAAATAGACCTGACACTAGTAGGAGAGGTTACAGGTCTGACACTAGTAGGAGAGGTAATAGGTCTGACACTAGTAGGAGAGGATACCAGTCTAACACTAGTAGGAGAGGTTATAGGTCTGACACTAGTAGGAGAGGTTATAGGTCTGACACTAGTAGGGGAGGTTACAGGTCTGACACTAGTAGGGGAGGTTACAGGTCTGACACTAGTAGGAGAGGAAATAGGCCTGACACTAGTAGGGGAGGAAATAGGTCTGACACTAGTAGGAGAGGAAATAGGTCTGACACTAGTAGGAGAGGTTATAGGTCTGACACTAGTAGGGGAGGTTACAGGTCTGACACTAGTAGGGGAGGTTACAGGTCTGACACTAGTAGGAGAGGAAATAGGTCTGACACTAGTAGGAGAGGAAATAGGTCTGACACTAGTAGGAGAGGTTATAGGTCTGACACTAGTAGGAGAGGTTACAGGTCTGACACTAGTAGGAGAGGTTACAGGTCTGACACTAGTAGGAGAGGATATAGGTCTGACACTAGTAGGGGAGGTTATAGGTCTGACACTAGTAGGAGAGGATACCAGACTGACACTAGTAGGAGAGGTTATAGGTCTGACACTAGTAGGAGAGGTTATAGGTCTGACACTAGTAGGGGAGGTTATAGGTCTGACACTAGTAGGGGAGGTTACAGGTCTGACACTAGTAGGAGAGGTAATAGGTCTGACACTAGTAGGAGAGGTAATAGGTCTGACACTAGTAGGAGAGGTTATAGGTCTGACACTAGTAGGGGAGGTTATAGGTCTAACACTAGTAGGAGAGGATACAGTTCCGACAGCAGTAAGAGAAGTTACCAGACACTAGTAGAAGACGTTAAAGTGATAGTAATGTTTGACAAAAGCAGCTCTAATTAATCTTCATAGTATTTGGGCCTTGGAGAGTGTTATATCAATTCTGTCAGAGTTGTAGTACAAGAGTAACTGAATGATAAAGTATCCCCTCCCGCCCCTTTTACTGATGTAACACTGCTCAGCCAGATCAGAAAGGAGGTGCCCAGGTAGATTGCAGAGAGGGACAATCTTCAATTAAGATAAGGGAAAAAGCTGAAAAACCTGTCAAGAGGGGCAGGGCTTTCATTGTTCTCATAGTAGAATATTGACCCTTGATGTGGTCTGGTCTATGGACTGGATTCCACATCTGAGGTGAGCAGTTTTACACTAGGTAAAAGGGGCAGGAGGGGAAACTTTATCATTCAATTACTCTTGTACTACAACTCTCACAGTAATGAAATAACACTCTCTACAGCCCAAATACTATGAAGATTAATTGGAGCTGCTGTTTTTGTGCAACACTACTATCCCTTTAATGGTCTGACACTAGTAGGAGAGCACACACAACATGGTTACAACCTGACACTTTCATTTTAACACTGGAATATTGGAGAGAGGAGCAGAAGGGGGAGGTTCTGAGGGGAAGAGGTTGTTCTGGAGGGGAGTTGTTTGTTCTGACGGCAGGTTCTGGAAAGGAGGTGGAGGTTCTGGAGGAGAGGGCTTGATCTGTAGGGGAAGGTCTGGAGGGTAGGGGGAAGTTCTGCAAGAGAGGAGGTTGTTCAAATGGGAAAAGAAGGTTCTGGAGAGGAGGGGAAGGTTCTGGAGGGCAGGAGGAACGTCCGGCGGGCAGGAGGAACGTCCGGAGGGCAGAGGAAAACATTACATAGACATGGAAGAGAATTATGACACATGGTACGGGAAGGCTGCAGTCCTAGAAGGGAGCTGGGGAAGGGCGGACAGGACTGCAGTACTAGGAGGAGACTTACCTTGTTCGGGGAAATAATGAATGAGGGGGATGTTCTGGGTGATGGACTTCTCACCTCAGGGCTCCAGTGGGAGGCCGAGGAGAGGGACTCAGTGTCCAGGTAGCCCAGGTCTGGAGGAGTCTGTGACCTGTCCTTACTGGGTTTTATTCTATGTCCCTCCCTGGCCCCTGGTTCTGGAATGTGCTGCTCTAGGTTACCCATCCCAGCCCGACCTACTCTGCCCTTAGTCCTTTCTTCCCCCTCTGAAGTCCTTCTCCTCCCACTTCGGTTACCTAGGGACAAAGCCCTCCTGTGTTGTGCTCTCCCCAAATTGTCCACATGTTCTTCAGGCTTCCTAACTCTCGCCCCCCCTGGTGCAGCCCAGTTATTAGTTGTGGGGGAATCCTCATCGGTGCTGCGGCCCCCTGCCCACTGCCTGCTTCCACGCGGGTTGGTGGGGCTTAGCACTCTGGAGGTGATCTCATCCAAGAACTGGGAGAACTTGGCTTTGTCCTGCTGGCTCTTGCGGTCAGGAGATGGTGTCCGGCCTCTCTCCAACTCTGACTGAGAGGGAGAGAGACACAGCGGCGAATTTAGCCTCCCCAGCTTCCGTCCTGGACAGTACTGCAAATCCTGGTTCAAATTTAGAGGACCCGGGTGCTTCAAGATGCTCTTTAGAGGCTGTGGGCACGGAGACCTCAGGCTCTTCCTGGGCTCCAAGACTTCTGCCGGTTCTTTGAAGACCAGACTGCGCTCAAGGCTCCGGCTCTTTCCCTCCCGCTCCTCCCCCGCAGATACTGTAATGTTCTCCTCGCTGCGACTGAGGAACCTACACAGGCCCCGAAGCTGAGAGGCCCTGCTCTGTTTCCCCCTGCTGCGCAGAGACTTTACCCTGCGGAAGAAGGTGCGTGTTCTGCCCCTCTGCCTGCCCTCCCTATCCGCGCCCTTGTCATTGCTGGATGCTAAAGACCAGGAGGAAGAGCAGCTCAGGTTGCAGGCATCTGAACCATCTGTATCCTTCAGTTCTACTGCCTCTGCTCTACTAAAACATGTACGCTGCTGATACAATGCTGCCCGTGCTGCCGTTACCTGGCTCTGCAGGTCCAACACCTCCTCTCGGGTCCCTGGCGGCTCGTGACGAGTCTCTCTGTGCTGCGGTGGTGCCTTGCGATATGGTTTCTTGTTGGGGGCCGTGCTGGTCATCCTGGGCCGTCTCACCTCCGCTCCTGCCAGGAAGGAAAGCAGAAGGCGTCAGGGGCATCCCAGGCAGAGGGGCAGAGAGAGGAGAGGCAGAGAGAGGAGAGGCAGAAGCTGACCATGTAGTGCGAGGAGACAGAGCCCTGCTGTGTCACACACACTATCCCATGCACACGTCAGCAAGTGGCCACAGGCAGCGTATTGATCCACTCCATGGGTGTGTGCGCCACCAAGAGAACAATATCGACCCAACGCAGCATGGCAGGGGGATGGGAGGGCAGAAGCAGAGATGAAAACATAGCACCAACGTGTGCAGTAAGGCAGTAGAGCAGGGGGATGGGAGGGCAACAGCTTGATTTAGCAAAGAGATGAAAGCATAGCACCAACATGTGCAGTACCGCAGCATGGCAGGGGGATGGGAGGGCAGCAGCAGAGATGAAAACATAGCACCAACGTGTGCAGTAACGCAGCATGGCAGGGGGATGGGAGGGCAGCAGCAGAGATGAAAACATAGCACCAACGTGTGCAGTAAGGCAGTAGAGCAGGGGGTGAGAGGGCAGCAGCTTGGTTTAGCAAAGAGATGAAAGCATAGCACCAACGTGTGCAATAACGCAGCATGGCAGGGGGATGGGAGGGCAGCAGCAGAGATGAAAACATAGCACCAACGTGTGCAGTAACGCAGCATGGCAGGGACAGATCAGCATTAAACAGGGAGGAGTAATGACACAAACCCCCTGTATGACAAGCAATGCGCTGGACTACCCTACCAGCCAAGGGGTTAACGAATGCCAACGCCTCCTAATAAACTCCCACTTAACTTAACCGTTTAATTACCAGAAGGCGAGTGCAACGCATTACTTCCCAAGGAAGAAAATCTTAATGGCCTGTATGAGCAATTCTACATAAACGAATGTGTAACTAGCATGAAGAGACAGAACCACAGGAACCCAAACTCCTCCCACTGCGCTTCCTAATAACGCATCAGCGTCAAGAGTCTGGGGTCCTGGAGTCTGATCACAGAACATAACGTGTCCCCCCGTGACCACGATACCCAGAAGCACCCGAAAATTACTTCTGGGAACCACAACATGCACAACGGATCCCTAGAGGCCATCAGGATTTACTGACCACCTTAACATTGGTGAGTGTCAATGCTCTGTGGAGTGGCAGGGGGCGCTGCAGAGCGGAAGGGGAAGGGGCGCTGCAGAGAAGGAGAGGAAGGGCAGGGGGCGCTGCAGAGAAGGAGAGGAAGGGCAGGGGGCGCTGCAGAGCAGGAAGGGCAGGGGGCGCTGCAGAGCGGAAGGGGAAGGGGCGCTGCAGAGAAGGAGAGGAAGGGCAGGGGGCGCTGCAGAGAAGGAGAGGAAGGGCAGGGGGCGCTGCAGAGCAGGAAGGGCAGGGGGCGCTGCAGAGCAGGAAGGGGAAGGGGCGCTGCAGAGAAGGAGAGGAAGGGCAGGGGGCGCTGCAGAGAAGGAGAGGAAGGGCAGGGGGCGCTGCAGAGCAGGAAGGGCAGGGGGCGCTGCAGAGCGGAAGGGGAAGGGGCGCTGCAGAGGAGAGGAAGGGCAGGGTGCGCTGCAGAGCGTGAGAGGAAGGGCAGGGGGCGCTGCAGAGCGTGAGAGGAAGGGCAGGGGGCGCTGCAGAGCGTGAGAGGAAGGGCAGGGGGCGCTGCAGAGCGTGAGAGGAAGGGCAGGGGGCGCTGCAGAGTGGGAGAGGAAGGACAGGGGACGCTGCAGAGCGGGAGAGGAAGGAGATGGGGCTCTGCAGAGCAGGAGGGGAAGGACAGGGGACGCTGCAGAGCGGAAGAGGAAGGGCAGGGGGAGCTGCAGAGCGGAAGAGGAAGGGCAGGGGGAGCTGCAGAGCGGAAGAGGAAGGGCAGGGGGAGCTGCAGAGCGGGAGAGGAAGGGCAGGGGGAGCTGCAGAGCGGGAGAGGAAGGGCAGGGGGAGCTGCAGAGCAGGAGAAGAAGGGCAGGGGGAGCTGCAGAGCGGGAGAGGAAGGGCAGGGGGCGCTGCAGAGCGGGAGAGGAAGGAGATGGGGCTCTGCAGAGCAGGAGGGGAAGGGCAGGGGATGCTGCAGAGCGGGAGAGGAAGGGGGTGCTGAAGAGCGGGAGAGGAAGGAGATGGGGCTCTGCAGAGCAGGAGGGGAAGGGCAGGGGATGCTGCAGAGCGGGAGAGGAAGGGGGCGCTGAAGAGCGGGAGAGGAAGGGCAGGGGCGCTGCAGAGCGGGAGAGGAAGGGCAGGGGCCGCAGCAGAGCGGGAGGGCACATCTGCAAAACAGTGCACCGATACAAAGCTTTCCCCCACACAGCCTGCTAACCAGGAAGTGAGTGCACCGCTACAGACCTCCCCCCACACACACTGACCAGGAAGTGAGTGCACCGCTACAGTCCTCCCCTCACACACACTGACCAGGAAGTGAGTGCACCGCTACAGTCCTCCCCTCACACACACTGACCAGGAAGTGAGGAGTGCACCGCTACAGACCTCCCCCCACACACACTGACCAGGAAGTGGAGTGCACCGCTACAGTCCTCCCCCCACACACACACACTGACCAGGAAGTGAGTGCACCGCTACAGTCCTCCCCTCACACACACTGACCAGGAAGTGAGGAGTGCACCGCTACAGACCCTCCCCCCACACACACTGACCAGGAAGTGGAGTGCACCGCTACAGTCCTCCCCTCACTGACCAGGAAGTGAGGAGTGCACCGCTACAGACCTCCCCCCACACACACACACTGACCAGGAAGTGAGTGCACCGCTACAGACCTCCCCCCACACACACTGACTAGGAAGTGAGGAGTGCACCACTACAGTCCTCCCCCCACACACACACTGACTAGGAAGTGAGGAGTGCACCACTACAGTCCTCCCCCCACACACACACTGACCAGGAAGTGAGGAGTGCACCGATACAGACCGCCCCCCACACACACTGACCAGGAAGTGAGGAGTGCACCGCTACAGACCTCCCCCCACACACACTGACCAGGAAGTGAGGAGTGCACCGCTACAGACCTCCCCTCCTAATGACTAGGAAGTGAGGAGTGCACCGCTACAGACCTCCCCCCACACACACTGACCAGGAAGTGATGATGCAGAAAATGGTGAAAATAAAAATAAAATAATGTAAGACACATGTTCATGCCAAACCAGTGGACAAGGCTCTGCACATAGGAGAGTACACCTCCCTCTGGCTCCTAAAGGTCCAGTGGTGTTCACAAAAAACATGATAACCTTACAGCTTTCCTACACAAGTAACATACCAGTGGGGTTTCCATAACACTGAGCAATACGGGATCACACACTAGAGGCGTAAAGACGGACACATCTGGGGGTCGTTATGTCTAGGAAGGTGAAGGAATTTAATGGGGAGGAGATCACAGCGCACAGGAAGATCAGGGGAGGAGAGATCACAGCGCACAGGAAGATCAGGGGAGGAGAGATCACAGCGCACAGGAAGATCAGGGGAGGAGATCACAGCGCACAGGAAGATCAGGGGAGGAGAGATCACAGCGCACAGGAAGATCAGGGGAGGAGATCACAGCGCACAGGAAGATCAGGGGAGGAGATCACAGCGCACAGGAAGATCAGGGGAGGAGAGATCACAGCGCACAGGAAGATCAGGGGAGGAGATCACAGCGCACAGGAAGATCAGGGGAGGAGAGATCACAGCGCACAGGAAGATCAGGGGAGGGGAGATCACAGCGCACAGGAAGATCAGGGGAGTAGAGATCACAGCGCACAGGAAGATCAGGGGAGGAGAGATCACAGCGCACAGGAAGATCAGGGGAGGAGAGATCACAGCGCACAGGAAGATCAGGGGAGGAGAGATCACAGCGCACAGGAAGATCAGGGGAGGAGAGATCACAGCGCACAGGAAGATCAGGGAGGAGAGATCACAGCGCACAGGAAGATCAGGGGAGGAGAGATCACAGCGCACAGGAAGATCAGGGGAGGAGAGATCACAGCGCACAGGAAGATCAGGGGAGGAGAGATCACAGCGCACAGGAAGATCAGGGGAGGGGAGATCACAGCGCACAGGAAGATCAGGGGAGGGGAGATCACAGCGCACAGGAAGATCAGGGGAGGAGATCACAGCGCACAGGAAGATCAGGGGAGGAGAGATCACAGCGCACAGGAAGATCAGGGGAGGAGAGATCACAGCGCACAGGAAGATCAGGGGAGGAGAGATCACAGCGCACAGGAAGATCAGGGGAGGAGATCACAGCGCACAGGAAGATCAGGGGAGGAGAGATCACAGCGCACAGGAAGATCAGGGGAGGAGAGATCACAGCGCACAGGAAGATCAGGGGAGGAGAGATCACAGCGCACAGGAAGATCAGGGGAGGAGATCACAGCGCACAGGAAGATCAGGGGAGGAGAGATCACAGCGCACAGGAAGATCAGGGGAGGAGAGATCACAGCGCACAGGAAGATCAGGGGAAGGGAGATCACAGCGCACAGGAAGATCAGGGGAGGGGAGATCACAGCGCACAGGAAGATCAGGGGAGGAGAGATCACAGCGCACAGGAAGATCAGGGGAGGAGAGATCACAGCGCACAGGAAGATCAGGGGAAGGGAGATCACAGCGCACAGGAAGATCAGGGGAAGGGAGATCACAGCGCACAGGAAGATCAGGGGAGGAGATCACAGCGCACAGGAAGATCAGGGGAGGAGATCACAGCGCACAGGAAGATCAGGGGAGGAGAGATCACAGCGCACAGGAAGATCAGGGGAAGGGAGATCACAGCGCACAGGAAGATCAGGGGAAGGGAGATCACAGCGCACAGGAAGATCAGGGGAGGAGATCACTGCGCACAGGAAGATCAGGGGAGGAGATCACAGCGCACAGGAAGATCAGGGGAGGAGAGATCACAGCGCACAGGAAGATCAGGGGAAGGGAGATCACAGCGCACAGGAAGATCAGGGGAAGGGAGATCACAGCGCACAGGAAGATCAGGGGAAGGGAGATCACAGCGCACAGGAAGATCAGGGGAGGGGAGATCACAGCGCACAGGAAGATCAGGGGAGGGGAGATCACAGCGCACAGGAAGATCAGGGGAGGAGAGATCACAGCGCACAGGAAGATCAGGGGAGGAGAGATCACAGCGCACAGGAAGATCAGGGGAGGAGAGATCACAGCGCACAGGAAGATCAGGGGAGGAGAGATCACAGCGCACAGGAAGATCAGGGGAGGAGATCACAGCGCACAGGAAGATCAGGGGAGGAGAGATCACAGCGCACAGGAAGATCAGGGGAGGAGAGATCACAGCGCACAGGAAGATCAGGGGAGGAGAGATCACAGCGCACAGGAAGATCAGGGGAGGGGAGATCACAGCGCACAGGAAGATCAGGGGAGGAGAGATCACAGCGCACAGGAAGATCAGGGGAGGAGATCACTGCGCACAGGAAGATCAGGGGAGGAGAGATCACAGCACACAGGAAGATCAGGGGAGGAGATCACAGCGCACAGGAAGATCAGGGGAGGAGAGATCACAGCGCACAGGAAGATCAGGGGAGGAGAGATCACAGCGCACAGGAAGATCAGGGGAGGGGAGATCACAGCGCACAGGAAGATCAGGGGAGGAGAGATCACAGCGCACAGGAAGATCAGGGGAGCAGAGATCACAGCGCACAGGAAGATCAGGGGAGCAGAGATCACAGCGCACAGGAAGATCAGGGGAGCAGAGATCACAGCGCACAGGAAGATCAGGGGAGCAGAGATCACAGCGCACAGGAAGATCAGGGGAGCAGAGATCACAGCGCACAGGAAGATCAGGGGAGCAGAGATCACAGCGCACAGGAAGATCAGGGGAGCAGAGATCACAGCGCACAGGAAGATCAGGGGAGGAGAGATCACAGCGCACAGGAAGATCAGGGGAGGAGAGATCACAGCGCACAGGAAGATCAGGGGAGGGGAGATCACAGCGCACAGGAAGATCAGGGGAGGAGAGATCACAGCGCACAGGAAGATCAGGGGAGGAGATCACAGCGCACAGGAAGATCAGGGGAGGGGAGATCAGTGCGCACAGGAAGATCAGGGGAGGAGATCACAGCGCACAGGAAGATCAGGGGAGGAGATCACAGCGCACAGGAAGATCAGGGGAGGAGAGATCACAGCGCACATGAAGATCAGGGGAGGGGAGATCAGTGCTCACAGGAAGATCAGGGGAGGGGAGATCACAGCGCACAGGAAGACCAGGGGAGGAGAGATCACAGCGCACAGGAAGATCAGGGGAGGGGAGATCACAGCGCACAGGAAGACCAGGGGAGGAGAGATCACAGCGCACAGGAAGATCAGGGGAGGAGAGATCACAGCGCACAGGAAGATCAGGGGAGGAGATCACAGGGCACAGGAAGATAAGTGGAGGGGGCAGTGTGTACAGTAAAGATCAGTGGAGAGGGCAGCGTGTACAGTAAAGATCAGGGGAGGGGGCAGTGTGTACAGTAAAGATCAGGGGAGGGGGCAGCGTGTACAGTAAAGATCAGAGGAGGGGGCAGCGTGTACAGTAAAGATCAGGGGAGGGGGCAGTGTGTACAGTAAAGGTCAGGGGAGGGGGCAGCGTGTACAGTAAAGATCAGGGGAGGGGGCAGCGTGTACAGTAAAGATCAGAGGAGGGGGCAGTGTGTACAGTAAAGATCAGGGGAGGGGGCAGTGTGTACAGTAAAGATCAGGGGAGGGGGCAGTGTGTACAGTAAAGATCAGAGGAGGGGACAGGGTGTACAGTAAAGATCAGGGGAGGGGACAGTGTGTACAGTAAAGATCAGGGGAGGGGGCAGTGTGTACAGTAAAGATCAGGGGAGGGGGCAGTGTGTACAGTAAAGATCAGAGGAGGGGGCAGTGTGTACAGTAAAGATCAGAGGAGGGGGCAGCGTGTACAGTAAAGATCAGGGGAGGGGGCAGTGTGTACAGTAAAGATCAGGGGAGGGGGCAGCGTGTACAGTAAAGATCAGAGAAGGGGGCAGCGTGTACAGTAAAGATCAGAGAAGGGGGCAGCGTGTACAGTAAAGATCAGAGAAGGGGGCAGCGTGTACAGTAAAGATCAGAGAAGGGGGCAGCGTGTACAGTAAAGATCAGAGGAGGGGGCAGTGTGTACAGTAAAGATCAGAGGAGGGGGCAGTGTGTACAGTAAAGATCAGAGGAGGGGGCAGTGTGTACAGTAAAGATCAGGGGAGGGGGGCAGTGTGTACAGAGGTCAGGGGAGGGGGCAGTGTGTACAGTAAAGATCAGGGGAGGGGGGCAGTGTGTACAGTAAAGATCAGTGGAGGGGGCAGTGTGTACAGTAAAGATCAGAGGAGGGGGCAGTGTGTACAGAGGTCAGGGGAGGGGGCAGTGTGTACAGTAAAGATCAGGGGAGGGGGGCAGTGTGTACAGTAAAGATCAGTGGAGGGGGCAGTGTGTACAGTAAAGATCAGAGGAGGGGGCAGCGTGTACAGTAAAGATCAGTGGAGGGGCAGTGTGTACAGTAAAGATCAGGGGAGGGGGGCAGTGTGTACAGTAAAGATCAGTGGAGGGGCAGTGTGTACAGTAAAGATCAGAGGAGGGGGCAGTGTGTACAGTAAAGATCAGGGGAGGGGGCAGTGTGTACAGTAAAGATCAGGGGAGGGGGGCAGTGTGTACAGTAAGATCAGTGGAGGGGGCAGCGTGTACAGTAAAGATCAGGGGAGGGGGCAGTGTGTACAGTAAAGATCAGAGGAGGGGGCAGTGTGTACAGTAAAGATCAGGGGAGGGGGCAGTGTGTACAGTAAAGATCAGAGGAGGGGGGTAGTGTGTACAGAGGTCAGTGGAGGGGGCAGTGTGTACAGTAAAGATCAGGGGAGGGGGGCAGTGTGTACAGAGGTCAGGGGAGGGGGCAGTGTGTACAGAGGTCAGGGAGGGGGGCAGTGTGTACAGAGGTCAGGGGAGGGGTAGGATCACAGAGTGCGGCAATATTAGCGTCCCCACCTGTTAGACCTCCATGCTGGTGTCAGGGCTGCGCTTCACTTCGTCTCTCCAGGTCCTTTGTCCTCCGTCTCAGACAGAAATGAAACTCACACTGTCATCCTGATACCTGAGACACAGATACACCTGTCACCTATCTACCTGTATACACAGGGGAGCCGTGCAGTACCGCTATGTACCAACCAGCAGGGGGAGCACCACATTCACACTGACATCCTGATACCTGAGACACCGATACACCTGTCACCTATCTACCTGTATACACAGGGGAGCCGTGCAGCACCGCTATGTACCAACCAGCAGGGGGAGCACCACATTCACACTGACATCCTGATACCTGAGACACAGATACACCTGTCACCTATCTACCTGTATACACAGGGGAGCCGTGCAGTACCGCTATGTACCAACCAGCAGGGGGAGGCACACACATACAGTACCGCACTGTAACAACCAGCAGGGGGAGTCACACACATACAGTACCACACTGTAACAACCAGCAGGGGGAGGCACACATACACCGTACCATTCTATGAACACTTATGTATGTACCAACAGACACAGAACTCCATCCATACTATGAAATAATGGGAAACCACAGGTTGCCATCAGATATCTTAGTGCCAAATACAAAGATAAATGCAAGGCCCCACATCTTGCACATTACAGGTAAAGATGGAGGTGGGTGGAAGAGCTGCGCTATATGCTATGATATGAAGAGGAGGACAGAGGGTCACGCAGTTCTGTGTTACCTACTAAATTTATGTAAAATGGGGGCCCACCAGGACATCCTCCTGTATGCACATGGGCCAGTCAGGTCTTAGAGGCCTTTATGACAGAGTCCCCCCCTCATCACAGGTTGTAGGCGCTCAATGTCTGATCGGGGTGGGG
>CM074720.1:2661897-2889397 GCA_037306005.1 Rhinophrynus dorsalis | reverse complement strand
CTTCTGTAGGGAAAAAACATCGAGCTCTGTATGTATTTCCTTACATAGCTTAGTGTCATCAGCAAAGATTGAGATGCTACTTTCAATTCCCACTTCTAGATCATTAATAAACAAATTAAAAAGCATTGGGCCCAGGACTGAACCCTGCGGTACCCCACTTATAACCCTAGACCAATTTGAAAAAGTTCCATTTACAACAACTCTCTGCCATCTATCATTTAACCAGTTCTCAATCCATGTACAGATACCACCACCCAAACCGAAGCCTTTTAATTTATGCAGTAACCTGTTGTGAGGCACTGTGTCAAAGGCTTTTGCAAAATCCAAGTATACTACATCAACAGCAATTCCCCTGTCCAAATTACTACTCACTCTTTCATAAAATGCAAGTAAATTAGTCTGACATGATCTGTTCTTCATGAAACCATGCTGATTCCTACTAATGATATTGTTTGTCTTCACATAGTTCTGAATACTATCAGTTAATAACCCTTCTAGTATCTAACCCACTATGGAAGTCAAGCTCACAGGTCTATAATTTCCTGGTTCGGATCTTGCTCCCTTTTTAAACAATGGAACTACATCAGCTTTCCTCCAATCACAGGGCACTATGCCTGATGAAAGCGAATCAACAAATATTAAGTATAATGGTTTTGCTATTACTGAACTAAGTTCCTTAAGTACCCTTGGGTGTATACCGTCCGGTCCAGGCGCTTTATTCACTATACCCCTTTCCAGTCTCTTTTGGACCTTGTCCTCAGTAAGCCATGTAGATGTTGGAGGAAATTCCATGGTTTTGTCTGTTTGCCCACAGCTTGTCATTTCTGCTTCCTTTGTATATACTGAAGCAAAGAACGTATTTAGGGTCTCAGCCATAGCTTTATCCTCACTAATCAATTCACCTGTTTCAGTCCTAAGAGGACCAATATCAACCTTAACTTTTTTGTTGTTAATATACTTGTAGAATTGTTTAGGGTTTTTCTTGCTCTCGTTTGCAATGTTTCGCTCATTTTCTATTTTAGCTAGCTTAATTGCTTGTTTGCAGATTTTATTACATTCTTTATATTTTTTAAATGATGCATCTGACCCATTTGACTTAAACACCTTAAAAGCCTGCTTTTTATTTCTCATCCCCCTGCTAACCACATTATTAATCCACATTGGTTTTGCTTTACTTCTCTTGTGCTTATTCCCCAATGGTATATATTGACGTGTATATTTGCCCAAGAGCATTTTAAATACATTCCATGACTCTTGTGCATTTTTATCTTTGAAAATTACATCCCACTGGATATCCTTTAAAGCTTCTTTTAACTTTGTAAAATTAGCCTTTTTGAAATTGAATGTTTTGGTTAAACTCTTGCTATTGGGTTTCTCATAACAAACTTCAAAGGATACAATATTATGGTCACTGCTGCCCAAATGTTCCCTTACCTGCACACTGTTTACAATGTCAGAATCGTTTGAGAGCACTAGGTCAAGCAAGGCCTCTTTTCTAGTTGGCTCCTCTACTAGTTGGGACATAAAATTATCATTTATCATACTTAGAAAAATATTTCCCTTTGTTGTGCCTGAAGTCATATTGCTCCAGTCAATTTCAGGATAGTTGAAATCTCCCATTATAATTACCTTTGCTGACCTAGCAGCCTTTTCCATTTGCAGTAAAAGTTGGGCTTCCTCCAACTCCCCAACATTAGGTGGCTTGTAGCAAACCCCCACCAATATCTTTTTATTATGTGTGCCCCCAGTGTGTATTTCAACCCACAAGGCCTCTACCTTTTCATTGGACCCTTCATTTATATCTTCCCTTAAACTAGGTTTTAAGGCCTGCTTTACATATAGGCATACCCCTCCTCCCCTTTTATTAACCCTGTCCCTCCTAAAAAGTGAATAACCCTCTAGATTGACTGCCAAGTCATACGTATCATCTAACCAGGTTTCAGACACTCCACTACTACTACTACTACTCCTCCTACCACCATCACTGGGAGATCAGTCCTGGGACACACTACTATTACTCCTACCACCATCACTGGGAGGTCAGTCCTGGGACACAATACTACTACTACTACTACTACTACTACTCCTACCACCATCACTAGGAGATCAGTCCTGGGACACACTACTACTACTCCTATCACCATCACTGGGAGGAAAGTCCTGGGACACACTACTACTACTACTCCTACCACCATCACTGGGAGATCAGTCCTGGGACACACTACTACTCCTACCACCATCACTGTGAGGTTATTCCTGGGACACACTACTACTCCTCCTACCACCATCACTGGAAGGTCAGTCCTGGGACACACTACTGCTCCTCCTACCACCATCACTGGGAGGACAGTCCTGGGACACACTACTACTACTACTCCTACCACCATCAATGGGAGGTCAGTCCTGGGACACACTACTACTACTCCTACCACCATCAATGGGAGGTCAGTCCAGGGACACACTACTACTACTCCTACCACCATCAATGGGAGGTCAGTCCAGGGACACACTACTCCTCCTACCACCATAACTGGGAGGTTATTTCTGGGACACACTACAACTCCTCCTACCACCATCACTGGAAGGTCAGTCCTGGGACACACTACTGCTACTCCTATCACCATCACAGGGAGTTCAGTCCTGGGATACTACTACTACCACCATCACTGGGAGGTCAGTCCTGGGACACACTACTCCTCCTATCACCGTCACTGGGAGGTCAGTCCTGGGACACACTACCACTCCTACCACCATCACTGGGAGGTCAGTCCTGGGACACACTACTCCTCCTACCACCAACACTGGGAGGACAGTCCTGTAACACACTATTACTCCTACCACCATCACTGAGAGGTCAGACCTGGGACACACTACTCCTCCTACCACCATCACTGGGAGGACAGTCCTGGAACACACTACTACTACTACTACTACTAGTAGTACTACTACTCCTGCCACCATCACTGGGAGGTCAGTCCTGGGACACACTACTACTCCTACCACCATCACTGGGAGATCAGTCCTGGGACACACTACTACTCCTACCACCATCACAGGGAGGTCAGTCCTGGGACACACTACTACTACTCCTATCACCATCACTGGGAGACCTGTCCTGGTACACACTACTACTACCTCCATCACTGGAAGGTCAGTCCTGGGACACACTCATACTCCTCCTATCACCATCACTGGGAGACCTGTCCTGGTACACACTACTCCTACCACCATCACTGGGAGGTCAGTCCTGGGACTCAATGCCACTCGTACCTCTTTCGCAGGCTTGGGATGGTCCACACTACCTCTCCCCTCTGCAAGGCACTAAGTCCACAGTAGTAGTCATGTGGAAGGGGTCGAATTCCAGAGATCATGGGGAGGGAGGGAAGGCTACTGAGGCAGATAAGTCTGTGATGCAGGGCGAGTAACCCTCACTGTGCTGGGGCCCTGCCAGGAGTGACAGAGGAATATCGGTAAGAAGTTAATATGTCCGAAGTCCAACTCAACACGTTACTATGGAAACGAGCAGAGCCAGATTAACATGCAGATCAAGCGCATTCAACCCTCTGTGGGAGGTAGCAAGGATCACAAGGAACAACGATGATTATAAGGGAAAAAGCAATGGAGAGTGAGTAACGCAGGGTAAGAACCAGGTAAGAGCAAGAGGAGAGGAACTCAGGGGAAGGAGAGAAGAAGCAGGTGTAGGGAGAAGATTGGGATATGAAAAAAACTCCACAGGGAGCTCATCACCGAGGTCACCGCTCCCACCCCCATTGCTCATCACCGAGGTCACCGCTACCACCCCCATTGCTCATCACCGAGGTCACCACTCCCACCCCCATTGCTCATCACCGAGGTCACCGCTCCCACCCCCATTGCTCATCACCGAGGTCACCGCTCCCACCCCCATTGCTCATCACCGAGGTCACCGCTACCATCCCCATAGATAATCACCGAGGTCACCGTTACCATCCCCATAGATAATCACCGAGGTCACCGCTCCCACCCCCATAAATCATCACCAACGTCACCGCTACCACTCCAAGAGCTCATCACCGAGGTCACCGCTCCCACCCCCATTGCTCATCACCGAGGTCACCGCTCCCACCCCCATTGCTCATCACCGAGGTCACCGCTCCCACCCCCATTGCTCATCACCGAGGTCACCGCTCCCACCCCCATTGCTCATCACCGAGGTCACCGCTACCATCCCCATTGCTCATCACCGAGGTCACCGCTCCCACCCCCATTGCTCATCACCGAGGTCACCGCTCCCACCCCCATTGCTCATCACCGAGGTCACCGCTCCCACCCCCATTGCTCATCACCGAGGTCACCGCTACCATCCCCATAGATAATCACCGAGGTCACCGCTACCATCCCCATAGATAATCACCGAGGTCACCGCTACCATCCCCATAGATAATCACCGAGGTCACCGCTCCCACCCCCATAAATCATCACCAACGTCACCGCTACCACTCCAAGAGCTCATCACCGAGGTCACCGCTCCCACCCCCATTGCTCATCACCGAGGTCACCGCTCCCACCCCCATTGCTCATCACCGAGGTCACCGCTACCATCCCCATTGCTCATCACCGAGGTCACCGCTCCCACCCCCATTGCTCATCACCGAGGTCACCGCTACCACCCCCAGAGCTCATCACCGAGGTCACCGCTCCCACCCCCATTGCTCATCACCGAGGTCACCGCTCCCACCCCCATTGCTCATCACCGAGGTCACCGCTCCCACCCCCATTGCTCATCACCGAGGTCACCGCTACCACCCCCTTTGCTCATCACCGAGGTCACCGCTACCACCCCCTTTGCTCATCACCGAGGTCACCGCTACCATCCCCATTGCTCATCACCGAGGTCACCACTACCATCCCCATAGATCATCACCGAGGCCACCACTACCATCCCCACAGATCATCACCGAGGCCACCGCTGCCACCCCCACAGATCATCAAGAGGTCACCGCTGCCATCCCCATAGATCATCACCGAGGCCACCACTACCTTCCCCACACATCATCACCGAGGCCACCGCTGCCACCACCACAGATCATCACGAGGTCACCGCTGCCATCCCCCATAGATCATCACTGAGGCCACCGCTACCATCCCCATAGATCATCACCGAGGTCACCGCTGCAATCCCCGTAGATCATCACCGAGGCCACCACTACCATCCCCACAGATCATCACCGAGGCCACCGCTGCCACCCCCACAGATCATCACGAGGTCACCGCTGCCATCCCCATAGATCATCACCGAGGTCACCGCTGCCATCCCCATAGATCATCACCGAGGCCACCACTACCATCCCCATAGATCATCACCGAGGCCACCGCTGCCACCCCCACAGATCATCACGAGGTCACCGCTGCCATCCCCATAGATCATCACCGAGGTCACCACTACCATCCCCACAGATCATCACCGAGGCCACCGCTGCCACCCCCATAGATCATCACGAGGTCACCGCTGCCATCCCCATAGCTCATCACGAGGTCACCGCTGCCATCCTCATAGATCATCACAGAGGTCTCCACTACCATCCCCATAGATCATCAGCGAGGTCACCACTACCATCCCCATAGATCATCAGCGAGGCCACCACTGCCGACCCCACAGCTCATCAGCGAGGCCACCGCTGCCGACCCCACAGCTCATCAGCGAGGCCACCGCTGCCGACCCCACAGCTCATCAGCGAGGCCACCGCTGCCGACCCCACAGCTCATCAGCGAGGCCACCGCTGCCGACCCCACAGCTCATCAGCGAGGCCACCGCTGCCGACCCCACAGCTCATCAGCGAGGCCACCGCTGCCGACCCCACAGCTCATCAGCGAGGCCACCGCTGCCGACCCCACAGCTCATCAGCGAGGCCACCGCTGCCGACCCCACAGCTCATCAGCGAGGCCACCGCTGCCGACCCCACAGCTCATCAGCGAGGCCACCGCTGCCGACCCCACAGCTCATCAGCGAGGCCACCGCTGCCGACCCCACAGCTCATCAGCGAGGCCACCGCTGCCGACCCCACAGCTCATCAGCGAGGCCACCGCTGCCGACCCCACAGCTCATCAGCGAGGCCACCGCTGCCGACCCCACAGCTCATCACAGAGGTCACTGCGCCCACTTCCATAGCTCATCAACGAGCTCACAGATACAGCTGTCAGGTCATCGCTCCTATCCCCAGAAAGCATCATCAAGGTCACTGCTCCCACAACAAAAGCTCACCACCGACGTCACCGCTCACGCCGCCAGAGCTCATCACTGAGGTCACCACTCCCTCAGGTCACAACTCCTGTCCCCAGAGCACATCACCAAGGTCAGCAGTGTTCCTAGACCTTATCAAAGAGGTCACTGCTCCCGCCCTCAAGTCACTGCTCCAGTCCGCAAAGTCCATGACCCAGGTCACAAATCCCATCCCTGGAGTCCATCACCATAGTCTATACACAACCCTCTTTCTTAATTGCAAGTTCCAGCACTCTGTATATTTGCCTATTAGATATCACATTCATATTACGTCTTCCCTATTATCATCTAACCCATCCACACCCTATGTCTATCTCCTCTTCCCTACTGTCATCTAACCCATCCACACCCTGTATCTATGTCTATCTCCTCTTCCCTACTGTCATCTAACCCATCCACATCCTGTATCTATGTCTATCTCCTCTTCCCTACTGTCATCTAACCCATCCACACCCTGTATCTATATCTATCTCCTCTTCCCTACTGTCATCTAACCCATCCACATCCTGTATCTATGTCTATCTCCTCTTCCCTACTATCATCTAACCCATCCACACCCTGTATCTATGTCTATCTCCTCTTCCCTACGGTCATCTAACCCATCCACACCCTGTATCTATGTCTATCTCCTCTTCCCTACTGTCATCTAACCCATCCACACCCTGTGTCTATGTCTATCTCCTCTTCCCTACTGTCATCTAACCCATCCACACCCTGTATCTATATCTATCTCCTCTTCCCTACTATCATCTAACCCATCCACACCCTGTGTCTATGTCTATCTAACCCATCCACACCCTGTGTCTATGTCTATCTCCTCTTCCCTACTATCATCTAACCCATCCACACCCTGTGTCTATGTCTATCTCCTCTTCCCTACTATCATCTAACCCATCCACACCCTGTATCTATATCTATCTCCTCTTCCCTACTATCATCTAACCCATCCACACCCTGTGTCTATGTCTATCTCCTCTTCCCTACTATCATCTAACCCATCCACACCCTGTGTCTATGTCTATCTCCTCTTCCCTACTATCATCTAACCCATCCACACCCTGTATCTATGTCTATCTCCTCTTCCCTACTGTCATCTAACCCATCCACACCCTGTATCTATGTCTATCTCCTCTTCCCTACTGTCATCTAACCCGTCCACACCCTGTATCTATGTCTATCTCCTCTTCCCTACTGTCATCTAACCCATCCACACCCTGTATCTATGTCTATCTCCTCTTCCCTACTATCATCTAACCCATCCACACCCTGTATCAATGTCTATCTCCTCTTCCCTACGGTCATCTAACCCATCCACACCCTGTATCTATGTCTATCTCCTCTTCCCTACTGTCATCTAACCCATCCACACCCTGTATCTATGTCTATCTCCTCTTCCTTACTGTCATCTAACCCACCCACACCCTGTGTCTATGTCTATGTCCTCTTCCCTACTATCATCTAACCCATCCACACCCTGTGTCTATGTCTATCTCCTCTTCCCTACTGTCATCTAACCCATCCACACCCTGTGTCTATGTCTATCTCCTCTTCCCTACTATCATCTAACCCATCCACACCCTGTGTCTATGTCTATCTCCTCTTCCCTACTATCATCTAACCCGTCCACACCCTGTGTCTATGTCTATCTCCTCTTCCCTACTATCATCTAACCCATCCACACCCTGTATCTATGTCTATCTCCTCTTCCCTACTATCATCTAACCCATCCACACCCTGTATCTATGTCTATCTCCTCTTCCCTACTATCATCTAACCCATCCACACCCTGTGTCTATGTCTATCTCCTCTTCCTTACTGTCATCTAACCCACCCACACCCTGTGTCTATGTCTATCTCCTCTTCCCTATCATCTAACCCATCCACACCCTGTGTCTATGTCTATCTCCTCTTCCCTACTATCATCTAACCCGTCCACACCCTGTGTCTATGTCTATCTCCTCTTCCCTACTATCATCTAACCCATCCACACCCTGTATCTATGTCTATCTCCTCTTCCTACTATCATCTAACCCATCCATACCCTGTATCTATGTCTATCTCCTCTTCCTACTAACATCTAACCCATCCACACCCTGTATCTATGTCTATCTCCTCTTCCCTACTATCATCTAACCCATCCACACCCTGTATCTATGTCTATCTCGTCTTCCCTACTGTCATCTAACCCATCCACACCCTGTATCTATGTCTATCTCCTCTTCCCTACTATCATCTAACCCATCCACACCCTGTGTCTATGTCTATCTCCTCTTCCCTACTATCATCTAACCCATCCACACCCTGTATCTATGTCTATCTCCTCTTCCCTACTATCATCTAACCCGTCCACACCCTGTGTCTATGTCTATCTCCTCTTCTTTACTATCATCTAACCCATCCACACCCTGTGTCTATGTCTATCTCCTCTTCTTTACTATCATCTAACCCATCCACACCCTGTGTCTATGTCTATCTCCTCTTCCCTACTATCATCTAACCCATCCACACCCTGTATCTATGTCTATCTCCTCTTCCCTATCATCTAACCCATCCACACCCTGTATCTATGTCTATCTCCTCTTCCCTACTGTCATCTAACCCATCCACACCCTGTATCTATGTCTATCTCCTCTTCCCTACTGTCATCTAACCCATCCACACCCTGTGTCTATGTCTATCTCCTCTTCCCTACTATCATCTAACCCATCCACACCCTGTGTCTATGTCTATCTCCTCTTCCCTACTATCATCTAACCCATCCACACCCTGTATCTATGTCTATCTCCTCTTCCCTACTATCATCTAACCCATCCACACCCTGTATCTATGTCTATCTCCTCTTCCCTACTGTCATCTAACCCATCCACACCCTGTATCTATGTCTATCTCCTCTTCCCTACTATCATCTAACCCATCCACACCCTGTGTCTATGTCTATCTTCTCTTCCCTACTGTCATCTAACCCATCCACACCCTGGGTCTATGTCTATCTAACCAATCCACACCCTGTGTCTATGTCTATCTCCTCTTCCCTACTGTCATCTAACCCATCCACACCCTGTATCTATGTCTATCTCCTCTTCCCTACTATCATCTAACCCATCCACACCCTGTGTCTATGTCTATCTTCTCTTCCCTACTGTCATCTAACCCATCCACACCCTGGGTCTATGTCTATCTAACCCATCCACACCCTGTGTCTATGTCTATCTCCTCTTCCCTACTGTCATCTAACCCATCCACACCCTGTATCTATGTCTATCTCCTCTTCCCTACTGTCATCTAACCCATCCACACCCTGTATCTATGTCTATCTCCTCTTCCCTACTGTCATCTAACCCATCCACACCCTGTATCTATGTCTATCTCCTCTTCCCTACTGTCATCTAACCCATCCACACCCTGTGTCTATGTCTATCTCCTCTTCCCTACTATCATCTAACCCATCCACACCCTGTATCAATGTCTATCTCCTCTTCCCTACGGTCATCTAACCCATCCACACCCTGTATCTATGTCTATCTCCTCTTCCTACTATCATCTAACCCATCCACACCCTGTATTTATGTCTATCTCCTCTTCCCTACTATCATCTAACCCATCCACACCCTGTGTCTATGTCTATCTCCTCTTCCCTACTATCATCTAACCCGTCCACACCCTGTATCTATGTCTATCTCCTCTTCCTACTATCATCTAACCCATCCACACCCTGTATCTATGTCTATCTCCTCTTCCCTACTATCATCTAACCCATCCACACCCTGTGTCTATGTCTATCTCCTCTTCCCTACTGTCATCTAACCCGTCCACACCCTGTATCTATGTCTATCTCCTCTTCCCTACTATCATCTAACCCATCCACACCCTGTATCTATGTCTATCTCCTCTTCCCTACTGTCATCTAACCCATCCACACCCTGTGTCTATGTCTATCTCCTCTTCCCTACTATCATCTAACCCATCCACACCCTGTATCAATGTCTATCTCCTCTTCCCTACGGTCATCTAACCCATCCACACCCTGTATCTATGTCTATCTCCTCTTCCTACTATCATCTAACCCATCCACACCCTGTATTTATGTCTATCTCCTCTTCCCTACTATCATCTAACCCATCCACACCCTGTGTCTATGTCTATCTCCTCTTCCCTACTATCATCTAACCCGTCCACACCCTGTATCTATGTCTATCTCCTCTTCCTACTATCATCTAACCCATCCACACCCTGTATCTATGTCTATCTCCTCTTCCCTACTATCATCTAACCCATCCACACCCTGTGTCTATGTCTATCTCCTCTTCCCTACTGTCATCTAACCCGTCCACACCCTGTATCTATGTCTATCTCCTCTTCCCTACTCCCATCTAACCCATCCATACCCTGTGTCTATGTCTATCTCCTCTTCCTTACTGTCATCTAACCCATCCACACCCTGTGTCTATGTCTATCTCCTCTTCCTTACTGTCATCTAACCCATCCACACCCTGTGTCTATCTCCTCTTCCCTACTGTCATCTAACCCATCCATACCCTGTGTCTATGTCTATCTCCTCTTCCCTACTGTCATCTAACCCATCCACACCCTGTATCTATGTCTATCTCCTCTTCCCTACTCCCATCTAACCCATCCACACCCTGTGTCTATATCGATCTCCTCTACCCTACTATCATCTAACCCATCCACATACTGTATCAATGTCTATCTCCTCTTCCCTACGATCATCTAACCCATCCACACCCTGTATCTATGTCTATCTCCTCTTCCCTACTATCATCTAACCCATCCACACCCTGTATCTATGTCTATCTCCTCTTCCCTACTGTCATCTAACCCATCCACACCCTGTATATATGTCTATCTCCTCTTCCCTACTATCATCTAACCCATCCACACCCTGTATCTATGTCTATCTCCTCTTCCCTACTATCATCTAACCCATCCACACCCTGTATCTATGTCTATCTCCTCTTCCCTACTGTCATCTAACCCATCCACACCCTGTATCTATGTCTATCTCCTCTTCCCTACTATCATCTAACCCGTCCATACCCTGTGTCTATCTCCTCTTCCCTACTGTTATCTAACCCATCCACACCCTGTATCTATGTCTATCTCCTCTTCCCTACTATCATCTAACCCGTCCACACCCTGTGTCTATGTCTATCTCCTCTTCCCTACTATCATCTAACCCGTCCACACCCTGTGTCTATGTCTATCTCCTCTTCCCTACTGACATCTAACCCATCCACACCCTGTATCTATGTCTATCTCCTCTTCCCTACTGTCATCTAACCCATCCACTCCCTGTATCTATGTCTATCTCCTCTTCCTACTATCATCTAACCCGTCCACATACTGTATCTATGTCTATCTCCTCTTCCCTACTATCATCTAACCCATCCACACCCTGTGTCTATCTCCTCTTCCCTACTGTCATCTAACCCATCCACACCCTGTATCTATGTCTATCTCCTCTTCCTTACTATCATCTAACCCGTCCACATACTGTATCTATGTCTATCTCCTCTTCCCTACTATCATCTAACCCATCCACACCCTGTGTCTATCTCCTCTTCCCTACTGTCATCTAACCCATCCACACCCTGTGTCTATGTCTATCTCCTCTTCCTTACTATCATCTAACCCGTCCACATACTGTATCTATGTCTATCTCCTCTTCCCTACTATCATCTAACCCATCCACACCCTGTGTCTATCTCCTCTTCCCTACTGTCATCTAACCCATCCACACCCTGTATCTATGTCTATCTCCTCTTCCCTACTATCATCTAACCCATCCACACCCTGTATCTATGTCTATCTCCTCTTCCTACTGTCATCTAACCCATCCACACCCTGTATCTATGTCTATCTCCTCTCCCCTACTGTCATCTAACCCATCCACTCCCTGTGTCTATGTCTATCTCCTCTTCCTTACTATCATCTAACCCGTCCACATACTGTTATCTATGTCTATCTCCTCTTCCCTACTATCATCTAACCCATCCACACCCTGTGTCTATCTCCTCTTCCCTACTGTCATCTAACCCATCCACACCCTGTATCTATGTCTATCTCCTCTTCCCTACTGTCATCTAACCCGTCCACACCCTGTGTCTATGTCTATCTCCTCTTCCCTACTGTCATCTAACCCATCCACACCCTGTGTCTATATCTATCTCCTCTTCTTTACTATCATCTAACCCATCCACACCCTGTATCTATGTCTATCTCCTCTTCCCTACTATCATCTAACACATCCACACCCTGTATCTATGTCTATCTCCTCTTCCCTACTATCATCTAACACATCCACACCCTGTGTCTATGTCTATCTCCTCTTCCTTACTATCATCTAACCCATCCACACCCTGTGTCTATATCTATCTCCTCTTCTTTACTATCATCTAACCCATCCACACCCTGTATCTATGTCTATCTCCTCTTACCTACTATCATCTAACACATCCACACCCTGTATCTATGTCTATCTCCTCTTCCCTACTATCATCTAACCCATCCACACCCTGTATCTATGTCTATCTCCTCTTCCCTACTGTCATCTAACCCGTCCACACCCTGTATCTATGTCTATCTCCTCTTCCCTACTATCATCTAACCCATCCACACCCTGTATCTATGTCTATCTCCTCTTCTTTACTATCATCTAACCCATCCACACCCTGTATCTATGACTATCTCCTCTTCCCTACTGTCATCTAACCCATCCATACCCTATATCTATGTCTCAGACAAGTATGTCATTCCAGTCCCCCCTGTATGCTGTCTCCTTGTGGCTGTTGAAATCTCCCCACGTCCACCATTCTTGATACATAGAGGACGTGCGGGTAAATGGCTGAATATTTACGATGAAATATAGGGTGGGGATGAGTGTTGGAGAGCCTTGAAGATAGTGATGAGGATTTTGGACGTTATACGTTGCTTTATGGGAAGCCATGACAATGATTTTAGTATTGTAGGATTAAGTATTATTCTGGAGGAGGGCAAGAGTGTTCTGGTGGCAGAGAGTTGTGAAAAAGGTTCTGATGTGGTGGTCCACTCTACTCTAATAACGACCAGTTCTTTGTGAACTCCAAGTCAAGGGAGTGACCATCACTGTGTGTCCTAGTCCGTTCATGACTGAAGGATGAGGTTAGGTGAAGCAGGCATGAGGCCCAAGTAAGGGAAAGATCATCAATGTAACAGTAGAAGTCCAGAGGATAGAAAGAATGCAATCCAGCACTCGGCCTGAGCGGAAGGTAGAGGGTTGTGGGAGGTCTGTATACTACCACAATTGGTATGGACCTCGAAGGAGTTAGTGGAAAGGGATGTGGGAATAGGTATCTGCTGAAACCGACACGAGGAAGCAAGCAGTACGCTTGTGCAGCCACCTCTGCCACGGAGCGTGCAAGGTACAGGCCTCCATAGCTAAGTCATGTTGGGAGAGCCAGGTCTCAGTAATGACCAGTAGCTGGAGTGCGTGTGAGGTGATAAAGTCATGTATGGGAGTAGATTGGTTAGTGAGGGAACACACATTCAGTAGACCACTTGAGAAGGACAGGGGAAGATGTGGGAGGGTAGGGATGAGGTTAGAAAGAATAGAGCCTCTATGGGACAGAGAAGAAGGTGGGCCGTGACATATGAGGATAAGATTAGTGCCAGGGTTTGGGGAGATTTCAACAGCCACAAGGAGACAGCATAAAGCATAAAGGTGGGGTGTGATTTCTGCCTGATGGGGGGACTGGAATGACATACTTGTCTGAGACATAGATACAGGGTGTGGACGGGTTAGATGACAGTAGGGAAGAGGAGATAGACAGACACAGGGTATGGATGGGTTAGATGGGAGTAGGGAAGAGGAGATAGACATAGATACAGGGTGTGGATGGGTTAGATGACAGTAGGGAAGAGGAGATAGACATAGATACAGGGTGTGGATGGGTTAGATGACAGTAGGGAAGAGGAGATAGCCATAGATACAGGGTGTGGATGGGTTAGATGATAGTAGGGAAGAGGAGATAGACATAGATACAGGGTGTGGATGGGTTAGATGATAGTAGGGAAGAGGAGATAGACATAGATACAGGGTGTGGATGGGTTAGATGATAGTAGGGAAGAGGAGATAGCCATAGATACAGGGTGTGGATGGGTTAGATGATAGTAGGGAAGAGGAGATAGACATAGATACAGGGTGTGGATGGGTTAGATGACAGTAGGGAAGAGGAGATAGACATAGATACAGGGTGTGGATGGGTTAGATGACAGTAGGGAAGAGGAGATAGACAGACACAGGGTGTGGACGGGTTAGATGATAGTAGGGAAGAGGAGATAGACATAGATACAGGGTGTGGATGGGTTAGATGACAGTAGGGAAGAGGAGATAGACATAGATACAGGGTGTGGATGGGTTAGATGATAGTAAAGAAGAGGAGATAGACATAGATACAGGGTGTGGATGGGTTAGATGATAGTAGGGAAGAGGAGATAGACATAGACACAGGGTGTGGATGGGTTAGATGATAGTAGGGAAGAGGAGATAGACATAGATACAGGGTGTGGATGGGTTAGATGATAGTAGGGAAGAGGAGATAGACATAGATACAGGGTGTGGATGGGTTAGATGATAGTAGGGAAGAGGAGATGGACATAGACACAGGGTGTGGATGGGTTAGATGATAGTAGGGAAGAGGAGATAGACATAGATACAGGGTGTGGATGGGTTAGATGACAGTAGGGAAGAGGAGATAGATATAGACACAGGGTGTGGATGGGTTAGATGATAGTAGGGAAGAGGAGATAGACATAGATACAGGGTGTGGACGGGTTAGATGATAGTAGGGAAGAGGAGATAGACATAGATACAGGGTGTGGATGGGTTAGATGATAGTAGGGAAGAGGAGATAGACATAGATACAGGGTGTGGATGGGTTAGATGGGAGTAGGGAAGAGGAGATAGACATAGATACAGGGTGTGGATGGGTTAGATGACAGTAGGGAAGAGGAGATAGACATAGATACAGGGTATGGATGGGTTAGATGGGAGTAGGGAAGAGGAGATAGACATAGATACAGGGTGTGGATGGGTTAGATGACAGTAGGGAAGAGGAGATAGACATAGATACAGTGTGTGGATGGGTTAGATGACAGTAGGGAAGAGGAGATAGACATAGACACAGGGTTTGGATGGGTTAGATGATAGTAGGAAGAGGAGATAGACATAGATACAGGGTGTGGATGGGTTAGATGATAGTAGGGAAGAGGAGATAGACATAGATACAGGGTGTGGATGGGTTAGATGATAGTAGGAAGAGGAGATAGACATAGACACAGGGTTTGGATGGGTTAGATGATAGTAGGGAAGAGGAGATAGACATAGATACAGGGTGTGGATGGGTTAGATGATAGTAGGGAAGAGGAGATAGACATAGACACAGGGTGTGGATGGGTTAGATGATAGTAGGAAGAGGAGATAGACATAGACACAGGGTTTGGATGGGTTAGATGATAGTAGGGAAGAGGAGATAGACATAGATACAGGGTGTGGATGGGTTAGATGATAGTAGGGAAGAGGAGATAGACATAGACACAGGGTGTGGATGGGTTAGATGATAGTAGGGAAGAGGAGATAGACATAGATACAGGGTGTGGATGGGTTAGATGACAGTAGGGAAGAGGAGATAGACATAGACACAGGGTGTGGATGGGTTAGATGATAGTAGGGAAGAGGAGATAGACATAGATACAGGGTGTGGATGGGTTAGATGATAGTAGGAAGAGGAGATAGACATAGACACAGGGTATGGACGGGTTAGATGATAGTAGGGAAGAGGAGATAGACATAGATACAGGGTGTGGATGGGTTAGATGATAGTAGGGAAGAGGAGATAGACATAGATACAGGGTGTGGATGGGTTAGATGATAGTAGGGAAGAGGAGATAGACATAGATACAGGGTGTGGATGGGTTAGATGATAGTAGGGAAGAGGAGATAGACATAGATACAGGGTGTGGATGGGTTAGATGATAGTAGGGAAGAGGAGATAGACATAGACACAGGGTATGGATGGGTTAGATGATAGTAGGGAAGAGGAGATAGACATAGATACAGGGTGTGGATGGGTTAGATGATAGTAGGAAGAGGAGATAGACATAGATACAGGGTGTGGATGGGTTAGATGACAGTAGGGAAGAGAAGATAGACATAGATACAGGGTGTGGATGGGTTAGATGATAGTAGGAAGAGGAGATAGACATAGACACAGGGTGTGGATGGGTTAGATGAGAGTAGGGAAGAGGAGATAGACATAGATACAGGGTGTGGATGGGTTAGATGATAGTAGGGAAGAGGAGATAGACATAGATACAGGGTGTGGATGGGTTAGATGACAGTAGGAAGAGGAGATAGACATAGATACAGGGTGTGGATGGGTTAGATGACAGTAGGGAAGAGGAGATAGATACAGGACATTACCCGGTATGCCTAGCCGCAGTTGAAGCGCTCTGCTGTTTCAGTTGGCTGATTGTTATATCACACACTTGTGTATAATTGGTGTCTAAATTAATTATGGCAGGACTGGAACATTATAAATGATGAATACTAATACATAGTTGTGTAGCAGGGCAGTGGGTAAAGACTGGGAATGACATGGCATGGTATACATCTGTGGAAATATCATAGCTTCTCCTACCTGTTCCTCATCCACCTCTCTCACTGCACACTCAGGCACTCTGCAATGTCCATGAAGTCATGGGCTGTCACGTTGACAAGATGAAGGGTCTGGAGCAGGTAAGTGGGTCTGTCCTTCAGGGAAGGATGTGACGAAGCAATGAGGGGTCCGAGGAGTTCCTATGGACCCTTCACCTGACAAAGGAAGAAAGAACTGGCATTCAAATGATAATTCAGGAAGCAAACATAGGACTGGGCTCACTGATAGCAAATTCTACCACCTAAAACCACAGCAGGGGATGAACTACAGGAAGTGAATGTTCCCAAACAAGTCACGGGGCCCTCAGCAATGAAAAGGGGACTGTGAGTAACAGTGAGAGAGCATGAGTGTGTGACAGGTTGTATCTTGTATCAGAAAGTGTGATCATCATCTAGAGACCGTTGTCCTTCCTCGTTCCCCTCCCATCTTTGCTCTTCCCCCTTCTTCTCATGTTACCCCTTCCTATCCAGTCTCCTTCCTCGCCACAATCTTCTCCTGACTTCTCTCTCTCTGCTGCCTGCCAATCTTCTCCTGACTTCTCTCTCTCTGCTGCGCGCCACACTCCTCTTGTCTTCTCTCTTCGGCCCGACCACTCTCCTCCCATCTACTCTCTCTCTGCCGCCCGCCGCTCTCATCCTGTCTTCTCTCCTCTCTCTCTCTGCCGCCCGCCGCTCTCATCCTGTCTTCTCTCCTCTCTCTCTCTGCCGCCCGCCGCTCTCATCCTGTCTTCTCTCCTCTCTCTCTCTGCCGCCCGCCGCTCTCATCCTGTCTTCTCTCCTCTCTCTCTCTGCCGCCCGCCGCTCTCATCCTGTCTTCTCTCCTCTCTCTCTCTGCCGCCCGCCGCTCTCATCCTGTCTTCTCTCCTCTCTCTCTCTGCCGCCCGCCGCTCTCATCCTGTCTTCTCTCTCTCTCTCTCTCTGCCGCCCGCCGCTCTCATCCTGTCTTCTCTCTCTCTCTCTCTCTGCCGCCCGCCGCTCTCATCCTGTCTTCTCTCTCTCTCTCTCTGCCGCCCGCCGCTCTCATCCTGTCTTCTCTCTCTCTCTCTCTGCCGCCCGCCGCTCTCATCCTGTCTTCTCTCTCTCTCTCTCTGCCGCCCGCCGCTCTCATCCTGTCTTCTCTCTCTCTCTCTCTGCCGCCCGCCGCTCTCATCCTGTCTTCTCTCTCTCTCTCTCTGCCGCCCGCCGCTCTCATCCTGTCTTCTCTCTCTCTCTGCCGCCCGCCGCTCTCATCCTGTCTTCTCTCTCTCTCTCTCTGCCGCCCGCCGCTCTCATCCTGTCTTCTCTCTCTCTCTCTCTGCCGCCCGCCGCTCTCATCCTGTCTTCTCTCTCTCTCTCTCTGCCGCCCGCCGCTCTCATCCTGTCTTCTCTCTCTCTCTCTGCCGCCCGCCGCTCTCATCCTGTCTTCTCTCTCTCTCTCTGCCGCCCGCCGCTCTCATCCTGTCTTCTCTCTCTCTCTCTGCCGCCCGCCGCTCTCATCCTGTCTTCTCTCTCTCTCTCTGCCGCCCGCCGCTCTCATCCTGTCTTCTCTCTCTCTCTCTGCCGCCCGCCGCTCTCATCCTGTCTTCTCTCTCTCTCTGCCGCCCGCCGCTCTCATCCTGTCTTCTCTCTCTCTCTGCCGCCCGCCGCTCTCATCCTGTCTTCTCTCTCTCTCTGCCGCCCGCCACTCTCATCCTGTCTTCTCTCTCTCTCTGCCGCCCGCCACTCTCATCCTGTCTTCTCTCTCTCTCTGCCGCCCGCCACTCTCATCCTGCCGTCTCTCTCTCTGCCGCCCGCCACTCTCATCCTGTCTTCTCTCTCTCTGCCGCCCGCCACTCTACTCCTGCCGTCTCTCTCTCTGCCGCCCGCCACTCTCATCCTGCCGTCTCTCTCTCTGCTGCCCGCCACTCTCATCCTGTCTTCACTCTCTCTGCCGCCCGCCACTCTACTCCTGCCGTCTCTCTCTCTGCCGCCCGCCACTCTCATCCTGCCGTCTCTCTCTCTGCCGCCCGCCACTCTCCTCCTGCCTTCGCTCTCTCTGCCGCCCGCCACTCTCCTCCTGTCTTCGCTCTCTCTGCCGCCCGCCACTCTCCTCCTGTCTTCGCTCTCTCTGCCGCCCGCCACTCTCCTCCTGTCTTCGCTCTCTCTGCCGCCCGCCACTCTCCTCCTGTCTTCGCTCTCTCTGCCGCCCGCCACTCTCCTCCTGTCTTCGCTCTCTCTGCCGCCCGCCACTCTCCTCCTGTCTTCGCTCTCTCTGCCGCCCGCCACTCTCCTCCTGTCTTCGCTCTCTCTGCCGCCCGCCACTCTCCTCCTGTCTTCTCTCTCTCTCCCGCCACTCTCCTCCTGCCTTCTCTCTCTCTCCCGCCCGCCACTCTCCTCCTGTCTTCTCTCTCTCTCCCGCCCGCCACTCTCCTTCTGTCTTCTCTCTCTCTGCCACCCGCCACTCTCCTCCTGCCTTCTCTCTCTCTCCCGCCCGCCACTCTCCTCCTGTCTTCTCTCTCTCTCCCGCCCGCCACTCTCCTCCTGTCTTCTCTCTCACTGCCACCCGCCACTCTCCTCCTGTCTTCGCTCTCTCTGCCGCCCGCCACTCTCCTCCTGTCTTCGCGCTCTCTGCCGCCCGCCACTCTCCTCCTGTCTTCGCTCTCTCTGCCGCCCGCCACTCTCCTCCTGTCTTCGCTCTCTCTGCCACTCGCCACTCTCCTCTCTCTCTCTCTGCCGCCTGACACTCTCCTCCTGTCTTCTCTCAGCCACCCACTACTCTCATGTCTTCTCTCTGCTGCCCACCACTGTCCTCTCTTTCTGCTGCCCACCATTCTCCTCCTGTCCCCTCTCTACCCATTCCCAAATGTGAACTCTCGCTGTCATTCACCCCAGCGGTTTCTGCTGTACTCATACCATTGCTATTTAATGTCCCCCCACATACCTCTCATCTCCTCTCCCCCCCTCTAGATCTCTTTCCTCTCCTGTCTCCTCTCACTGTCCCCTTGTGTCTTCTACCTCTCTCCCCTCCTGTCTCATCTCCCTCTTCCCCAGCTAGATCTCTCTCCTTCCTGTCTCCTCTCAGACCCCCCGGAGGTCCCCCCCGTCTCCTCTCAGACCCCTGGAGGTCCCCTGTCTCCTCTCAGACCCCTGGAGGTCCCCTGTCTCCTCTCAGACCCCTGGAGGTCCCCTGTCTCCTCTCAGACCCCTGGAGGTCCCCTGTCTCCTCTCAGACCCCTGGAGGTCCCCTGTCTCCTCTCAGACCCCTGGAGGTCCCCTGTCTCCTCTCAGACCCCTGGAGGTCCCCTGTCTCCTCTCAGACCCCTGGAGGTCCCCTGTCTCCTCTCAGACCCCTGGAGGTCCCCTGTCTCCTCTCAGACCCCTGGAGGTCCCCTGTCTCCTCTCAGACCCCTGGAGGTCCCCTGTCTCCTCTCAGACCCCTGGAGGTCCCCTGTCTCCTCTCAGACCCCTGGAGGTCCCCTGTCTCCTCTCAGACCCCTGGAGGTCCCCTGTCTCCTCTCAGACCCCTGGAGGTCCCCTGTCTCCTCTCAGACCCCTGGAGGTCCCCTGTCTCCTCTCAGACCCCTGGAGGTCCCCTGTCTCCTCTCAGACCCCTGGAGGTCCCCTGTCTCCTCTCAGACCCCTGGAGGTCCCCTGTCTCCTCTCAGACCCCTGGAGGTCCCCTGTCTCCTCTCAGACCCCTGGAGGTCCCCTGTCTCCTCTCAGACCCCTGGAGGTCCCCTGTCTCCTCTCAGACCCCTGGAGGTCCCCTGTCTCCTCTCAGACCCCTGGAGGTCCCCTGTCTCCTCTCAGACCCCTGGAGGTCCCCTGTCTCCTCTCAGACCCCTGGAGGTCCCCTGTCTCCTCTCAGACCCCTGGAGGTCCCCTGTCTCCTCTCAGACCCCTGGAGGTCCCCTGTCTCCTCTCAGACCCCTGGAGGTCCCCTGTCTCCTCTCAGACCCCTGGAGGTCCCCTGTCTCCTCTCAGACCCCTGGAGGTCCCCTGTCTCCTCTCAGACCCCTGGAGGTCCCCTGTCTCCTCTCAGACCCCTGGAGGTCCCCTGTCTCCTCTCAGACCCCTGGAGGTCCCCTGTCTCCTCTCAGACCCCTGGAGGTCCCCTGTCTCCTCTCAGACCCCTGGAGGTCCCCTGTCTCCTCTCAGACCCCTGGAGGTCCCCTGTCTCCTCTCAGACCCCTGGAGGTCCCCTGTCTCCTCTCAGACCCCTGGAGGTCCCCTGTCTCCTCTCAGACCCCTGGAGGTCCCCTGTCTCCTCTCAGACCCCTGGAGGTCCCCTGTCTCCTCTCAGACCCCTGGAGGTCCCCTGTCTCCTCTCAGACCCCGGAGGTCCCCCCTGTCTCCTCTCAGACCCCGGAGGTCCCCTGTCTCCTCTCAGACCCCGGAGGTCCCCTGTCTCCTCTCAGACCCCGGAGGTCCCCTGTCTCCTCTCAGACCCCGGAGGTCCCCTGTCTCCTCTCAGACCCCGGAGGTCCCCTGTCTCCTCTCAGACCCCGGAGGTCTCCTGTCTCCTCTCAGACCCCGGAGGTTCCCTGTCTCCTCTCAGCCCCCGGAGGTTCCCTGTCTCCTCTCAGCCCCCGGAGGTTCCCTGTCTCCTCTCAGCCCCCGGAGGTTCCCTGTCTCCTCTCCCCCGGAGGTCCCCTGTCTCCTCTCAGCCCCCGGAGGTCCCCTGTCTCCTCTCCCCCGGTGGTCCCCTGTCTCCTCTCCCCCAGAGGTCCCCTGTCTCCTCTCAGCCCCCGGTGGTCCCCTGTCTCCTCTCAGCCCCCGGAGGTCCCCTGTCTCCTCTCAGACCCCGGAGGTCCCCTGTCTCCTCTCAGACCCCGGAGGTCCCCCCTGTCTCCTCTCCCCCGGAGGTTCCCTGTCTCCTCTCAGCCCCCGGAGGTCCCCTGTCTCCTCTCAGCCCCCGGAGGTCCCCTGTCTCCTCTCCCCCGGAGGTCCCCTGTCTCCTCTCAGCCCCCGGAGGTCCCCTGTCTCCTCTCCCCCGGAGGTCCCCCCTGTCTCCTCTCCCCCGGAGGTCCCCTGTCTCCTCTCCCCCGGAGGCCCCCTGTCTCCTCTCAGCCCCCGGAGGTCCCCTGTCTCCTCTCCCCCGGAGGCCCCCTGTCTCCTCTCAGCCCCCGGAGGTCCCCTGTCTCCTCTCCCCCGGAGGCCCCCTGTCTCCTCTCAGACCCCGGAGGTCCCCTGTCTCCTCTCCCCCGGAGGTCCCCTGTCTCCTCTCCCCCGGCCTCTCAGCCCCAGGTACCGGTATGTTCTAGTCGCTCAGTCCGGTCCGTCTCCCTCCCGGTGCCGGTGTCTCTCAACTCCAGGCGGACATGTTACAGCGGAGCATTGTGGGTAATGTACCAGGAATCCCCACGTACAGCGTCTGACGTCACAGAGAGGGTGGGCGGGGCATCCAGTAGATGATGATCGGGGGAGAGGATACGGTGATCCCTGTACCGGGACATATTACTGTACTGTACCGGGATATATTACTGTATTGTACCGGGATATATTACTGTACTGTACCGGGATATATTACCTACTGTACTGGGATATGTTACTGTACTGTACCGGGACATATTACCGTACTGTACCGGGATATATTACCGTATTGTACCGGGATATATTACCTACTGTACTGGGATATATTACTGTACTGTACCGGGACATATTACCGTACTGTACCGGGATATATTACCGTATTGTACCGGGATATATTACTGTATTGTACCGGGATATATTACCTACTGTACTGGGATATATTACTGTACTGTACCGGGATATATTACCGTATTGTACCGGGATATATTACCTACTGTACTGGGATATATTACTGTACTGTACCGGGACATATTACCGTACTGTACCGGGATATATTACTGTATTGTACCGGGATATATTACCTACTGTACTGGGATATATTACTGTACTGTACCGGGACATATTACCGTACTGTACCGGGATATATTACCGTATTGTACCGGGATATATTACCTACTGTACTGGGATATATTACTGTACTGTACCGGGACATATTACCGTACTGTACCGGGATATATTACCGTATTGTACCGGGATATATTACTGTATTGTACCGGGATATATTACCTACTGTACTGGGATATATTACTGTACTGTACCGGGACATATTACCGTACTGTACCGGAATATATTACCGTATTGTACCGGGATATATTACCTACTGTACTGGGATATATTACCGTATTGTACCGGGATATATTACTGTATTGTACCGGGATATATTACCTACTGTACCGGGATATATTACCCTACTGTACCGGGATATATTACTGTATTGTACCAGGATATATTACCCTACTGTACCGGGATATATTACCTACTGTACCGGGACATATTACCGTATTGTACCGGGATATATTACCTACTGTACTGGGATATATTACCGTATTGTACCAGGATATATTACCCTACTGTACCGGGATATATTACCGTATTGTACCGGGATATATTACCGTATTGTACCGGGATATATTACTGTATTGTACCGGGATATATTACCTACTGTACTGGGATATATTACCGTATTGTACCAGGATATATTACCCTACTGTACTGGGATATATTACCGTATTGTACCGGGACATATTACCGTATTGTACCGGGATATATTACCGTACTGTACCGGGATATGTTACCTACTGTACTGGGATATATTACCCTACTGTACCGGGACATATTACTGTATTGTACCGGGACATATTACTGTATTGTACCGGGATATATTACCGTATTGTACCAGGATATATTACCGTACTGTACCAGGATATATTACCGTATTCTACTGGGATATATTACCATATTGTACCGGGACATATTACTGTATTGTACCGGGACATATTACTGTATTGTACCGGGATATATTACCGTATTGTACCGGGATATATTACCCTACTGTACTGGGATATATTACTGTATTGTACCGGGATATATTACCCTACTGTACTGGGATATATTACCGTATTGTACCGGGACATATTACCGTATTGTACCGGGATATATTACCGTACTGTACCGGGATATGTTACCTACTGTACCGGGATATATTACCGTACTGTACCGGGATATATTACCGTACTGTACCGGGATATATTACCGTACTGTACCGGGATATGTTACCGTATTGTACCGGGATATATTACCTACTGTACCGGGACATATTACCGTATTTTACCGGGATATATTACCTACTGTACCGGGATATATTACCGTATTCTACCGGGATATATTACCGTACTGTACCGGGATATATTACCGTACTGTACCGGGATATATTACCTACTATACCGGGATATATTACCTACTGTACCGGGACATATTACCGTATTCTACCGGGATATATTACCGTATTGTAACGAGATATATTACCGTATTGTACCGGGATATATTACCTACTATACCGGGATATATTACCCTACTGTACCGGGATATATTACCGTACTGTACTGGGATATGTTACCCTACTGTGCCGGGATATATTACCTACTGTACCGGGATATATTACTGTACTGTACCGGGATATGTTACCGTATTGTACCGGGATATATTACCATATTGTACCTGGACATATTACTGTACCGGAATATATTACTGTACTGTACCGGGACATATTACCTACTGTACCGGGATATAGTACCGTCCTGTATGGGGATATATTACTGTGCTGTACCGGGATATATTACCATGCTGTACCGGGATATATTACCGTACTGTACCGGGATATATTACCTACTGTACCGAGATATATTACCATGCTGTACCGGGATATAGTACCCTACTGTACCGGGATATATTACCATGCTGTACCGGGATATATTACCATGCTGTACCGAGATATAGTACCCTACTGTACCGGGATATAGTACCCTACTGTACCGGGATATATTACTGTACCGGGATATATTACCCTACTGTACAGGGATAATACATTACCGTATTGTACCGGGATATATTACCTTACTGTACCAGGATATATTACCGTATTTTACCAGGATATGTTACCTTACTGTACCAGGATATATTACCTTACTGTACCAGGATATATTACCGTATTCTACCAGGATATATTACCATATTGTACCTGGACATATTACTGTACCGGAATATATTACTGTACTGTACCGGGACATATTACCTACAGTACCGGGATATATTACCGTACTGTACCGGGATATATTACCATGCTGTACCGGGATATATTACCGTACTGTACCGGGATATATTACCTACTGTACCGAGATATATTACCATGCTGTACCGGGATATAGTACCCTACTGTACCGGGATATATTACCGTACTGTACCGGGATATATTACCATGCTTGTACCGAGATATATTACCATGCTGTACCGGGATATAGTACCCTACTGTACCGGGATATTAGTACCCTACTGTACCGGGATATATTACTGTACCGGGATATATTACCCTACTGTACAGGGATAATACATTACCGTATTGTACCGGGATATATTACCTTACTGTACCAGGATATATTACCGTATTTTACCGGGATATGTTACCTTACTGTACCAGGATATATTACTGTACTGTACCAGGATATATTACCGTATTCTACTGGGATATATTACCATATTGTACCTGGACATATTACTGTACCGTACCGGGACATATTACCTACAGTACCGGGATATATTACCGTACTGTACCGGGATATATTACTATAACGGTAACCCTAGCCACCGGTATGGGCTGGGCCGTCGTTCCCAAAATCTCGCCTTCGAGGTCGGCTGAGCTGCGTCGGATGTCCCGGTCCGGTAGTACTTCCAGGAGGTTGGATTCGTTCGATGTCGACGCCTTCGATCTTCGAGTAGTGAATGGCTCAATTGCGAGGGAGGGATGGGAGTCAAAGAGGACTCTTTAGACCACCCCAGTCAGAAAGTAAACTCAGAGACAGTTTACTCCCAAACATGAACACTTTATTGAACACACCACACACCTTTTATACAGTTACAACATGATGCCACAATAGGGAGGGGAAGGGCCAGGCATTCTAATGTGGGCTTGGCCCAGGGACCAATCCAACACAATGGGCATACACAACAGACAAATGGGGACAGTGGACAATGGACCAATGGGAGAGGGAACAAAGGGACCAATGGGAGCTGGGCTACTGAACACAACAGTGACAATGATAGAATTAACATGATTAAACAACGTCTGGACCAAGACAATAGGTTGAGTAGAGGGAATACACATCTGAGAACTGGGCCAGGGGTTGAAGCACGTACACACTGGTTCGAATATGCGGCTTCAACCCTGGCCAATCAGCGGGCACAGTGAGTCGTACGTCGGCCAATCCGGCGTCAACTCACTGCCTCCGGTTTCCCGCGCTCGAGACGGCATTGATGCCTCGAACAAAGGAACCGGGGAACCACCGGCTTCGATGTTCGGGTATCCCTCGTACAGTACATCATTCCATACATAAAACATACGATATTCGACAATATACAAAACGTACCACATTCGACATGAAACCTTTTAACATAATGATAGGGAAACCCTTATTAAAGTTCAAATAAGGCCACAGGCCCCTAGTCTTTGCAACAAGTGTTTGAGGTCCAGTCAAGGACCCAAGTAACGGCCTAGGGTCCGTTACATCACTCCCCCTTTTTAGTCCACACACACAGGGGGGAAGGCTGGCCAGTCTGTTAGTCCTCTTCCTGGCGGGACAGACCATCAGCGTTCTGGTTCTCCCTTCCAGAACGGTACTTGATGGTAAAGTTAAAAGCTTGAAGGGCCAAGCTCCAGCGTAGCAAACGTCCATTGTCTCCGGCTACCCGGTTGAGCCACACCAGGGGATTGTGATCGGTGAACACTGTAAACTCGCGTCCGAATAGATATGGCTGCAGTTTCTTGAGGGCCCAGACTAACGCCAAACATTCTTTTTCCACTGCAGCATAGGCAGCTTCCCGGGGTAGCAATTTGCGGCTCAAGTAAATAACTGGATGTTCCTCCCCGGCGTCGTTGACTTGACTCAGCACCGCCCCTAGTCCGTAGTCGGAGGCATCTGTATGGACCAGAAAAGCTCTGTTAAAATCCGGTGCGGCCAACACAGGCCCTTTGCCCAAGGCCTCCTTTAGAGCTTGGAAGGCCTTTTCACAGTCCGGGGACCAGTCTACGTTCCGGGGCAGTGCCTTCTTAGTTAAGTCCATGAGGGGTTTGGCTATGGCACTGTGTTGCAGAACAAACTTCCTATAGTATCCGGCTGTGCCCAGGAAGGCCAGCACTTGTTTCTTGGTGCGTGGGGTGGGCCAGTCAACAATGGCAGCGATCTTAGCGGGTTCAGGCCGTTGCTGTCCACCTCCCACCCGGTGACCTAGGCACTGGACTTCCCTCATCCCTATCCGGCATTTGTCAGGCTTCAGAGTTAGCCCTGCTCTCGCAATGCGCCCTAAGATGGCTTCCAGGTGCAGCAGATGCTCCTCCCAGGAGTCGCTAAAGATGGCAATGTCATCTAAGTAGGCACAGGCAAAATCCTGTGCCCCTGTTAGTAGATGATCTACTAGCCTCTGAAAAGTAGCCGGCGCATTCTTCATCCCGAATGGCATCACCGTAAACTGGTAGAGGCCAAACGGGGTGATGAAGGCAAATTTGGCCACCGCCTCAGGGGCGAGGGGTATCTGCCAGTACCCCCGACTAAGGTCGAGGGTGGAGACTACGCTAGCGCCTGCGAGCCTGTCTAGGAGTTCGTCCACCCGGGGCATGGGGTAGGCGTCGGTGACGGTCCGGTCGTTGAGCCTCCGGTAGTCCACACAGAACCTAGTGGTTCCATCTTTCTTAGGGACCAGAACTACCGGTGAGGCCCAAGGACTGGTAGAGGGCTCAATGACCCCTAACTCCAACATCTCCTGAATTTCCTGCAACATGCCCTTTCTTACTGACTGGGGGACTCGGTAGGCGGGCAGACGTAGGGCCTCCTGTCCCGTGGTGAGGACTGGATGCTGGGCTACGTTAGTGAGGCCAGGCCGTGCAGAAAACAGCTGTGGCCACTTCTGGGCCATGTCCTGTATCTGTTGGCGTTGGGTGGGGTTAAGCTGGGACCCTAGACTGGGAAGATTGGGACTGCTGGGTTCCCTAGCGGCGGCCAGGAGGTCAGGAATATCCTGTTCCTCCGGGTCGTCCCCAGCCTGCGTACAGATGGCTAACACTACCTCCTCCCGCTGGTGATAGGCTTTCAGGGCATTCACGTGACAGGTCCGGCGGTCCCGTAAGTGAGGCCCTTTGGCAATCACATAAGTAGTCTCTCCCTGTCTATCCACCACCCGGTAGGGGCCTACCCAGGCAGTCTGCAACTTATTCCCTTTCACGGGGCGCAGGGCTAATACCTGCTGTCCAGCGAAAAATTCTCGGATCTGCGTCCGCTTGTCATACTGCTGTTTCTGATGCTTTTGGGCCCGACGCAGGTGCTCTTGGGCGAGACCTGTGAGGGCGGCTAGCTTTTCCCTGAGCTCTAACACATATGTCACTACCGGGGTTTCTTCGGAGTCGCACTTGCCTTCCCAGTATTCCCGGAGAAGGTTCAGGGGTCCCCGGACTCTCCTCCCGAACAGTAACTCGAAAGGGGAGAAGCCCATGGACTCCTGAGGCACCTCTCGGTAGGCAAACAACAGGTGGGGCAAATAGCGTTCCCAGTCCCTGTGCATCTCCGTGAAAGCCCGTAACATCTGTTTCAGGGTTCCGCTGAACCGTTCACAGAGGCCATTGGTCTGGGGGTGGTAGGCTGTGGTGTGAATAGGCTTCACCCCACACAGCTCCCATAGTTGCTGCATAACTTCCGCGGTGAATTGGGAACCCTGATCGGAAAGGACTTCTGCGGGAAACCCTACTCGTGAAAATACTTTAACCAGGGCATCCGCCACACTCTCGGCAGTAATGCTTGAGAGGGCCACGGCTTCAGGGTACCGTGTGGCAAAGTCCACAATGGTAAGGATGAACCGTTTACCAGTGCGACTGGGACGGGCTAAGGGCCCTATAATGTCCATTGCTACCCGCTGGAATGGCTCACCTATCAAGGGTAAGGACTGGAAAGGGGCGGCTGGGTGGTCACCTCTCTTGCCTACCCGCTGACAAATGTCGCAGGTGCGGCAAAAGTTGCGAACATCCCGGGATAGTTTTGGCCAGAAAAAAGCTCGACTCACCTGTTGTTCGGTGCGTCGAACTGCCATGTGGCCGGCTAAGGGAATCTCATGGGCCAGGGACAATAAGGCAGCCCTATGCTGGTAGGGAACTACAAGTTGGGTCCGCACTAGCTGGGTGGCGCCCTGGCAATGGGATGGTGTGCTGCGGTAGAGGAGACCATTCTCCCAAAGGAACTTTTCCCCCCCTGGGCCTGTCTCCCCGGAGTCTGCAAGTCGCCCGTATCCTGCTAAAGTGGGGTCATCTAAGAGGGCTGCGCGGAATTCCGCAGGGGGTAACCAGTGGAGGGGATGGTCAGGGTCTACGGGTGGGGGTGTCGGGGGGCTTACCATCTGGCGCTGGGCAGCCGCTCGGGTGATCACCTGACAGTTTTCCGGAGGCGGGGTGGAGGCAAACCAGCTTTGCATATGGCCCAAGTCGTTCCCCAGCAGTACTTCAGCGGGTAATCCTGGCATCACTCCCACGCACCGATCGCCCTGACCGGAACCCCAGTTGAGGTGCACGTTGGCCGTGGGTAATTGGTAGACTCTACCCCCGGCTACGCGTACATCCACGCTCCGATTGGTCTTATAATGTGGGGACAAGCAGTCAGGCTGGACCAAAGTTAGTGTGGCTCCTGAGTCTCATAGTCCAGAGACTGGATTCCCGTTGAGGTATACCGTCTGTCGGTGATGTTGTCGGTTATCCTCCACAAGATCCTGGGTGAGGGCAATTTCTTGTGATAACTCCCACTTGGGGGGTCCCCCCGGCGAAGCGGGAACCTCCACTGGCTGGGGCCATTCCTGGACGTAAGATCGGGTGCAGGTCCCATAGGGGCCAGTGTCTTGGATGCAATGAGAGTCCTTGGGGGGCATCCTGGTCATTTGAGGTACCGTGCTAAACCGGGGGCCTGCGGGGTACCGGTTAGACTGTTCCCTAGGAACTACATTCCTGTTAGGGGTCTTGCGGCCCAGGGGACAAGTATATTGGGTGTGGCCCAGCTGGTTGCAGGAGAAGCAGCGAGGGCCGGGGTTGGGGTCCCTCCGTTGAGAGGTAGGAGCGGGACCCTGTGAAAGTCCGTGCCGGGTGGACAGGTTCCCGGGAATTGCTGTCCTAGGCCCTCCCCCGCTTGCCAGCCGCTGGGATCGGCTACCCATTTTCCTAGTGTCCTCAAAGTGATCTGCCAGTTGCGCTGCCTCCATAAGGGTAGAGGGTTCGCGGTCCCGGACCCAATCCCTAATGTGATCCGGTATGTTTAAGTAAAACTGTTCAAGCATCAGCTGCTGACAGCAGTCCTCAAAAGACTGGGCCCCGCATCCGTGCAGCCAGTTGCGAGCGGCCCTTTCCAACCCATAAGCCCACTCCGTGTGGGACTCCTGGCTTTTCTTTAGTGTCTCCCTGAACTGCCGGCGGTACGTGTCTGGAGTAATGGCGTACCGGGCCAGGAGCCTCTTCTTGACCTCCTCATAGTCCAATATGTCCGTCTCCGGTACAGCCCGGTAAGCTTCCATAGCCCGCCCCGTGAGCTTCCCTGCGAGAATGGCAGTCCATTGGGTTTCATCTACCCGCGTCAACTGGCACATCCTCTCGAAGTCGAGCAAAAATCCATCAATATCCCCTTTCCGATCATCAAAGGTAGGGAAAGCCTGAAAACTAATAGGCAAAGTCACCTTTCCTGAGTCGGAGCCGGTCTCTGGGGTTGTAGCAGATCGAGAGACCCCCGGAAGAGTCTTCGCCCAGTCCGCCTTGGCTTCCGCCATCAACCTATCGATGACTTCTGTTGACGGGTTCGGACCATACAAGGCCAACCTCTGAGCTACTATGCTGGTGACTGGATCTTCGCCGTCGATCCATCTACGTGCTCCGACACTTCCCCCTTGCAAGCGGTCTGCCATCGGATCGAGCACCCGCTGTGTCGAACCGGCCGGTTCGGATAGACCGGTGAACGCTGCAAAATTGTCCTCAGACGGTAACTCCGTTCGCTTAGCCAAGTCCGCTGCCTCCGTATCAGTTTCCAGCAGTATTTGGATCAAGTCCTGTTTTCGTAGGTTAGCTGCGTTGCGGCCTCGTTGTTCCACCAGCTTTTGTAGGGCCGCCAGCGGAGCATATTTATACAAATCCGCCATTTGTTGGGAACTCGGACACTTCCTGCTGCTCTGGGACCTCTTTTGGCGAGATTCGTTCGTTGCTGAAACCGGGGTCAAGCCAGCGGCTGTATCTCCCCCTGGATGCTGGTTTCAGTTCGATCACCGTTGCTGAAACCGGGGTCAAGCCAGCGGCTGTATCTCCCCTTGGATGCTGGTTTCAGTTCGATCACCGTTGCTGAAACCGGGGTCAAGCCAGCGGCTGTATCTCCCCCTGGATGCTGGTTTCAGTTCGAATCGATCCCATCGCCTGCCACCAGTATAACGGTAACCCTAGCCACCGGTATGGGCTGGGCCGTCGTTCCCAAAATCTCGCCTTCGAGGTCGGCTGAGCTGCGTCGGATGTCCCGGACCGGTAGTACTTACAGGAGGTCGGATTCGTTCGACGTCGACGCCTTCGATCTTCGAGTAGTGAATGGCTCAATTGCGAGGGAGGGATGGGAGTCAAAGAGGACTCTTTAGACCACCCCAGTCAGAAAGTAAACTCAGAGACAGTTTACTCCCAAACATGAACACTTTATTGAACACACCACACATCTTTTATACAGTTACAACATGATGCCACAATAGGGAGGGGAAGGGCCAGGCATTCTAATGCGGGCTTGGCCCAGGGACCAATCCAACACAATGGGCATACACAACAGACCAATGGGGACAGTGGACAATGGACCAATGGGAGAGGGAACAAAGGGACCAATGGGAGCTGGGCTACTGAACACAACAGTGACAATGATAGAATTAACATGATTAAACAACGTCTGGACCAAGACAATAGGTTGAGTAGAGGGAATACACATCTGAGAACTGGGCCAGGGGTTGAAGCACGTACACACTGGTTCGAATATGCGGCTTCAACCCTGGCCAATCAGCGGGCACAGTGAGTCGTATGTCGGCCAATCCGGCGTCAACTCACTGCCTCCGGTTTCCCGCGCTCGAGACGGCATTGATGCCTCGAACAAAGGAACCGGGGAACCACCAGCTTCGATGTTCGGGTATCCCTCGTACAGTACATCATCCCATACATTAAACATACGATATTCGACAATATACAAAACGTACCACATTCGACATGAAACCTTTTAACATAAAGATAGGGAAACCCCTATTAAAGTTCAAATAAGGCCACAGGCCCCTAGTCTTTGCAACAAGTGTTTGAGGTCCAGTCAAGGACCCAAGTAACAGCCTAGGGTCCGTTACATCTACCATGCTGTACCGGGATATATTACCGTACTGTACCGGGATATATTACCTACTGTACCAAGATATATTACCATGCTGTACCGGGATATAGTACCCTACTGTACCGGGATATATTACCGTACTGTACCGGGATACATTACCATGCTGTACCGAGATATATTACCATGCTGTACTGGGATATAGTACCCTACTGTACCGGGATATATTACCGTACTGTACCGGGATATATTACCATGCTGTACCGAGATATATTACCATGCTGTACCGGGATATAGTACCCTACTGTACTGGGATATATTACTATACCGGGATATATTACCCTACTGTACAGGGATAATACATTTCTGTATTGTACCGGGATATATTACCTTACTGTACCAGGATATATTACCGTATTTTACCGGGATATGTTACCTTACTGTACCAGGATATATTACCGTACTGTACCAGGATATATTACCGTATTTTACCGGGATATGTTACCTTATTGTACCGGGATATATTACTGTACTGTACCGGGATATATTACCGTATTGTACCGGGATATGTTACCCTACTGTACAGGGATAATACATTACCGTATTGTACCGGGATATATTACCTTACTGTACCAGGATATATTACCGTATTGTACCGGGATATGTTACCCTAGTGTACCGGGATATAGTACCGTACTGTACCAGGATATGTTACTGTACTGTACCGGGATATATTACCGTACTGTACCTGGATATGTTACTGTACTGTACCGGGATATATTACCGTATTGTACCGGTATATATTACCTTCCTGTACTGGGATATATTACCCTACTGTACCGGGATATATTACCCTACTGTACCGGGATATATTACCGTATTGTGCCGAGATACATTACCCTACTGTACCGGGATATATTACCATACTGTACCGGGATATGTTACCGTTCTGTACCGGGATATATTACCGTATTGTACCGGGATATATTACCTACTGTACCGGGATATATTACTGTACTGTACCGGGATATGTTACCCTACTGTACCGGGATATATTACCTACTGTACCGGGATATATTATCGTACTCTACCGGGATATATTACCCTACTGTACCGGGATATATTACCGTATTGTGTCGGGATACATTACCCTACTGTACCGGGATATATTACCATACTGTACCGGGATATGTTACCGTACTGTACCGGGATATAGTACCGTACTGTACCGGGATATGTTACCGTACTGTACCGAGATATATTATCGTACTGTACCGGGATATGTTACCGTACTGTACCGGGATATAGTACCGTACTGTACCGGGATATGTTACCATACTGTACCGGGATATAGTACCGTACTGTACCGGGATATATTACCCTACTGTACCGGGATATATTGCTGTACTGTACCGGGATATGTTACCCTACTATACCGGGATATATTACCTACTGTACCGGGATATATTACCGTACTTTACCGGGATATATTACCCTACTGTACCGGGATATATTACCGTATTGTGTCGGGATACATTACCCTACTGTACCGGGATATATTACCATACTGTACCGGGATATGTTACCGTACTGTACCGGGATATAGTACCGTACTGTACCGGGATATGTTACCGTACTGTACCGAGATATATTATCGTACTGTACCGGGATATGTTACCGTACTGTACCGGGATATAGTACCGTACTGTACCGGGATATGTTACCATACTGTACCGGGATATAGTACCATACTGTACCGGGATATATTACCCTACTGTACCGGGATATATTGCTGTACTGTACCGGGATATGTTACCCTACTATACCGGGATATATTACCGTACTGTACCAGGATATGTTACTATACTGTACCAGGATATATTACCCTTCTGTACCGGGATATATTACCCTACTGTACCGGGATATATTGCTGTACTGTACCGGGATATGTTACCCCTACTATACCGGGATATATTACTGTACTGTACTGGGATATGTTACCTTACTGTACCAGGATATATTACCCTTCTGTACCGGGATATATTACTGTACTGTACCAGGATATATTACCCTACTGTACCGGGATATATTCTGACACTCTCCTCCTGTCTTCTCTCAGCCACCCACTACTCTCATGTCTTCTCTCTGCTGCCCACCACTGTCCTCTCTTTCTGCTGCCCACCATTCTCCTCCTGTCCCCTCTCTACCCATTCCCAAATGTGAACTCTCGCTATCATTCACCCCAGCGGTTTCTGCTGTACTCATACCATTGCTATTTAATGTCCCCCCACATACCTCTCATCTCCTCTCCCCCCCTCTAGATCTCTTTCCTCTCCTGTCTCCTCTCACTGTCCCCTTGTGTCTTCTACCTCTCTCCCCTCCTGTCTCATCTCCCTCTTCCCCAGCTAGATCTCTCTCCTTCCTGTCTCCTCTCAGACCCCCCGGAGGTCCCCCCCGTCTCCTCTCAGACCCCTGGAGGTCCCCTGTCTCCTCTCAGACCCCTGGAGGTCCCCTGTCTCCTCTCAGACCCCCGGAGGTCCCCCCTGTCTCCTCTCAGACCCCCCGGAGGTCCCCTGTCTCCTCTCAGACCCCCAGAGGTCCCCCCTGTCTCCTCTCAGACCCCGGAGGTCCCCCCTGTCTCCTCTCAGACCCCGGAGGTCCCCCCTGTCTCCTCTCAGACCCCGGAGGTCCCCCCTGTCTCCTCTCAGACCCCGGAGGTCCCCCCTGTCTCCTCTCAGACCCCGGAGGTCCCCCCTGTCTCCTCTCAGACCCCGGAGGTCCCCCCTGTCTCCTCTCAGACCCCGGAGGTCCCCCCTGTCTCCTCTCAGACCCCGGAGGTCCCCCCTGTCTCCTCTCAGACCCCGGAGGTCCCCTGTCTCCTCTCAGACCCCGGAGGTCCCCTGTCTCCTCTCAGACCCCGGAGGTCCCCTGTCTCCTCTCAGACCCCGGAGGTCTCCTGTCTCCTCTCAGACCCCGGAGGTCCCCTGTCTCCTCTCAGACCCCGGAGGTCTCCTGTCTCCTCTCAGACCCCGGAGGTTCCCTGTCTCCTCTCAGCCCCCGGAGGTTCCCTGTCTCCTCTCAGCCCCCGGAGGTTCCCTGTCTCCTCTCAGCCCCCGGAGGTTCCCTGTCTCCTCTCCCCCGGTAGTCCCCTGTCTCCTCTCCCCCGGAGGTTCCCTGTCTCCTCTCCCCCGGAGGTCCCCTGTCTCCTCTCAGCCCCCGGAGGTCCCCTGTCTCCTCTCCCCCGGTGGTCCCCTGTCTCCTCTCCCCCGGAGGTCCCCTGTCTCCTCTCAGCCCCCGGTGGTCCCCTGTCTCCTCTCAGCCCCCGGAGGTCCCCTGTCTCCTCTCAGCCCCCGGAGGTCCCCTGTCTCCTCTCCCCCGGAGGTCCCCTGTCTCCTCTCAGCCCCCGGAGGTCCCCTGTCTCCTCTCCCCCGGAGGTCCCCCCTGTCTCCTCTCCCCCGGAGGTCCCCTGTCTCCTCTCCCCCGGAGGCCCCCTGTCTCCTCTCAGCCCCCGGAGGTCCCCTGTCTCCTCTCCCCCGGAGGCCCCCTGTCTCCTCTCAGCCCCCGGAGGTCCCCTGTCTCCTCTCCCCCGGAGGCCCCCTGTCTCCTCTCAGACCCCGGAGGTCCCCTGTCTCCTCTCCCCCGGAGGTCCCCTGTCTCCTCTCCCCCGGCCTCTCAGCCCCAGGTACCGGTATGTTCTAGTCGCTCAGTCCGGTCCGTCTCCCTCCCGGTGCCGGTGTCTCTCAACTCCAGGCGGACATGTTACAGCGGAGCATTGTGGGTAATGTACCAGGAATCCCCACGTACAGCGTCTGACGTCACAGAGAGGGTGGGCGGGGCATCCAGTAGATGATGATCGGGGGAGAGGATACGGTGATCCCTGTACCGGGACATATTACCGTATTGTACCGGGATATATTACTGTATTGTACCGGGATATATTACTGTATTGTACCGGGATATATTACCTACTGTACTGGGATATGTTACTGTACTGTACCGGGACATATTACCGTACTGTACCGGGATATATTACCGTATTGTACCGGGATATATTACCTACTGTACTGGGATATATTACTGTACTGTACCGGGACATATTACCGTACTGTACCGGGATATATTACCGTATTGTACCGGGATATATTACCTACTGTACTGGGATATATTACTGTACTGTACCGGGACATATTACCGTACTGTACCGGGATATATTACCTACTGTACTGGGATATATTACCGTATTGTACCGGGATATATTACTGTATTGTACCGGGATATATTACCTACTGTACCGGGATATATTACCCTACTGTACCGGGATATATTACTGTATTGTACCAGGATATATTACCCTACTGTACCGGGATATATTACCTACTGTACCGGGACATATTACCGTATTGTACCGGGATATATTACCTACTGTACTGGGATATATTACCGTATTGTACCAGGATATATTACCCTACTGTACCGGGATATATTACCGTATTGTACCGGGATATATTACCGTATTGTACCGGGATATATTACTGTATTGTACCGGGATATATTACCTACTGTACTGGGATATATTACCGTATTGTACCAGGATATATTACCCTACTGTACTGGGATATATTACCGTATTGTACCGGGACATATTACCGTATTGTACCGGGATATATTACCGTACTGTACCGGGATATGTTACCTACTGTACTGGGATATATTACCCTACTGTACCGGGACATATTACTGTATTGTACCGGGACATATTACTGTATTGTACCGGGATATATTACCGTATTGTACCAGGATATATTACCCTACTGTACTGGGATATATTACCGTATTGTACCGGGACATATTACTGTATTGTACCGGGACATATTACTGTATTGTACCGGGATATATTACCGTATTGTACCGGGATATATTACCCTACTGTACTGGGATATATTACTGTATTGTACCGGGATATATTACCCTACTGTACTGGGATATATTACCGTATTGTACCGGGACATATTACCGTATTGTACCGGGATATATTACCGTACTGTACCGGGATATGTTACCTACTGTACCGGGATATATTACCGTACTGTACCGGGATATATTACCGTACTGTACCGGGATATATTACCGTACTGTACCGGGATATGTTACCGTATTGTACCGGGATATATTACCTACTGTACCGGGACATATTACCGTATTTTACCGGGATATATTACCTACTGTACCGGGATATATTACCGTATTCTACCGGGATATATTACCGTACTGTACCGGGATATATTACCGTACTGTACCGGGATATATTACCTACTATACCGGGATATATTACCTACTGTACCGGGACATATTACCGTATTCTACCGGGATATATTACCGTATTGTAACGAGATATATTACCGTATTGTACCGGGATATATTACCTACTATACCGGGATATATTACCCTACTGTACCGGGATATATTACCGTACTGTACTGGGATATGTTACCCTACTGTGCCGGGATATATTACCTACTGTACCGGGATATATTACTGTACTGTACCGGGATATGTTACCGTATTGTACCGGGATATATTACCATATTGTACCTGGACATATTACTGTACCGGAATATATTACTGTACTGTACCGGGACATATTACCTACTGTACCGGGATATAGTACCGTCCTGTATGGGGATATATTACTGTGCTGTACCGGGATATATTACCATGCTGTACCGGGATATATTACCGTACTGTACCGGGATATATTACCTACTGTACCGAGATATATTACCATGCTGTACCGGGATATAGTACCCTACTGTACCGGGATATATTACCATGCTGTACCGGGATATATTACCATGCTGTACCGAGATATAGTACCCTACTGTACCGGGATATAGTACCCTACTGTACCGGGATATATTACTGTACCGGGATATATTACCCTACTGTACAGGGATAATACATTACCGTATTGTACCGGGATATATTACCTTACTGTACCAGGATATATTACCGTATTTTACCAGGATATGTTACCTTACTGTACCAGGATATATTACCTTACTGTACCAGGATATATTACCGTATTCTACCAGGATATATTACCATATTGTACCTGGACATATTACTGTACCGGAATATATTACTGTACTGTACCGGGACATATTACCTACAGTACCGGGATATATTACCGTACTGTACCGGGATATATTACCATGCTGTACCGGGATATATTACCGTACTGTACCGGGATATATTACCTACTGTACCGAGATATATTACCATGCTGTACCGGGATATAGTACCCTACTGTACCGGGATATATTACCGTACTGTACCGGGATATATTACCATGCTGTACCGAGATATATTACCATGCTGTACCGGGATATAGTACCCTACTGTACCGGGATATAGTACCCTACTGTACCGGGATATATTACTGTACCGGGATATATTACCCTACTGTACAGGGATAATACATTACCGTATTGTACCGGGATATATTACCTTACTGTACCAGGATATATTACCGTATTTTACCGGGATATGTTACCTTACTGTACCAGGATATATTACCGTACTGTACCAGGATATATTACCGTATTCTACTGGGATATATTACCATATTGTACCTGGACATATTACTGTACCGTACCGGGACATATTACCTACAGTACCGGGATATATTACCGTACTGTACCGGGATATATTACTATAACGGTAACCCTAGCCACCGGTATGGGCTGGGCCGTCGTTCCCAAAATCTCGCCTTCGAGGTCGGCTGAGCTGCGTCGGATGTCCCGGTCCGGTAGTACTTCCAGGAGGTTGGATTCGTTCGATGTCGACGCCTTCGATCTTCGAGTAGTGAATGGCTCAATTGCGAGGGAGGGATGGGAGTCAAAGAGGACTCTTTAGACCACCCCAGTCAGAAAGTAAACTCAGAGACAGTTTACTCCCAAACATGAACACTTTATTGAACACACCACACACCTTTTATACAGTTACAACATGATGCCACAATAGGGAGGGGAAGGGCCAGGCATTCTAATGTGGGCTTGGCCCAGGGACCAATCCAACACAATGGGCATACACAACAGACAAATGGGGACAGTGGACAATGGACCAATGGGAGAGGGAACAAAGGGACCAATGGGAGCTGGGCTACTGAACACAACAGTGACAATGATAGAATTAACATGATTAAACAACGTCTGGACCAAGACAATAGGTTGAGTAGAGGGAATACACATCTGAGAACTGGGCCAGGGGTTGAAGCACGTACACACTGGTTCGAATATGCGGCTTCAACCCTGGCCAATCAGCGGGCACAGTGAGTCGTACGTCGGCCAATCCGGCGTCAACTCACTGCCTCCGGTTTCCCGCGCTCGAGACGGCATTGATGCCTCGAACAAAGGAACCGGGGAACCACCGGCTTCGATGTTCGGGTATCCCTCGTACAGTACATCATTCCATACATAAAACATACGATATTCGACAATATACAAAACGTACCACATTCGACATGAAACCTTTTAACATAATGATAGGGAAACCCTTATTAAAGTTCAAATAAGGCCACAGGCCCCTAGTCTTTGCAACAAGTGTTTGAGGTCCAGTCAAGGACCCAAGTAACGGCCTAGGGTCCGTTACATCACTCCCCCTTTTTAGTCCACACACACAGGGGGGAAGGCTGGCCAGTCTGTTAGTCCTCTTCCTGGCGGGACAGACCATCAGCGTTCTGGTTCTCCCTTCCAGAACGGTACTTGATGGTAAAGTTAAAAGCTTGAAGGGCCAAGCTCCAGCGTAGCAAACGTCCATTGTCTCCGGCTACCCGGTTGAGCCACACCAGGGGATTGTGATCGGTGAACACTGTAAACTCGCGTCCGAATAGATATGGCTGCAGTTTCTTGAGGGCCCAGACTAACGCCAAACATTCTTTTTCCACTGCAGCATAGGCAGCTTCCCGGGGTAGCAATTTGCGGCTCAAGTAAATAACTGGATGTTCCTCCCCGGCGTCGTTGACTTGACTCAGCACCGCCCCTAGTCCGTAGTCGGAGGCATCTGTATGGACCAGAAAAGCTCTGTTAAAATCCGGTGCGGCCAACACAGGCCCTTTGCCCAAGGCCTCCTTTAGAGCTTGGAAGGCCTTTTCACAGTCCGGGGACCAGTCTACGTTCCGGGGCAGTGCCTTCTTAGTTAAGTCCATGAGGGGTTTGGCTATGGCACTGTGTTGCAGAACAAACTTCCTATAGTATCCGGCTGTGCCCAGGAAGGCCAGCACTTGTTTCTTGGTGCGTGGGGTGGGCCAGTCAACAATGGCAGCGATCTTAGCGGGTTCAGGCCGTTGCTGTCCACCTCCCACCCGGTGACCTAGGCACTGGACTTCCCTCATCCCTATCCGGCATTTGTCAGGCTTCAGAGTTAGCCCTGCTCTCGCAATGCGCCCTAAGATGGCTTCCAGGTGCAGCAGATGCTCCTCCCAGGAGTCGCTAAAGATGGCAATGTCATCTAAGTAGGCACAGGCAAAATCCTGTGCCCCTGTTAGTAGATGATCTACTAGCCTCTGAAAAGTAGCCGGCGCATTCTTCATCCCGAATGGCATCACCGTAAACTGGTAGAGGCCAAACGGGGTGATGAAGGCAAATTTGGCCACCGCCTCAGGGGCGAGGGGTATCTGCCAGTACCCCCGACTAAGGTCGAGGGTGGAGACTACGCTAGCGCCTGCGAGCCTGTCTAGGAGTTCGTCCACCCGGGGCATGGGGTAGGCGTCGGTGACGGTCCGGTCGTTGAGCCTCCGGTAGTCCACACAGAACCTAGTGGTTCCATCTTTCTTAGGGACCAGAACTACCGGTGAGGCCCAAGGACTGGTAGAGGGCTCAATGACCCCTAACTCCAACATCTCCTGAATTTCCTGCAACATGCCCTTTCTTACTGACTGGGGGACTCGGTAGGCGGGCAGACGTAGGGCCTCCTGTCCCGTGGTGAGGACTGGATGCTGGGCTACGTTAGTGAGGCCAGGCCGTGCAGAAAACAGCTGTGGCCACTTCTGGGCCATGTCCTGTATCTGTTGGCGTTGGGTGGGGTTAAGCTGGGACCCTAGACTGGGAAGATTGGGACTGCTGGGTTCCCTAGCGGCGGCCAGGAGGTCAGGAATATCCTGTTCCTCCGGGTCGTCCCCAGCCTGCGTACAGATGGCTAACACTACCTCCTCCCGCTGGTGATAGGCTTTCAGGGCATTCACGTGACAGGTCCGGCGGTCCCGTAAGTGAGGCCCTTTGGCAATCACATAAGTAGTCTCTCCCTGTCTATCCACCACCCGGTAGGGGCCTACCCAGGCAGTCTGCAACTTATTCCCTTTCACGGGGCGCAGGGCTAATACCTGCTGTCCAGCGAAAAATTCTCGGATCTGCGTCCGCTTGTCATACTGCTGTTTCTGATGCTTTTGGGCCCGACGCAGGTGCTCTTGGGCGAGACCTGTGAGGGCGGCTAGCTTTTCCCTGAGCTCTAACACATATGTCACTACCGGGGTTTCTTCGGAGTCGCACTTGCCTTCCCAGTATTCCCGGAGAAGGTTCAGGGGTCCCCGGACTCTCCTCCCGAACAGTAACTCGAAAGGGGAGAAGCCCATGGACTCCTGAGGCACCTCTCGGTAGGCAAACAACAGGTGGGGCAAATAGCGTTCCCAGTCCCTGTGCATCTCCGTGAAAGCCCGTAACATCTGTTTCAGGGTTCCGTTGAACCGTTCACAGAGGCCATTGGTCTGGGGGTGGTAGGCTGTGGTGTGAATAGGCTTCACCCCACACAGCTCCCATAGTTGCTGCATAACTTCCGCGGTGAATTGGGAACCCTGATCGGAAAGGACTTCTGCGGGAAACCCTACTCGTGAAAATACTTTAACCAGGGCATCCGCCACACTCTCGGCAGTAATGCTTGAGAGGGCCACGGCTTCAGGGTACCGTGTGGCAAAGTCCACAATGGTAAGGATGAACCGTTTACCAGTGCGACTGGGACGGGCTAAGGGCCCTATAATGTCCATTGCTACCCGCTGGAATGGCTCACCTATCAAGGGTAAGGACTGGAAAGGGGCGGCTGGGTGGTCACCTCTCTTGCCTACCCGCTGACAAATGTCGCAGGTGCGGCAAAAGTTGCGAACATCCCGGGATAGTTTTGGCCAGAAAAAAGCTCGACTCACCTGTTGTTCGGTGCGTCGAACTGCCATGTGGCCGGCTAAGGGAATCTCATGGGCCAGGGACAATAAGGCAGCCCTATGCTGGTAGGGAACTACAAGTTGGGTCCGCACTAGCTGGGTGGCGCCCTGGCAATGGGATGGTGTGCTGCGGTAGAGGAGACCATTCTCCCAAAGGAACTTTTCCCCCCCTGGGCCTGTCTCCCCGGAGTCTGCAAGTCGCCCGTATCCTGCTAAAGTGGGGTCATCTAAGAGGGCTGCGCGGAATTCCGCAGGGGGTAACCAGTGGAGGGGATGGTCAGGGTCTACGGGTGGGGGTGTCGGGGGGCTTACCATCTGGCGCTGGGCAGCCGCTCGGGTGATCACCTGACAGTTTTCCGGAGGCGGGGTGGAGGCAAACCAGCTTTGCATATGGCCCAAGTCGTTCCCCAGCAGTACTTCAGCGGGTAATCCTGGCATCACTCCCACGCACCGATCGCCCTGACCGGAACCCCAGTTGAGGTGCACGTTGGCCGTGGGTAATTGGTAGACTCTACCCCCGGCTACGCGTACATCCACGCTCCGATTGGTCTTATAATGTGGGGACAAGCAGTCAGGCTGGACCAAAGTTAGTGTGGCTCCTGAGTCTCATAGTCCAGAGACTGGATTCCCGTTGAGGTATACCGTCTGTCGGTGATGTTGTCGGTTATCCTCCACAAGATCCTGGGTGAGGGCAATTTCTTGTGATAACTCCCACTTGGGGGGTCCCCCCGGCGAAGCGGGAACCTCCACTGGCTGGGGCCATTCCTGGACGTAAGATCGGGTGCAGGTCCCATAGGGGCCAGTGTCTTGGATGCAATGAGAGTCCTTGGGGGGCATCCTGGTCATTTGAGGTACCGTGCTAAACCGGGGGCCTGCGGGGTACCGGTTAGACTGTTCCCTAGGAACTACATTCCTGTTAGGGGTCTTGCGGCCCAGGGGACAAGTATATTGGGTGTGGCCCAGCTGGTTGCAGGAGAAGCAGCGAGGGCCGGGGTTGGGGTCCCTCCGTTGAGAGGTAGGAGCGGGACCCTGTGAAAGTCCGTGCCGGGTGGACAGGTTCCCGGGAATTGCTGTCCTAGGCCCTCCCCCGCTTGCCAGCCGCTGGGATCGGCTACCCATTTTCCTAGTGTCCTCAAAGTGATCTGCCAGTTGCGCTGCCTCCATAAGGGTAGAGGGTTCGCGGTCCCGGACCCAATCCCTAATGTGATCCGGTATGTTTAAGTAAAACTGTTCAAGCATCAGCTGCTGACAGCAGTCCTCAAAAGACTGGGCCCCGCATCCGTGCAGCCAGTTGCGAGCGGCCCTTTCCAACCCATAAGCCCACTCCGTGTGGGACTCCTGGCTTTTCTTTAGTGTCTCCCTGAACTGCCGGCGGTACGTGTCTGGAGTAATGGCGTACCGGGCCAGGAGCCTCTTCTTGACCTCCTCATAGTCCAATATGTCCGTCTCCGGTACAGCCCGGTAAGCTTCCATAGCCCGCCCCGTGAGCTTCCCTGCGAGAATGGCAGTCCATTGGGTTTCATCTACCCGCGTCAACTGGCACATCCTCTCGAAGTCGAGCAAAAATCCATCAATATCCCCTTTCCGATCATCAAAGGTAGGGAAAGCCTGAAAACTAATAGGCAAAGTCACCTTTCCTGAGTCGGAGCCGGTCTCTGGGGTTGTAGCAGATCGAGAGACCCCCGGAAGAGTCTTCGCCCAGTCCGCCTTGGCTTCCGCCATCAACCTATCGATGACTTCTGTTGACGGGTTCGGACCATACAAGGCCAACCTCTGAGCTACTATGCTGGTGACTGGATCTTCGCCGTCGATCCATCTACGTGCTCCGACACTTCCCCCTTGCAAGCGGTCTGCCATCGGATCGAGCACCCGCTGTGTCGAACCGGCCGGTTCGGATAGACCGGTGAACGCTGCAAAATTGTCCTCAGACGGTAACTCCGTTCGCTTAGCCAAGTCCGCTGCCTCCGTATCAGTTTCCAGCAGTATTTGGATCAAGTCCTGTTTTCGTAGGTTAGCTGCGTTGCGGCCTCGTTGTTCCACCAGCTTTTGTAGGGCCGCCAGCGGAGCATATTTATACAAATCCGCCATTTGTTGGGAACTCGGACACTTCCTGCTGCTCTGGGACCTCTTTTGGCGAGATTCGTTCGTTGCTGAAACCAGGGTCAAGCCAGCGGCTGTATCTCCCCCTGGATGCTGGTTTCAGTTCGATCACCGTTGCTGAAACCGGGGTCAAGCCAGCGGCTGTATCTCCCCTTGGATGCTGGTTTCAGTTCGATCACCGTTGCTGAAACCGGGGTCAAGCCAGCGGCTGTATCTCCCCCTGGATGCTGGTTTCAGTTCGAATCGATCCCATCGCCTGCCACCAGTATAACGGTAACCCTAGCCACCGGTATGGGCTGGGCCGTCGTTCCCAAAATCTCGCCTTCGAGGTCGGCTGAGCTGCGTCGGATGTCCCGGTCCGGTAGTACTTACAGGAGGTCGGATTCGTTCGACGTCGACGCCTTCGATCTTCGAGTAGTGAATGGCTCAATTGCGAGGGAGGGATGGGAGTCAAAGAGGACTCTTTAGACCACCCCAGTCAGAAAGTAAACTCAGAGACAGTTTACTCCCAAACATGAACACTTTATTGAACACACCACACATCTTTTATACAGTTACAACATGATGCCACAATAGGGAGGGGAAGGGCCAGGCATTCTAATGCGGGCTTGGCCCAGGGACCAATCCAACACAATGGGCATACACAACAGACCAATGGGGACAGTGGACAATGGACCAATGGGAGAGGGAACAAAGGGACCAATGGGAGCTGGGCTACTGAACACAACAGTGACAATGATAGAATTAACATGATTAAACAACGTCTGGACCAAGACAATAGGTTGAGTAGAGGGAATACACATCTGAGAACTGGGCCAGGGGTTGAAGCACGTACACACTGGTTCGAATATGCGGCTTCAACCCTGGCCAATCAGCGGGCACAGTGAGTCGTATGTCGGCCAATCCGGCGTCAACTCACTGCCTCCGGTTTCCCGCGCTCGAGACGGCATTGATGCCTCGAACAAAGGAACTGGGGAACCACCAGCTTCGATGTTCGGGTATCCCTCGTACAGTACATCATCCCATACATTAAACATACGATATTCGACAATATACAAAACGTACCACATTCGACATGAAACCTTTTAACATAAAGATAGGGAAACCCCTATTAAAGTTCAAATAAGGCCACAGGCCCCTAGTCTTTGCAACAAGTGTTTGAGGTCCAGTCAAGGACCCAAGTAACAGCCTAGGGTCCGTTACATCTACCATGCTGTACCGGGATATATTACCGTACTGTACCGGGATATATTACCTACTGTACCAAGATATATTACCATGCTGTACCGGGATATAGTACCCTACTGTACCGGGATATATTACCGTACTGTACCGGGATACATTACCATGCTGTACCGAGATATATTACCATGCTGTACTGGGATATAGTACCCTACTGTACCGGGATATATTACCGTACTGTACCGGGATATATTACCATGCTGTACCGAGATATATTACCATGCTGTACCGGGATATAGTACCCTACTGTACTGGGATATATTACTATACCGGGATATATTACCCTACTGTACAGGGATAATACATTTCTGTATTGTACCGGGATATATTACCTTACTGTACCAGGATATATTACCGTATTTTACCGGGATATGTTACCTTACTGTACCAGGATATATTACCGTACTGTACCAGGATATATTACCGTATTTTACCGGGATATGTTACCTTATTGTACCGGGATATATTACTGTACTGTACCGGGATATATTACCGTATTGTACCGGGATATGTTACCCTACTGTACAGGGATAATACATTACCGTATTGTACCGGGATATATTACCTTACTGTACCAGGATATATTACCGTATTGTACCGGGATATGTTACCCTAGTGTACCGGGATATAGTACCGTACTGTACCAGGATATGTTACTGTACTGTACCGGGATATATTACCGTACTGTACCTGGATATGTTACTGTACTGTACCGGGATATATTACCGTATTGTACCGGTATATATTACCTTCCTGTACTGGGATATATTACCCTACTGTACCGGGATATATTACCCTACTGTACCGGGATATATTACCGTATTGTGCCGAGATACATTACCCTACTGTACCGGGATATATTACCATACTGTACCGGGATATGTTACCGTTCTGTACCGGGATATATTACCGTATTGTACCGGGATATATTACCTACTGTACCGGGATATATTACTGTACTGTACCGGGATATGTTACCCTACTGTACCGGGATATATTACCTACTGTACCGGGATATATTACCGTACTCTACCGGGATATATTACCCTACTGTACCGGGATATATTACCGTACTGTACCTGGATATGTTACTGTACTGTACCGGGATATATTACCGTATTGTACCGGTATATATTACCTTCCTGTACTGGGATATATTACCCTACTGTACCGGGATATATTACCCTACTGTACCGGGATATATTACCGTATTGTGCCGAGATACATTACCCTACTGTACCGGGATATATTACCATACTGTACCGGGATATGTTACCGTTCTGTACCGGGATATATTACCGTATTGTACCGGGATATATTACCTACTGTACCGGGATATATTACTGTACTGTACCGGGATATGTTACCCTACTGTACCGGGATATATTACCTACTGTACCGGGATATATTACCGTACTCTACCGGGATATATTACCCTACTGTACCGGGATATATTACCGTATTGTGTCGGGATACATTACCCTACTGTACCGGGATATATTACCATACTGTACCGGGATATGTTACCGTACTGTACCGGGATATAGTACCGTACTGTACCGGGATATGTTACCGTACTGTACCGAGATATATTATCGTACTGTACCGGGATATGTTACCGTACTGTACCGGGATATAGTACCGTACTGTACCGGGATATGTTACCATACTGTACCGGGATATAGTACCGTACTGTACCGGGATATATTACCCTACTGTACCGGGATATATTGCTGTACTGTACCGGGATATGTTACCCTACTATACCGGGATATATTACCTACTGTACCGGGATATATTACCGTACTTTACCGGGATATATTACCCTACTGTACCGGGATATATTACCGTATTGTGTCGGGATACATTACCCTACTGTACCGGGATATATTACCATACTGTACCGGGATATGTTACCGTACTGTACCGGGATATAGTACCGTACTGTACCGGGATATGTTACCGTACTGTACCGAGATATATTATCGTACTGTACCGGGATATGTTACCGTACTGTACCGGGATATAGTACCGTACTGTACCGGGATATGTTACCATACTGTACCGGGATATAGTACCATACTGTACCGGGATATATTACCCTACTGTACCGGGATATATTGCTGTACTGTACCGGGATATGTTACCCTACTATACCGGGATATATTACCGTACTGTACCAGGATATGTTACTATACTGTACCAGGATATATTACCCTTCTGTACCGGGATATATTACCCTACTGTACCGGGATATATTGCTGTACTGTACCGGGATATGTTACCCCTACTATACCGGGATATATTACTGTACTGTACTGGGATATGTTACCTTACTGTACCAGGATATATTACCCTTCTGTACCGGGATATATTACTGTACTGTACCAGGATATATTACCCTACTGTACCGGGATATATTAGAGACCGGTAATAACACCTCAGGATCACATGGGAACCAGTACAGACCAGTAATAACACCTCAGGATTGTAACGGGCCCTAGGCCGTTACTTGGGCTAAGGGATCGAGCAGGACTCGAACTGGGGACTTTTTACAGTCAGTCGACGGTAATCGACCTGGATGATGCGTACGAACTGCAGTAATAATATATTATTAAAATCGGGACATATCTGTATGTAACAAAAACTCATTCCCAAACATGAAACATCAAGAAATGATCATAGCCGCCCCGAGCCTTCAGACGAACGTGTCTATCTTTAACCCCGAGCGGCTATTCACATTCCCGGGACTTATAATTAACCCTCTCACAATCAAACAACACATAAAACATCCCGCTCGATGTACTTCAAAAGAAATAGAAAGAAAAGACCCTCCTTACTACATAACCATTGTTGAATATTGGAAAACAAACAGTGTATGAACTATTTCCCAAATAAATATATCTATATCACCTATTTGTGTTAATGAAACTACAATGTGCAAATAACCACTGTGTGCTCGAATTCTACAAAATGTTATAATTTACCCTTTACTTTTAGTTTACCCACACTTGGAATAAGTCACAAATAGTTTTTTTGGACTTAGTGTTATCATCAGGAATTTTTGGTGGAATTAGCTCCATAACGCATTTTAAAGATGTTGATGCTAATAGCTTTTTACGTTATGATAGTTGCCATTATAGGAGTTGGCTCAATAATGTACCTTTTTCACAATTTTTACGTTTAAAGCGGAATTGTGATTCATTGGAACATTTTTTAATACAATCTGAGTTCATTAAGAACAGGTTTCTAGAAAAAGGGTATCCTAGAGATCTAGTAGACAGGGCCATTTTTAAAGCATCTAAAGTGAATAGAAAAGAGTTGTTAGATTATAAGAATACCAAGAAAAAGAGGATGTTCCATTCAGAAGAGGTTGGAATCCATATCAGGTTTCATTTGTAATGGATTATAATTGTGCACAGAAAGACATAAAAGAAGTCCTAAACAAACATTGGTCGATTTTATTTCATGATCCATTTTTGAAGGGACAAATTACAAAAACCCCTAAAGTGGTATTCAGGAGAAATAGAACCCTAAAAAAAATGTAATTGCACTGAGTAAATTGGATAATCCAATTGAGAAATCTAGGGTGATCCAGACTAGAATGAGGGGGGTTTATAGAGGTGGGAAAACAAGATGTATATTCCGCATAAGAAAAACTCATTTGAATCAAATAATACATTGGAGAGTTTTGAGATCAGACAAGTTATGGACTGCGATTCAGATCATGTTATTTATCTTCTGAACTGCGTTTGCGGAGGACAATACATTGGAAGGACTACGCAAACTACTAGGTCTAGATTTGTCCAACACAGGTGAAATGTCCTGAATGGTTATGAACTACATAGTGTGTCCAAACATTGGATAAACATAATAAGAAAACAGAAGTTCTCTCAGTGATCCCTATAGAATATATTGAACCATCATCGAGATATAAGAGGTTGCAGCAACTCAACAACAGAGAATCCTTTTGGATGTTCCGATTGAAGACGAGATATCCTGAGGGTCTGAATGATAAGGTGCTTCATACACATTGAATTAGGAAGCCATGTGAGGTTTAAGGTGTAGGGATGAGGTACATCACATTTGTTTATTCACATAGTTTTCTATGTGGTGATTTATATTACATATATTCTCTTGGTTTTTGATTGTAGAGTACTTTCATGAATAAGTTACTAAGTAATGTGACTAGGGGTGTGAAGGGTTACTTATTTTATTTCAGTTGTCCTGTGTTTATTCTGTATAGGCACGTATAAGACACTTACAAGGTACATATACTTTTTTCATTTACATTGAGTATTAAAATATGATCTAATATTATGAGTAATTCAAAAGTAAAGGGTAAATTATAACATTTTGTAGAATTCGAGCACACAGTGGTTATTTGCACATTGTAGTTTCATTAACACAAATAGGTGATATAGATATATTTATTTGGGAAATAGTTCATACACTGTTTGTTTTCCAATATTCAACAATGGTTATGTAGTAAGGAGGGTCTTTTCTTTCTATTTCTTTTGAAGTACATCGAGCGGGATGTTTTATGTGTTGTTTGATTGTGAGAGGGTTAATTATAAGTCCCGGGAATGTGAATAGCCGCTCGGGGTTAAAGATAGACACGTTCGTCTGAAGGCTCGGGGCAGCTATGATCATTTCTTGATGTTTCATGTTTGGGAATGAGTTTTTGTTACATACAGATATGTCCCGATTTTAATAATATATGGAATCTCGAGATGTGTGTTACCCTACTGTACCGGGATATATTACCGTATTGTACCGGGATATATTACCTACTGTACCGGGATATATTACCGTATTGTACCGGGATATATTACCGTATTGTACCGGGACATATTACCGTATTGTACAGTGATATATTACTACTGTACCGGGATATATTACCGTATTGTACCGGGATATATTACCGTATTGTACCAGGATATATTATTAATATGTACCGATTTTAATAATATGTGGAATCTCGAGACGTGTGTGTGTGTTGAGTAAAAGGGGAGTGGGGAGGTTTTTTGGATATGAACTCTTCAAATACATTCTATGGAATAGTTGAAATGATGTAAGGGTTAATAGATGAGATACATGTAAATTAAGTGTATGTTTATTGGCTGGTTTGTATTTCAATTAACCTATTGTGATGTGTTTTGGATCAGTTTGTATATTATTTATATTCAAGAGATAGAGTGGACAGGTATAATCCTCTGAAGAAGTGGTCTGTGGACCACGAAACATGTCAGGAAAAGATTTTTATTTATTTTAATAAATTTGTTATTTTTATAGTGATTTTTTCTGTCCGCTTTTAATTTATTCATGTTTAGTTGTTTGTTATACTGATCTTAGAAGATAAAGACTTCGGTGAGCCAATTTGGAGTGTGGTCTCTTTGTGGGGAGGACCGGCTGTTATTCCCCACTGGCGGTCTCACCGGTTTCCATTTACTGTGGACCGGTGAGAAAAAGTGATGTAAGTATACACCTAAAGCTCACTGTTCAAGTTATTGGATCTATTGGGTCCCCGAAGCTCTCCTCTGGTGTGTTGTCTTCGTTTTATGTCTTTTTCCAGAGCTATAGTTATTGGAAAGTACTGGAGTGATTGAGCGTTTCGGACGGGATATCTGCGTGGAGGCAGGGTTAATATCCTCCACAAGCCGGTTTGCTACTAAGTTATACATAGTAGCTTCCAAGAAATGTGAGTAATATTCATTTGAATTTTACTATAATATACAAAGTGTCAAACATTACACACTATGATGCTGTCCCTCTTTTATGTTTTGGTGGATATCGTGTTTGGGATTGAACTGTCCATGAGTTTACTTTCTGGCTGGGGTGGTCTAAAGAGTCCTCTTTGACTCCCATCCCTCACTGGCAATTGAGCAATTCACTCCTCGAAGACCGAAGGTGTCGACATCGACTGTGTCCGGCAGCACCTGGCTCTCCGCCGCTCCAGCTTTGCTCTCCGGTTGGAGCTCGAACTATTTCGTTCCCTCGTACTTCAAGGAAGGGGTTCCTCCGCAAGAGACTGACTTCGGTGTTCGACTTTTGAGCTCGACATCCTGGTGGTACTACTGGACCAAGACATCCGACGTAGCTCAGCCGATCTCGAAGCGCGAGATCCCGGATACGAAGGCCCAGCCCACCCGGTGGCTAGGGTTTCCATTATAAGGATCACATGGGAACCAGTACAGACCTGTAATAACACCTCAGGATCACACGGGAACCAGTACAGACCGGTAATAACACCTCAGGATCACACGGGAACCGGTACAGACCAGTAATAACACCTCAGGATCACACGGGAACCAGTACAGACCAGTAATAACACCTCAGGATCACATGGGAACCAGTACAGACCTGTAATAACACCTCAGGATCACACGGGAACTGGTATAGACCGGTAATAACACCTCAGGATCACACAGGAACCAGTACACACCAGTAATAACACCTCAGGATCACACGGGAACTGGTACAGACCGGTAATAACACCTCAGGATCACACGGGAACCAGTACAGACCAGTAATAACACCTCAGGATCACACGGGAACTGGTACAGACCGGTAATAACACCTCAGGATCACACGGGAACCGGTACAGACCAGTAATAACACCTCAGGATCACACGGGAACTGGTACAGACCGGTAATAACACCTCAGGATCACACGGGAACTGGTATAGACCGGTAATAACACCTCAGGATCACACAGGAACCAGTACAGACCAGTAATAACACCTCAGGATCACACGGGAACCAGTACAGACCAGTAATAACACCTCAGGATCACATGGGAACCAGTACAGACCGGTAATAACACCTCAGGATCACACGGGAACCAGTACAGACCGGTAATAACACCTCAGGATCACACGGGAACCCGTACAGACCGGTAATAACACCTCAGGATCACATGGGAACCGGTACAGTTCGGTAATAACACCTCAGGATCACACGGGAACCGGTACAGACCAGTAATAACACCTCAGGATCACATGGGAACCGGTACAGACCAGTAATAACACCTCAGGATCACATGGGAACCGGTACAGACCAGTAATAACACCTCAGGATCACACAGTAACCGGTACAGACCGGTAATAACACCTCAGGATCACATGGGAACCAGTACAGACCAGTAATAACACCTCAGGATCACACAGGAACCGGTACAGACCGGTAATAACACCTCAGGATCACACGGGAACCAGTACAGACCAGTAATAACACCTCAGGATCACATGGGAACCAGTACAGACCTGTAATAACACCTCAGGATCACACGGGAACTGGTATAGACCGGTAATAACACCTCAGGATCACACAGGAACCAGTACACACCAGTAATAACACCTCAGGATCACACGGGAACTGGTACAGACCGGTAATAACACCTCAGGATCACACGGGAACCAGTACAGACCAGTAATAACACCTCAGGATCACACGGGAACTGGTACAGACCGGTAATAACACCTCAGGATCACACGGGAACCGGTACAGACCAGTAATAACACCTCAGGATCACACGGGAACTGGTACAGACCGGTAATAACACCTCAGGATCACACGGGAACTGGTATAAACCGGTAATAACACCTCAGGATCACACAGGAACCAGTACAGACCAGTAATAACACCTCAGGATCACACGGGAACCAGTACAGACCAGTAATAACACCTCAGGATCACATGGGAACCAGTACAGACCGGTAATAACACCTCAGGATCACACGGGAACCAGTACAGACCGGTAATAACACCTCAGGATCACACGGGAACCCGTACAGACCGGTAATAACACCTCAGGATCACATGGGAACCGGTACAGTTCGGTAATAACACCTCAGGATCACACAGGAACCGGTACAGACCGGTAATAACACCTCAGGATCACATGGGAACCGGTACAGACCAGTAATAACACCTCAGGATTACACGGGAACCAGTACAGACCGGAAATAACACCTTAGGATTACACTGGAACCGGTACAGACCGGTAATAACACCTCAGGATCACATGGGAACCAGTACAGACCGGTAATAACACCTCAGGATCACACGGGAACCAGTACAGACCGGTAATAACACCTCAGGATCACACGGGAACCCGTACAGACCGGTAATAACACCTCAGGATCACATGGGAACCGGTACAGTTCGGTAATAACACCTCAGGATCACACGGGAACCGGTACAGACCCGTAATAACACCTCAGGATCACATGGGAACCGGTACAGACCAGTAATAACACCTCAGGATCACATGGGAACCGGTACAGACCAGTAATAACACCTCAGGATCACACAGTAACCGGTACAGACCGGTAATAACACCTCAGGATCACATGGGAACCAGTACAGACCAGTAATAACACCTCAGGATCACACAGGAACCGGTACAGACCGGTAATAACACCTCAGGATCACATGGGAACCGGTACAGACCAGTAATAACACCTCAGGATTACACGGGAACCAGTACAGACCGGAAATAACACCTTAGGATTACACTGGAACCGGTACAGACCGGTAATAACACCTCAGGATCACATGGGAACCAGTACAGACCGGTAATAACACCTCAGGATCACACGGGAACTGGTACAGTCTGGTAATAACACCTCAGGATCACATGGGAACCGGTACAGACCAGTAATAACACCTCAGGATCACATGGGAACCGGTACAGACCTGTAATAACACCTCAGGATCACACGGGAACCGGTACAGACCAGTAATAACACCTCAGGATCACACGGGAACCGGTACAGACCGGTAATAACACATCAGGATCACATGGGAACTGGTACAGACCAGTAATAACTAGTGATGAGCGAGCATGCTCGGCCGAAGCTTGGTTCGGCTCGAGCATCGCTCTGCTCGGCACATGGCGGTACTCGTACGAGTACCGCATGTGCTCGCCCGCCATGTTCGGGTCTCCTCCCCGCACGTTTCGCGGCTGCTGCGCAGCCAATAAACATGCGGGGAGGCTCTGACATCAGTGTAATGCCAGCAGCCATGTTGGCTGCTGGCATTACACTGATTGGCTGGCCAGAACCCGTGATCGGGTGCTGTATAGCACCTGACCAGCGAGTTCGGCTCAGTCTTAGCCAGGGAGAGATGAGGATAGGAAGGGAAAGTCAGTGTAGGGAGAAGAAAAGTGTTGGAACACCATATAAAGACCCAAAAGTCCTTTTTAGGACTGTTGTGTGTGGGGGCAGCAGTTATATTTTGTTTGGGGGGGCACAAGTTTAAAAAAAAAAGTCACATATTCCGTTCACTGTGCCTAGCCGCAAATTAGCAGCACATTCTGTTTAGTGTGCAAAGTTGCAGATTAGCAGCACATTCTGTTTAGTGTGCAAAGTTGCAGATTAGCAGCACATTCTGTTTAGTGTGCAAAGTTGCAGATTAGCAGCACATTCTGTTTAGTGTGCAAAGTTGCAGATTAGCAGCACATTCTGTTTAGTGTGCAAAGTTTAAAAAATAAACGTCACATATTCCGTTCACTGTGCCTAGCCGCAGATTAGCAGCACATTCTGTTTAGTGTGCAAAGTTTAAAAAATAAACGTCACATATTCCGTTCACTGTGCCTAGCCGCAGATTAGCAGCACATTCTGTTTAGTGTGCAAAGTTGCAGATTAGCAGCACATTCTGTTTAGTGTGCAAAGTTGCAGATTAGCAGCACATTCTGTTTAGTGTGCAAAGTTTAAAAAATAAACGTCACATATTCCGTTCACTGTGCCTAGCCGCAGATTAGCAGCACATTCTGTTTAGTGTGCAAAGTTTAAAAAATAAACGTCACATATTCCGTTCACTGTGCCTAGCCGCAGATTAGCAGCACATTCTGTTTAGTGTGCAAAGTTGCAGATTAGCAGCACATTCTGTTTAGTGTGCAAAGTTGCAGATTAGCAGCACATTCTGTTTAGTGTGGAAAGTTTAAAAAATAAACGTCACATATTCCGTTCACTGTGCCTAGCCGCAGATTAGCAGCACATTCTGTTTAGTGTGCAAAGTTTAAAAAATAAACGTCACATATTCCGTTCACTGTGCCTAGCCGCAGATTAGCAGCACATTCTGTTTAGTGTGCAAAGTTTAAAAAATAAACGTCACATATTCCGTTCACTGTGCCTAGCCGAAGATTAGCAGCACATTCTGTTTAGTGTGCAAAGTTGCAGATTAGCAGCACATTCTGTTTAGTGTGCAAAGTTGCAGATTTGCAGCACATTCTGTTTAGTGTGCAAAGTTGCAGATTAGCAGCACATTCTGTTTAGTGTGCAAAGTTTAAAAAATAAACGTCACATATTCCGTTCACTGTGCCTAGCCGCAGATTAGCAGCACATTCTGTTTAGTGTGCAAAGTTTAAAACATAAACGTCACATATTCCGTTCACTGTGCCTAGCCGCAGATTAGCAGCACATTCTGTTTAGTGTGCAAAGTTGCAGATTAGCAGCACATTCTGTTTAGTGTGCAAAGTTGCAGATTAGCAGCACATTCTGTTTAGTGTGGAAAGTTTAAAAAATAAACGTCACATATTCCGTTCACTGTGCCTAGCCGCAGATTAGCAGCACATTCTGTTTAGTGTGCAAAGTTTAAAAAATAAACGTCACATATTCCGTTCACTGTGCCTAGCCTCAGATTAGCAGCACATTCTGTTTAGTGTGCAAAGTTGCAGATTAGCAGCACATTCTGTTTAGTGTGGAAAGTTTAAAAAATAAACGTCACATATTCCGTTCACTGTGCCTAGCCGCAGATTAGCAGCATATTCTGTTTAGTGTGCAAAGTTTAAAAAATAAACGTCACATATTCCGTTCACTGTGCCTAGCCGCAGATTAGCAGCACATTCTGTTTAGTGTGCAAAGTTGCAGATTAGCAGCACATTCTGTTTAGTGTGCAAAATTGCAGATTAGCAGCACATTCTGTTTAGTGTGCAAAGTTTAAAAAATAAACGTCACATATTCCGTTCACTGTGCCTAGCCGCAGATTAGCGTCACATTCTGTTTCGTGTGCCTAGCCGCAGATTAGCGTCACATATTGTTTAGTGTGCCTAGCCGCAGATTAACGTCACATATTGTTTAGTGTGCCTAGCCGCAGATTAGTTTTTATCTTCCTTTTTGTGTGTTTTACGGTCAGTCTGTAAAAATGGCGTACTACGGGCGAAACATCGCTCCCAGCAGCGACGTTGGAGTCCAAGATGCATCCAGACATCCTCCCTATGCTGTCCCTGAACCATTTCTGTGGTGTTTCCATCATTTTCTGCCCTTTTCCTATGGACCAGGCACCCTCCCCTCATCAGAGCAGGGGGTGCCTGGTGTAATGCTCGAGTCCTCCCATTGACTTCAATGGGGCTCGGGTGCTCGGCCGAGCACTCGAGCCTCCGGGGGTGCTCGGCCAGAGCACCCGAACACCCGAGCATTGGGGTGCTCGATCATCACTAGTAATAACACCTCAGGATCACAAGGGAACCGGTACAGACCTGTAATAACACCTCAGGATCACATGGGAACTGGTACAGACCAGTAATAACACCTCAGGATCACATGGGAACTGGTACAGTCCGGTAATAACACCTCAGGATCACACGGGAACCGGTACAGACCAGTAATAACACCTCAGGATCACACGGGAACTGGTACAGACCAGTAATAACACCTCAGGATCACACGGGAACCGGTACAGACCAGTAATAACACCTCAGGATCACACGGGAACCGGTACAGACCAGTAATAACACCTCAGGATCACATGGGAACCGGTACAGACCAGTAATAACACCTCAGGATCACATGGGAACCGGTACAGACCGGTAATAACACCTCAGGATCACATGGGAACTGGTACAGACCTGTAATAACACCTCAGGATCACACGGGAACCAGTACAGACCGGTAATAACTCCTCAGGATCACACGGGAACCGGTACATACCGGTAATAACACCTCAGGATCACATGGGAACCGGTACAGACCAGTAATAACACCTCAGGATCACATGGGAACCAGTACAGACCAGTAATAACACTTCAGGATCACATGGGAACCGGTACAGACCGGTAATAACACCTCAGGATCACATGGGAACCGGTACAGACCAGTAATAACACCTCAGGATCACACGGAAACTGGTATAGACCGGTAATAACACCTCAGGATCACATGGGAACCAGTACAGACCAGTAATAACACCTCAGGATCACACAGGAACCAGTACAGACCAGTAATAACACCTCAGGATCACACGGGAACTGGTACAGACCGGTAATAACACCTCAGGATCACACGGGAACCAGTACAGACCAGTAATAACACCTCAGGATCACACAGGAACCAGTACAGACCAGGAATAACACCTCAGGATCACACGGGAACCGGTACAGACCAGTAATAACACCTCAGGATCACACGGGAACCAGTACAGACCGGTAATAACACCTCAGGATCACACGGGAACCGGTACAGTTCGGTAATAACACCTCAGGATCACACGGGAACCGGTACAGACCAGTAATAACACCTCAGGATCACATGGGAACCGGTACAGACCAGTAATAACACCTCAGGATCACATGGGAACCGGTACAGACCTGTAATAACACCTCAGGATCACATGGGAACCAGTACAGACCGGTAATAACACCTCAGGATCACATGGGAACCGGTACAGACCAGTAATAACACCTCAGGATCACATGGGAACCGGTACAGACCAGTAATAACACCTCAGGATCACATGGGAACCGGTACAGACCTGTAATAACACCTCAGGATCACACGGTAACCGGTACAGACCGGTAATAACACCTCAGGATCACACGGGAACCAGTACAGACCAGTAATAACACCTCAGGATCACACGGGAACCGGTACAGACCGGTAATAACACCTCAGGATCACATGGGAACCGGTACAGACCAGTAATAACATCTCAGGATTACATGGGAACCGGTACAGACTGGTAATAACACCTCAGGATCACACGGGAACCGGTACAGACTGGTAATAACACCTCAGGATCACACGGGAACCGGTACAGACCTGTAATAACACCTCAGGATCACACGGGAACCAGTACAGACCAGTAATAACACCTCAGGATCACATGTGATCCGGTACAGACCTGTAACAACACCTCAGGATCACATGGGAACCAGTACAGACCGGTAATAACTCCTCAGGATCACACGGGAACCGGTACAGACCGGTAATAACACCTCAGGATCACACGGGAACCGGTACAGACCGGTAATAACACCTCAGGATCATATGGGAACCAGTACAGACCGGTAATAACACCTCAGGATCACACTGGAACCAGTACAGACTGGTAATAACACCTCAGGATCACATGGGAACCGGTACAGACCAGTAATAACACCTCAGGATCACATGGGAACCGGTACAGACCAGTAATAACTCCTCAGGATCACATGGGAACCAGTACAGACCTGTAATAACACCTCAGGATCACATGGGAACCGGTACAGACCAGTAATAACACCTCAGGATCACACGGGAACCGGTACAGACCGGTAATAACACCTCAGGATCACACGGGAACCGGTACAGACCAGTAATAACACCTCAGGATCACATGGGAACCGGTACAGACCGGTAATAACACCTCAGGATCACACTGGAACCGGTACAGACCAGTAATAACACATCAGGATCACACGGGAACCAGTACAGACCGGTAATAACACCTCAGGATCACATGGGAACCGGTACAGACCGGTAATAACACCTCGGGATCACAAGGGAACCGGTACATACCTGTAATAACTCCTCAGGATCACACGGGAACCGGTACAGACCGGTAATAACATTTCAGGATCACACGGAAACTGGTACAGACCTGTAATAACACCTCAGCATCACATGGGAACTGGTACAGACCTGTAATAACACCTCAGGATCACATGGGAACCGGTACAGACCTGTAATAACACCTCAGCATCACATGGGAACTGGTACAGACCAGTAATAACACCTCAGGATCACATGGGAACCGGTACAGACCAGTAATAACACCTCAGGATCACACAGTAACCGGTACAGACCGGTAATAACACCTCAGGATCACATGGGAACCAGTACAGACCAGTAATAACACCTCAGGATCACACAGGAACCGGTACAGACCGGTAATAACACCTCAGGATCACATGGGAACCGGTACAGACCAGTAATAACACCTCAGGATTACACGGGAACCAGTACAGACCGGAAATAACACCTTAGGATTACACTGGAACCGGTACAGACCGGTAATAACACCTCAGGATCACATGGGAACCAGTACAGACCGGTAATAACACCTCAGGATCACACGGGAACTGGTACAGTCTGGTAATAACACCTCAGGATCACATGGGAACCGGTACAGACCAGTAATAACACCTCAGGATCACATGGGAACCGGTACAGACCTGTAATAACACCTCAGGATCACACGGGAACCGGTACAGACCAGTAATAACACCTCAGGATCACACGGGAACCGGTACAGACCGGTAATAACACATCAGGATCACATGGGAACTGGTACAGACCAGTAATAACTAGTGATGAGCGAGCATGCTCGGCCGAAGCTTGGTTCGGCTCGAGCATCGCTCTGCTCGGCACATGGCGGTACTCGTACGAGTACCGCATGTGCTTGCCCGCCATGTTCGGGTCTCCTCCCCGCACGTTTCGCGGCTGCTGCGCAGCCAATAAACATGCGGGGAGGCTCTGACATCAGTGTAATGCCAGCAGCCATGTTGGCTGCTGGCATTACACTGATTGGCTGGCCAGAACCCGTGATCGGGTGCTGTATAGCACCTGACCAGCGAGTTCGGCTCAGTCTTAGCCAGGGAGAGATGAGGATAGGAAGGGAAAGTCAGTGTAGGGAGAAGAAAAGTGTTGGAACACCATATAAAGACCCAAAAGTCCTTTTTAGGACTGTTGTGTGTGGGGGCAGCAGTTATATTTTGTTTGGGGGGGCACAAGTTTAAAAAAAAAAGTCACATATTCCGTTCACTGTGCCTAGCCGCAAATTAGCAGCACATTCTGTTTAGTGTGCAAAGTTGCAGATTAGCAGCACATTCTGTTTAGTGTGCAAAGTTGCAGATTAGCAGCACATTCTGTTTAGTGTGCAAAGTTGCAGATTAGCAGCACATTCTGTTTAGTGTGCAAAGTTGCAGATTAGCAGCACATTCTGTTTAGTGTGCAAAGTTTAAAAAATAAACGTCACATATTCCGTTCACTGTGCCTAGCCGCAGATTAGCAGCACATTCTGTTTAGTGTGCAAAGTTTAAAAAATAAACGTCACATATTCCGTTCACTGTGCCTAGCCGCAGATTAGCAGCACATTCTGTTTAGTGTGCAAAGTTGCAGATTAGCAGCACATTCTGTTTAGTGTGCAAAGTTGCAGATTAGCAGCACATTCTGTTTAGTGTGCAAAGTTTAAAAAATAAACGTCACATATTCCGTTCACTGTGCCTAGCCGCAGATTAGCAGCACATTCTGTTTAGTGTGCAAAGTTTAAAAAATAAACGTCACATATTCCGTTCACTGTGCCTAGCCGCAGATTAGCAGCACATTCTGTTTAGTGTGCAAAGTTGCAGATTAGCAGCACATTCTGTTTAGTGTGCAAAGTTGCAGATTAGCAGCACATTCTGTTTAGTGTGGAAAGTTTAAAAAATAAACGTCACATATTCCGTTCACTGTGCCTAGCCGCAGATTAGCAGCACATTCTGTTTAGTGTGCAAAGTTTAAAAAATAAACGTCACATATTCCGTTCACTGTGCCTAGCCGCAGATTAGCAGCACATTCTGTTTAGTGTGCAAAGTTTAAAAAATAAACGTCACATATTCCGTTCACTGTGCCTAGCCGAAGATTAGCAGCACATTCTGTTTAGTGTGCAAAGTTGCAGATTAGCAGCACATTCTGTTTAGTGTGCAAAGTTGCAGATTTGCAGCACATTCTGTTTAGTGTGCAAAGTTGCAGATTAGCAGCACATTCTGTTTAGTGTGCAAAGTTTAAAAAATAAACGTCACATATTCCGTTCACTGTGCCTAGCCGCAGATTAGCAGCACATTCTGTTTAGTGTGCAAAGTTTAAAACATAAACGTCACATATTCCGTTCACTGTGCCTAGCCGCAGATTAGCAGCACATTCTGTTTAGTGTGCAAAGTTGCAGATTAGCAGCACATTCTGTTTAGTGTGCAAAGTTGCAGATTAGCAGCACATTCTGTTTAGTGTGGAAAGTTTAAAAAATAAACGTCACATATTCCGTTCACTGTGCCTAGCCGCAGATTAGCAGCACATTCTGTTTAGTGTGCAAAGTTTAAAAAATAAACGTCACATATTCCGTTCACTGTGCCTAGCCTCAGATTAGCAGCACATTCTGTTTAGTGTGCAAAGTTGCAGATTAGCAGCACATTCTGTTTAGTGTGGAAAGTTTAAAAAATAAACGTCACATATTCCGTTCACTGTGCCTAGCCGCAGATTAGCAGCATATTCTGTTTAGTGTGCAAAGTTTAAAAAATAAACGTCACATATTCCGTTCACTGTGCCTAGCCGCAGATTAGCAGCACATTCTGTTTAGTGTGCAAAGTTGCAGATTAGCAGCACATTCTGTTTAGTGTGCAAAATTGCAGATTAGCAGCACATTCTGTTTAGTGTGCAAAGTTTAAAAAATAAACGTCACATATTCCGTTCACTGTGCCTAGCCGCAGATTAGCGTCACATTCTGTTTCGTGTGCCTAGCCGCAGATTAGCGTCACATATTGTTTAGTGTGCCTAGCCGCAGATTAACGTCACATATTGTTTAGTGTGCCTAGCCGCAGATTAGTTTTTATCTTCCTTTTTGTGTGTTTTACGGTCAGTCTGTAAAAATGGCGTACTACGGGCGAAACATCGCTCCCAGCAGCGACGTTGGAGTCCAAGATGCATCCAGACATCCTCCCTATGCTGTCCCTGAACCATTTCTGTGGTGTTTCCATCATTTTCTGCCCTTTTCCTATGGACCAGGCACCCTCCCCTCATCAGAGCAGGGGGTGCCTGGTGTAATGCTCGAGTCCTCCCATTGACTTCAATGGGGCTCGGGTGCTCGGCCGAGCACTCGAGCCTCCGGGGGTGCTCGGCCAGAGCACCCGAACACCCGAGCATTGGGGTGCTCGATCATCACTAGTAATAACACCTCAGGATCACAAGGGAACCGGTACAGACCTGTAATAACACCTCAGGATCACATGGGAACTGGTACAGACCAGTAATAACACCTCAGGATCACATGGGAACTGGTACAGTCCGGTAATAACACCTCAGGATCACACGGGAACCGGTACAGACCAGTAATAACACCTCAGGATCACACGGGAACCGGTACAGACCAGTAATAACACCTCAGGATCACACGGGAACCGGTACAGACCAGTAATAACACCTCAGGATCACACGGGAACCGGTACAGACCAGTAATAACACCTCAGGATCACATGGGAACCGGTACAGACCAGTAATAACACCTCAGGATCACATGGGAACCGGTACAGACCGGTAATAACACCTCAGGATCACATGGGAACTGGTACAGACCTGTAATAACACCTCAGGATCACACGGGAACCAGTACAGACCGGTAATAACTCCTCAGGATCACACGGGAACCGGTACATACCGGTAATAACACCTCAGGATCACATGGGAACCGGTACAGACCAGTAATAACACCTCAGGATCACATGGGAACCAGTACAGACCAGTAATAACACTTCAGGATCACATGGGAACCGGTACAGACCGGTAATAACACCTCAGGATCACATGGGAACCGGTACAGACCAGTAATAACACCTCAGGATCACACGGAAACTGGTATAGACCGGTAATAACACCTCAGGATCACATGGGAACCAGTACAGACCAGTAATAACACCTCAGGATCACACAGGAACCAGTACAGACCAGTAATAACACCTCAGGATCACACGGGAACTGGTACAGACCGGTAATAACACCTCAGGATCACACGGGAACCAGTACAGACCAGTAATAACACCTCAGGATCACACAGGAACCAGTACAGACCAGGAATAACACCTCAGGATCACACGGGAACCGGTACAGACCAGTAATAACACCTCAGGATCACACGGGAACCAGTACAGACCGGTAATAACACCTCAGGATCACACGGGAACCGGTACAGTTCGGTAATAACACCTCAGGATCACACGGGAACCGGTACAGACCAGTAATAACACCTCAGGATCACATGGGAACCGGTACAGACCAGTAATAACACCTCAGGATCACATGGGAACCGGTACAGACCTGTAATAACACCTCAGGATCACATGGGAACCAGTACAGACCGGTAATAACACCTCAGGATCACATGGGAACCGGTACAGACCAGTAATAACACCTCAGGATCACATGGGAACCGGTACAGACCAGTAATAACACCTCAGGATCACATGGGAACCGGTACAGACCAGTAATAACACCTCAGGATCACATGGGAACCGGTACAGACCTGTAATAACACCTCAGGATCACACGGTAACCGGTACAGACCGGTAATAACACCTCAGGATCACACGGGAACCAGTACAGACCAGTAATAACACCTCAGGATCACACGGGAACCGGTACAGACCGGTAATAACACCTCAGGATCACATGGGAACCGGTACAGACCGGTAATAACACCTCAGGATCACACGGGAACCGGTACAGACCAGTAATAACATCTCAGGATCACATGGGAACCGGTACAGACTGGTAATAACACCTCAGGATCACACGGGAACCGGTACAGACTGGTAATAACACCTCAGGATCACACGGGAACCGGTACAGACCTGTAATAACACCTCAGGATCACACGGGAACCAGTACAGACCAGTAATAACACCTCAGGATCACATGTGATCCGGTACAGACCTGTAACAACACCTCAGGATCACATGGGAACCAGTACAGACCGGTAATAACTCCTCAGGATCACACGGGAACCGGTACAGACCGGTAATAACACCTCAGGATCACACGGGAACCGGTACAGACCGGTAATAACACCTCAGGATCATATGGGAACCAGTACAGACCGGTAATAACACCTCAGGATCACACTGGAACCAGTACAGACTGGTAATAACACCTCAGGATCACATGGGAACCGGTACAGACCAGTAATAACACCTCAGGATCACATGGGAACCGGTACAGACCAGTAATAACTCCTCAGGATCACATGGGAACCAGTACAGACCTGTAATAACACCTCAGGATCACATGGGAACCGGTACAGACCAGTAATAACACCTCAGGATCACACGGGAACCGGTACAGACCGGTAATAACACCTCAGGATCACACGGGAACCGGTACAGACCAGTAATAACACCTCAGGATCACATGGGAACCGGTACAGACCGGTAATAACACCTCAGGATCACACTGGAACCGGTACAGACCAGTAATAACACATCAGGATCACACGGGAACCAGTACAGACCGGTAATAACACCTCAGGATCACATGGGAACCGGTACAGACCGGTAATAACACCTCGGGATCACAAGGGAACCGGTACATACCTGTAATAACTCCTCAGGATCACACGGGAACCGGTACAGACCGGTAATAACATCTCAGGATCACACGGAAACTGGTACAGACCTGTAATAACACCTCAGCATCACATGGGAACTGGTACAGACCTGTAATAACACCTCAGGATCACATGGGAACCGGTACAGACCTGTAATAACACCTCAGCATCACATGGGAACTGGTACAGACCAGTAATAACACCTCAGGATCACATGGGAACTGGTACAGACCGGTAATAACACCTCAGGATCACACGGGAACCAGTACAGACCGGTAATAACTCCTCAGGATCACACGGGAACCGGTACAGACCGGTAATAACACCTCAGGATCACATGGGAACCGGTACAGACCAGTAATAACACCTCAGGATCACATGGGAACCAGTACAGACCAGTAATAACACTTCAGGATCACACGGGAACTGGTACACACTGGTAATAACACCTCAGGATCACATGGGAACTGGTACAGACCGGTAATAACACCTGAGGATCACATGGGAACCGGTACAGACCAGTAATAACACCTCAGGATCACATGGGAACCGGTACAGACCTGTAATAACACCTCAGGATCACACGGTAACCGGTACAGACCGGTAATAACACCTCAGGATCACACGGGAACCAGTACAGACCAGTAATGACACCTCAGGATCACACGGGAACCGGTACAGACCGGTAATAACACCTCAGGATCACATGGGAACCGGTACAGACCGGTAATAACACCTCAGGATCACACGGGAACCGGTACAGACCAGTAATAACATCTCAGGATCACATGGGAACCGGTACAGACTGGTAATAACACCTCAGGATCACACGGGAACCGGTACAGACTGGTAATAACACCTCAGGATCACACGGGAACCGGTACAGACCTGTAATAACACCTCAGGATCACACGGGAACCAGTACAGACCAGTAATAACACCTCAGGATCACATGGGATCCGGTACAGACCTGTAACAACACCTCAGGATCACATGGGAACCAGTACAGACCGGTAATAACTCCTCAGGATCACACGGGAACCGGTACAGACCGGTAATAACACCTCAGGATCACACGGGAACCGGTAATAACACCTCAGGATCACATGGGAACCAGTACAGACCGGTAATAACACCTCAGGATCACACTGGAACCAGTACAGACTGGTAATAACACCTCAGGATCACATGGGAACCGGTACAGACCAGTAATAACACCTCAGGATCACATGGGAACCGGTACAGACCAGTAATAACTCCTCAGGATCACATGGGAATCAGTACAGACCTGTAATAACACCTCAGGATCACATGGGAACCGGTACAGACCAGTAATAACACCTCAGGATCACACGGGAACCGGTACAGACCGGTAATAACACCTCAGGATCACACGGGAACCGGTACAGACCAGTAATAACACCTCAGGATCACATGGGAACCGGTACAGACCGGTAATAACACCTCAGGATCACACTGGAACCGGTACAGACCAGTAATAACACATCAGGATCACACGGGAACCAGTACAGACCGGTAATAACACCTCAGGATCACATGGGAACCGGTACAGACCGGTAATAACACCTCAGGATCACAAGGGAACCGGTACATACCTGTAATAACACCTCAGGATCACACGGGAACCGGTACAGACCGGTAATAACACCTCAGGATCACATGGGAACCGGTACAGACCTGTAATAACACCTCAGGATCACACGGGAACCAGTACAGACCGGTAATAACTCCTCAGGATCACACGGGAACCGGTACAGATCGGTAATAACACCTCAGGATCACACGGAAACTGGTACAGACCTGTAATAACACCTCAGGATCACATGGGAACTGGTACAGACCTGTAATAACACCTCAGCATCACATGGGAACTGGTACAGACCAGTAATAACACCTCAGGATCACATGGGAACTGGTACAGACCGGTAATAACACCTCAGGATCACACGGGAACCAGTACAGACCGGTAATAACTCCTCAGGATCACACGGGAACCGGTACAGACCGGTAATAACACCTCAGGATCACATGGGAACCGGTACAGACCAGTAATAACACCTCAGGATCACATGGGAACTAGTACAGACCAGTAATAACACTTCCGAATCACACGGGAACTGGTACACACTGGTAATAACACCTCAGGATCACATGGGAACTGGTACAGACCGGTAATAACACCTGAGGATCACATGGGAACCGGTACAGACCAGTAATAACACCTCAGGATCACACGGGAACCAGTACAGACCAGTAATAACACCTCAGGATCACACGGGAACTGGTATAGACCGGTAATAACACCTCAGGATCACACAGGAACCAGTACAGACCAGTAATAACACCTCAGGATCACACGGGAACCGGTACAGACCAGTAATAACACCTCAGGATCACACGGTAACCGGTACAGACCGGTAATAACACCTCAGGATCACATGGGAACCGGTACAGACCTGTAATAACACCTCAGGATCACATGGGAACCGGTACAGACCAGTAATAACACCTCAGGATCACATGGGAACCGGTACAGACCAGTAATAACACCTCAGGATGACATGGGAACCAGTACAGACAAGTAATAACACCTCAGGATCACACGGGAACCGGTACAGACCAGTAATAACACCTCAGGATCACATGGGAACCAGTACAGACCAGTAATAACACCTCAGGATCACATGGGAACCAGTACAGACCTATAATAACACCTCAGGATCACATGGGAACCAGTACAGACCAGTAATAACACCTCAGGATGACACGGGAACCAGTACAGACCAGTAATAACACCTCAGGATCACATGGGAACCAGTACAGACCTGTAATAACACCTCAGGATCACATGGGAACCAGTACAGACCGGTAATAACACCTCAGCATCACATGGGAACTGGTACAGACCAGTAATAACACCTCAGGATCACACGGGAACCGGTACAGACCGGTAATAACACCTCAGGATCACACGGGAACTGGTACAGACTGGTAATACCACCTCAGGATCACACGGGAACTGGTACAGACTGGTAATAACACCTCAGGATCACATGGGATCCGGTACAGACCGGTAATAACACCTCAGGATCACATGGGAACCAGTACAGACCGGTAATAACACCTCAGGATCACACGGGAAGTGGTACAGACCAGTAATAACACCTCAGGATCACATGGGAACAGGTACAGACCAGTAATAACACCTCAGGATCACTCAGGAACCGGTACAGACCAGTAATAACACCTCAGGATCACACGGGAACCAGTACAGACCTGTAAGAACACCTCAGGATCACACGGGAACCCGTACAGACAAGTAATTACACCTCAGGATCACATGGGAACCAGTACAGACCTGTAATAACACCTCAGGATCACACAGGAACCAGTACAGACCAGTAATAACACCTCAGGATCACACGGGAACTGGTACAGACCAGTAATAACACCTCAGGATCACTCAGGAACCGGTACAGACCAGTAATAACACCTCAGGATCACACGGGAACCGGTACAGACCTGTAATAACACGTCAGGATCACACGGGAACCAGTACAGACTGGTATTAACACCTTAGGATCACATGGGAACCGGTACAGACCTGTAATAACACGTCAGGATCACACGGGAACCAGTACAGACCGGTAATAACACCTCAGAATCACATGGGAACTGGTACAAACCTGTAATAACACCTCAGGATCACATGGGAACCAGTACAGACCGGTAATAACACCTCAGGATCATATGGGAACCGGTACAGACCAGTAATAACACATCAGGATCACACTGGAACCGGTACAGACCACTAATAACACCTCAGGATCACATGGAACCGGTACAGACCGGTAATAACACCTCAGGATCACATGGGAACCGGTACAGACCGGTAATAACACCTCAGGATCACAATGGAACCGGTACAGACCTGTAATAACACCTCAGGATCACACGGGAACCGGTACAGACCGGTAATAACACCTCAGGATCACATGGGAACCGGTACAGTCCGGTAATAACACTTTAGGATCACACGGGAACTGGTACAGACCGGTAATAACACCTCAGAATCATATGGGAACCGGTACAGACCTGTAATAACACTTTAGGATCACACGGGAACCGGTACAGACCAGTAATAACACCTCAGGATCACACGGGAACCGGTACAGACCTGTAATAACACCTCAGGATCACACTGGAACCGGTACAGACCTGTAATAACACCTCAGGATCACATGGGAACCGGTACAGACCAGTAATAACACCTCAGGATCATATGGGAACCGGTACAGACCGGTAATAACACCTCAGAATCACACGGGAACCGGTACAGACCAGTAATAACACCTCAGGATCACACGGGAACCGGTACAGACCTGTAATAACACCTCAGGATCACACGGGAACCGGTACAGACCAGTAATAACACCTCAGGATCACACAGGAACCGGTACAGATCGGTAATAACACCTCAGGATCACATGGGAACCGGTACAGTTCGGTAATAACACCTCAGGATCACACAGGAACCGGTACAGACCAGTAATAACACCTCAGGATCACACGGTAACCGGTACAGACCAGTAATAACACCTCAGGATCACATGGGAACCGGTACAGACCAGTATTAACTCCTCAGGATCACACGGGAACCAGTACAGACCGGTAATAACATCTCAGGATCACATGGGAACCGGTACAGACCAGTAATAACACCTCAGGATCACATGGGAACCAGTACAGACCGGAAATAACACCTCAGGATCACATGGGAACCGGTACAGACCAGTAATAACACCTCAGGATCACATGGGAACCGGTACAGACCAGTATTAACTCCTCAGGATCACATGGGAACCAGTACAGACCAGTAATAACACCTCAGGATCACATGGGAACCGGTACAGACCAGTAATAACACCTCAGGATCACATGGGAACCGGTACAGACCAGTATTAACTCCTCAGGATCACATGGGAACCGGTACAGACCAGTAATAACACCTCAGGATCACATGGGAACCGGTACAGACCTGTAATAACACCTCAGGATCACACTGGAACCCTTATAGACCGGTAATAACATCGCAGTCCGGCAGGTCCCTTACATGTCTCTTTTAATAGTTATGATTTAGAATCCCAGACAAAATTGTGGTTCCTATGAAATGGGGTTAATGTGATCTACTGGGGGAGGCGCAGAGAGAGGGCTGTTCTCTTGCACAGGGTCGGGGGGGGGGGGTGAGGTACAAGCACGTTGTTTATTTAAACACAAAACTTTGCAATCTTTGGCCATGAGTAATGCGGGCGGGTACTACTGAGAGCCTGCTAATTACAGCTGTGAATTGTGCACCCGCAGGACATGTATTCCTGGGTCTGTGCACTCTGCCAAATCTACCCTCCCGCACACATAAACAACAGCTTGTGGCTCAAGTAGCTGGCGGAGAACCAGGCCCTGAACCAGCACAGGTGTTATATGGGAGGAGATAGAGGTGCCAGGGGGCATTGCAAGGTCACTGGATACAAACCAGCCATGCCTGAGCCAGTCCTGATAATGTACAGTCAGATCACTACGTTATATAGTAACCAGGACTGTCTGAGCCTGTCCTGATAATGTACAGTCAGATCACTATGTTATATAGCAACCAGCACTGTCTGAGCCTGTCCTGATAATGTACAGTCAGATCACTACATTATATAGTAACCAGCACTGTCTGAGCCTGTCCTGATAATGTGCAGTCAGATCACTATACATTATATAGTAACAGCACTGTCTGAGCCTGTCCTGATAATGTGCAGTCAGATCACTATACATTATATAGTAACAGCACTGTCTCAGCCAGTCCTGATAATGTACAGTCAGATCACTACGTTATATAGTAACCAGGACTGTCTGAGCCTGTCCTGATAATGTACAGTCAGATCACTATGTTATATAGCAACCAGCACTGTCTGAGCCTGTCCTGATAATGTACAGTCAGATTACTACATTATATAGTAACCAGCACTGTCTGAGCCTGTCCTGATAATGTACAGTCAGATCACTACGTTATATAGTAACAGCACTGTCTGAGCCTGTCCTGATAATGTACAGTCAGATCACTACATTATATATTAACCAGCACTGTCTGAGCCTGTCCTGATAATGTGCAGTCAGATCACTACATTATATAGTAACAGCACTGTCTGAGCCTGTCCTGATAATGTACAGTCAGATCACTATGTTATATAGTAACCAGCACTGTCTGAGCCTGTCCTGATAATGTACAGTCAGATCACTACGTTATATAGTAACCAGCACTGTCTGAGCCTGTCCTGATAATGTACAGTCAGATCACTACGTTATATAGTAACAGCACTGTCTGAGCCTGTCCTGATAATGTACTGTCAGATCACTACGTTATATAGTAACAACACTGTCTGAGCCTGTCCTGATAACGTACAGTCAGATCACTACGTTATATAGTAACAGCACTGTCTGAGCCTGTCCTGATAACGTACAGTCAGATCACTACGTTATATAGTAACAGCACTGTCTGAGCCTGTCCTGATTACGTACAGTCAGATCACTACGTTATATAGTAACAGCACTGTCTGAGCCAGTCCTGATAACGTACAGTCAGATCACTACGTTATATAGTAACAGCACTGTCTGAGCCTGTCCTGATAATGTACAGTCAGATCACTACGTTATATAGTAACCAGCACTGTCTGAGCCTGTCCTGATAATGTACAGTCAGATCACTATACATTATATAGTAACCAGCACTGTCTGAGCCTGTCCTGATAACGTACAGTCAGATCACTACATTATATAGTAACAGCACTGTCTGAGCCAGTCCTGATAATGTACAGTCAGATCACTACGTTATATAGTAACAGCACTGTCTGAGCCTGTCCTGATAACGTACAGTCAGATCACTACATTATATAGTAACCAGCACTGTCTGAGCCAGTCCTGATAATGTACAGTCAGATCACTACGTTATATAGTAACAGCACTGTCTGAGCCTGTCCTGATAATGTGCAGTCAGATCACTACGTTATATAGTAACCAGCACTGTCTGAGCCTGTCCTGATAATGTGCAGTCAGATCACTACATTATATAGTAACAGCACTGTCTGAGCCTGTCCTGATAATGTGCAGTCAGATCACTACGTTATATAGTAACCAGCACTGTCTGAGCCTGTCCTGATACTGTACAGTCAGATCACTACATTATATAGTAACCAGCACTGTCTGAGCCTGTCCTGATAATGTACAGTCAGATCACTACATTATATAGTAACCAGCTCTGTCTGAGCCTGTCCTGATAATGTACAGTCAGATCACTGCGTTATATAGTAACCAGCGCTGTCTGAGCCTGTCCTGATAATGTGCAGTCAGATCACTATACATTATATAGTAACCAGCACTGTCTGAGCCTGTCCTGATAATGTGCAGTCAGATCACTATGTTATATAGTAACAGCACTGTCTGAGCCTGTCCTGATAATGTGCAGTCAGATCACTATACATTATATAGTAACCAGCATTGTCTGAGCCTGTCCTGATAACGTACAGTCAGATCACTCTACATTATATAGTAACCAGCACTGTCTGAGCCTGTCCTGATAACGTACAGATAGATCACTACATTATATTGTAACCAGCACTGTCTGAGCCTGTCCTGATAACGAACAGTCAGATATCTATACATTATATAGTAACAGCACTGTCTGAGCCTGTCCTGATAACGTACAGTCAGATCACTACGTTATATAGTAACCAGCACTGTCTGAGCCTGTCCTGATAACGTACAGTCAGATCACTACGTTATATAGTAACCAGCACTGTCTGAGCCTGTCCTGATAACTTACAGTCACATCACTACGTTATATAGTAACAGCACTGTCTGAGCCTGTCCTGATAATGTACAGTCAGATCACTACATTATATAGTAACCAGCACTGTCTGAGCCTGTCCTGATAACTTACAGTCACATCACTACATTATATAGTAACAGCACTGTCTGAGCCTGTCCTGATAATGTGCAGTCAGATCACTATACATTATATAGTAACCAGCACTGTCTGAGCCAGTCCTGATAATGTACAGTCATATCACTACGTTATATAGTAACAGCACTGTCTGAGCCTGTCCTGATAACGTACAGTCACATCACTACATTATATAGTAACAGCACTGTCTGAGTCTGTCCTGATAATGTGCAGTCAGATCACTATACATTATATAGTAACCAGCAGTGTCTGAGCCTGTCCTGATAACGTACAGTCACATCACTACATTATATAGTAACAGCACTGTCTGAGCCTGTCCTGATAACGTACAGTCACATCACTACATTATATAGTAACAGCACTGTCTGAGCCTGTCCTGATAATGTGCAGTCAGATCACTATACATTATATAGTAACCAGCAGTGTCTGAGCCTGTCCTGATAACGTACAGTCACATCACTACATTATATAGTAACAGCACTGTCTGAGCCTGTCCTGATAATGTGCAGTCAGATCACTATACATTATATAGTAACCAGCACTGTCTGAGCCAGTCCTGATAATGTACAGTCATATCACTACGTTATATAGTAACAGCACTGTCTGAGCCTGTCCTGATAACGTACAGTCACATCACTACGTTATATAGTAACAGCACTGTCTGAGCCTGTCCTGATAATGTGCAGTCAGATCACTATATATTATATAGTAACCAGCACCGTCTGAGCCTGTCCTGATAACGTACAGTCACATCACTATACATTATATAGTAACCAGCACTGTCTGAGCCTGTCCTGATAACGTACAGTCAGATCACTACGTTATATAGTAACAACACTGTCTGAGCCTGTCCTGATAACGTACAGTCACATCACTACGTTATATAGTAACCATCCCTGTCTGAGCCTGTCCTGATAACATACAGTCACATCACTATACATTATATAGTAACCAGCCCTGTCTGAGCCTGTCCTGATAACATACAGTCACATCACTATACATTATATAGTAACCAGCACTGTATGAGTCAGTCCTGATAATGTACAGTAGTCAGATCACTACATTATATAGTAACCAGCACTGTCTGAGCCTGTCCTGATAACGTACAGTCAGATCACTACATTAATATAGTAACCAGCAGTGTCTGAGCCTGTCCTGATAACATACAGTCAGATCACTACATTATATAGTAACAGCACTGTCTGAGCCTGTCCTGATAACGTACAGTCATATCACTACGTTATATAGTAACAGCACTGTCTGAGCCTGTCCTGATAACGTACAGTCAGATCACTACATTAATATAGTAACCAGCAGTGTCTGAGCCTGTCCTGATAACGTACAGTCAGATCACTACATTATATAGTAACCAGCACTATCTGAGCCTGTCCTGATAATGGACAGTCAGATCACTCTTCATTATATAGTAACCAGCACTGTCTGAGCCTGTCCTGATAATGGACAGTCAGATCACTCTACATTATATAGTAACCAGCACTGTCTGAGCCTGTCCTGATAATGTACAGTCAGCTCACTACATTATATAGTAACAGCACTGTCTGAGCCTGTCCTGATAATGTACAGTCAGCTCACTACGTTATATAGTAACAGCACTGTCTGAGCCTGTCCTGATAACGTACAGTCAGATCTATACATTATATAGTAACCAGCACTGTCTGAGCCTGTCCTGATAATGTACAGTCAGATCACTACGTTATATAGTAACAGCACTGTCTGAGCCTGTCCTGATAACGTACAGTCAGATCACTACGTTATATAGTAACCAGCACTGTCTGAGCCTGTCCTGATACTGTACAGTCAGATCACTACGTTATATAGTAACAGCACTGTCTGAGCCAATCCTGATTACGTACAGTCAGATCACTACGTTATATAGTAACCAGCACTGTCTGAGCCTGTCCTGATAATGTACAGTCAGATCATTTCGTTATATAGTAACAGCACTGTCTGAGCCAGTCCTGATAACGTACAGTCAGATCACTACGTTATATAGTAACCAGCACTGTCTGAGCCTGTCCTGATAATGTGCAGTCAGATCACTACATTATATAGTAACCAGCACTGTCTGAGCCTGTCCTGATAACGTACAGTCACATCACTACATTATATAGTAACAGCACTGTCTGAGCCTGTCCTGATAACTTACAGTCAGATCACTACGTTATATAGTAACCAGCACTGTCTGAGCCTGTCCTGATAACTTACAGTCAGACCAGTACATTATATAGTGCAGGGACGATTTGATTGATATTTCAGAGCTGCACTGTCTGAGGGACCAGTCTGATATGAAAATGGAAATTTCCTCTCTGCAGTGGCCCATGGGAGATAAAAACGTGACTTGTAGCACCAATGAGGGGTCACTATGCCCAAGATTAAGACACTTTATCTTGTTCGTTATCGATGGGTGCTCGTCACATTTGTTTCTTTGTCTCCCAAACCGGCCAATAACTCCTCACCTTGACCCCTCAACCTGGTATGGCCCCAACCCTACCAGGGAAAGGATTAATAAAGTGATGGCAGAGGTTAACACCATCCTGCAGGCCAAGGAGGAGCGCAAGGTCTGACTGGCAGAGTTGCAACACTTGGGGGGAGACCCTGGGAACCAGACGGGACCGCTGCAGGGGGATAAGAAAAAGATCCCTTTCTCAGCCTTTAAATCTTTTGACGAGTCTGAGGGAGACATTGATGGGTACCTGCATGATTTCGAATGGCAGTGTACCCTCCACGGAGTGGACCTCTGGTACTGGGTCTCCATCTTGGCTGGCAAGCTGTCGGGCAGATCGGCCGTAGCATATCAAGCCGTGCCGGATGAGGACCTTACAAATTATGTCGGAGTGAAGGAGATGCTGCTCTCCAGGTACAACATAATGCCAGAGGCGTACCACCGGCAGTTCCGGGACTTATGCAAGGCAGACCAAGATTTGTACACAGATGGGCATGCCACCTACATAGCACAGCCACAAGCTGGATTAATGTCTGCCAGGCTACCACCATGGCAGTGGTGATACAGCTGATATTATTAGAACAATGTTATAATCACGTAGACCAAGAAATCTGAGAGTGGGTCTGGGCCACTGTCGCCGAGGCAGTCCGGCTGGTGGATGAACACTGGGATGCCCAGAGGAACGAGCACCCGGGACCCCAGGGCTACCTGCGACCAGACAATCTGTGGGACCACCCAAGTTGGTACCCATGTTTCAACACTCCCCAGCAAACCCCAAGCCTGCATGCAGACCGGGACCCCGCTGCTATGGCTGCCAACAAACTGGGCACCTCCACAGCAATTGTCCTGCTGTGGGACCCCACACCACCTGGTCCAGGCCAAACCTGGCTGGGGCACGCACAACCACAACCCACTGTGTCCAGGCTGAGGGGGACCAGATATGTTTGCTTTTTGTGCCGCTGGTTATCAGCGGTGGCAGCTTGCACCAGATTGGCTTTATGGAGTTGACACCAGATTTCCTCTGACTCGGCCCCCTCGGGTCTCCACCTGAGGGCGACGACTCAGAGGAAATCTGGAGACAACTTCATGAATCTGATCCGATGCAAGCTCCCGCCACGGATAACCCGTGGCACTATAAGCAAATAGTCTGGGTCATTGGGCAAATGGCCCAGGGACTGCGGGACATGGGGGTGACTTTGACCCTTATTCAGAACCATTTGGCCCAGGTAAAGACAGGGCACTCTGTGGTCATCCGGATAGCAGCGGAAGCCATCTACCATCTCCCCACCGCACGGGTGCATCTGGACTGGGGTGCCGTGTCCAGTTGCGAAGAGGTGGGAGTTATGCGAGGATTACCCACTGAGGACCCCCTGGGGAATGACCTGGGACGGCTGACATCCACGTTAGTAACAGCCCAGAAGAAGACTGCTTCCCAGTAACGACTCGTCTCCAAGCCCGTGCCGCTGAATCCTGCACAAGGTCTGATGAGCCCCAGGCGCTTCAGTGTTTGGACTGGGGGCTGTTCTAAGCCAGGTTGTAGACGACGGAGGAGAACACCCGATGGTGTACATCAGCCGTAAATTGTTACCCCGGGAGGTGAGCTACGCGGCTATTGACAAAGTGTGCTTTGTGCTCGTCTGGGTACTCAAGAAGTTACAGCCCTACCTGTATGGACGAGCATTTTTCTTGTTAACTGACCCTAATATTTTGGTATGGCTGGACCGGGTAGCAGGGGACAATGCCAGACTGCTGCGGTGGAGCCTAGCCCTACAGCCGTATGACTTTACTATTCATTACCACCCTGGTAAGCAGAACGGCAAAACCGATGGGTTGTCCCATAAAAAACAACTTCCGTGGACATCCCCGAGCTGACCCGTGAGGGTCATTCTGTGTCTGCCGGACAATTGTACGAGCGGGAGTCATGTGATGGAATTACGGTCCTGTCACTTGTCTCAAACTTATCCCTTCAGGATGCGCATCCAGGGAGGACTGGGTATTGGTCCCGTTAGTGTGATTATACGCTCTCCCTGATTAATAGATTAATGTAATGTAATACAGAGTGCAGTAGATCTGCGTGTGTCAGCATTGGTCCCTTTGTATTCAGACTTCACCCCATCAGGACACCTACCTCTCCCCTCCTCCTAATACACAGACATCGGGATACCTACCTCTCCCCTCCTCCTAATACACAGACATCGGGATACCTACCTCTCACCTCCTCCTAATGACACAGATACTAGGACCCATACCTCTCCTCTCCTCCTAGTACACAGACATCAGTTCATCTACCTCTCTCCTCCTCCTAATACACAGATATCAGGACACCTACCTCTCACCTCCTCCTAGTACACAGACATCTGTTCATCTACCTCTCTCCTCCTCCTAATACACAGATATCAGGACACCTACCTCTCACCTCCTCCTAATACACAGATATCAGGACACCTACCTCTCACCTCCTCCTAATACACAGATATCAGGACATCTACCTCTCACCTCCTTCTAATACACAGACATCAGGACACCTACCTCTCCTCTCCTCCTAATACACAGACATCAGTTCATCTACCTCTCTCCTCCTCCTAATACACAGATATCAGGACACCTACCTCTCACCTCCTCCTAGTACACAGACATCAGGACACCTACCTCTCCCCTCCTCCTAATACACAGACATCAGTTCATCTACCTCTCACCTCCTCCTAATACACAGATATCAGGACACCTACCTCTCACCTCCTCCTAATACACAGATATCAGGACATCTACCTCTCACCTCCTCCTAATACACAGACATCAGGACACCTACCTCTCCTCTCCTCCTAATACACAGACATCAGTTCATCTACCTCTCACCTCCTCCTAATACACAGATATCAGGACACCTACCTCTCACCTCCTCCTAATACACAGATATCAGGACATCTACCTCTCACCTCCTCCTAATACACAGACATCAGGACACCTACCTCTCCCCTCCTCCTAATACACAGACATCAGGACATCTACCTCTCCCCTCCTCCTAATACACAGACATCAGGACATCTACCTCTCCCCTCCTCCTAATACACAGACATCAGGACACCTACCTCTCACCTCCTCCTAATACACAGACATCAGAACACCTATCTCTCACCTCCTCCTAATACACAGACATCAGGACACCTACCTCTCACCTCCTCCTAATACACAGATATCAGGACATCTACCTCTCACCTCCTTCTAATACACAGACATCAGGACACCTACCTCTCCCCTCCTCCTAATACACAGACATCAGGACACCTACCTCTCACCTCCTCCTAATACACAGACATCAGGACACCTACCTCTCACCTCCTCCTAATACACAGACATCAGGACACCTACCTCTCACCTCCTCCTAATACACAGACATCAGGACACCTACCTCTCACCTCCTCCTAATACACAGACATCAGGACACCTACCTCTCACCTCCTCCTAATACACAGACATCAGGACACCTACCTCTCACCTCCTCCTAATACACAGACATCAGGACACCTACCTCTCACCTCCTCCTAATACACAGACATCAGGACACCTACCTCTCACCTACCCCTAATACACAGACATCAGGACACCTACCGCTCACGTCCTCCTAATACACAGACGTCAGGACCCATACCTCTCCTCTCCTCCTAATACACAGACATCAGTGCACCTACCTCTCACCTCCTTCTAGTACACGGACATCAGGGCATCTACCTCCCACCTCCTCCTAATACACAAACATCAAGACACCTACCTCTCACCTCCTCCTAATACACAGACATCAGGACATCTACCTCTCCCCTCCTCCTAATACAGACACTAGGACACCTACCTCTCCCCTCCTCCTAATACACAGATATCAGGACATCTACCTCTCTCCTCCTCTAATACACAGACACCAGGACACCTACCTCTCCCCTCCTCCTAATACACAGACATCAGGACACCTACCTCTCCCCTCTTCCTAATACACAGATATCAGGACATCTACCTCTCACCTCCTCCTAATACACAGATATCAGGATCCCTACCTCTCCACTCCTACTAGTACACAGACATCAGGACACCTACCTCTCCCCTCCTCCTAATACACAGACATCAGGACCCCTACCTTTCCCCTCCTCCTAATACACAGACATAAGGATACCTACCTCTCACCTCCTGCTAATACAGGTACATCAGGACACCTACCTCTCCCCTCCTTCTAATACACAGACTTCAGGACACCTACCTCTCCCCTCCTTCTAATACACAGACATCAATACATCTACCTCTCACCTCCTCCTAATACACAGACATCGGGACACCTACCTCTCACCTACCCCTAATACACAGACATCAGGACACCTACCTCTCACCTACCCCTAATACACAGACATCGGGGCACCTACCTCTCACCTCCTCCTAATACACAGACATCGGGACACCTACCTCTCACCTCCCCTAATACACAGACATCAGGACACCTACCTCTCACCTCCTCCTAATACACAGACATCAGGACACCTACCTCTCACCTACCCCTAATACACAGACATCGGGACACCTACCTCTCCACTCCTCCTAATACACAGATATCAGGACACCTACCTCTCACCTCCTCCAAATACACAGACCTCAGGACACCTACCTCTCACCTCCACCTAATACACAGATATCAGGACACCTACCTCTCACCTCCTCCTAATACACAGACATCAGGACACCTACCTCTCACCTCCTCCTAATACACAAACACCAGGACACCTACCTCTTCCCTCCTCCTAATACACAGACATCAGGACACCTACCCCTCACCTCCTCCTAATACACAGATGTCAGGACACCTACCACTCACCTCCTCCTAATACACAGACATCAGGACACCTACCTCTCACCTCCTCCTAATACACAGACATCAGGACACCTACCTCTCCCCTCTTCCTAATACACAGACACCAGGACACCTACCTCTCACCTCCTCCTAATACACAGACATCAGGACACCTACCTCTCACCTCCTCCTAATACACAAACATCAGGACACCTACCTCTCCCCTACTCCTAATACACAGACACCAGGACACCTACCTCTCACCTCCTCCTAATACAGACATCAGGACACCTACCTCTCACCCCCTCCTAATACACAGATATCAGGACACCTGCCTCTCATCTCCCCCTAATAAACAGACATCAGAACACCTACCTCTCCCCTCCTCCTAATACACAGACGTCAGGACACCTACCTCTCACCTCCTCCTAATACACAGACATCAGGACACCTACCTCTCACCTCATCCTAATACTCAGACATCAGGACACCTACCTCTCACCTCCTCCTAATACAGAGGCATCAGGACACCTACCTCTCACCTCCTCCTAATACACAAACATCAGGACACCTACCTCTCTCCTCCTCCTAATACACAGACATCAGGACACCTACCTCTCACCTCTTTCTAATACACAGATATCAGGAAATTTACCTATCCCCTCCTCCTAATACACAGACATCAGGACACCTACCTCTCCCTTCCTCCTAATACACAGACATCAGTACACCTACCTCTCACCTCCTCCTAATACACAGACATCAGGACACCTACCTCTCCCCTCCTCCTAATACACAGACATCAGTGCACCTACCTCTCACCTCCTCCTAATACACAGACAACAGGATACCTACCTCTCACCTCCTCCTAATACACAGACATCAGGACACCTACCTCTCCCCTCCTCCTAATACACAGACATCAGGACACCTACCTCTCCCCTCCTCCTAATACACAGACATCAGGACACCTACCTCTCCCCTCCTCCTAATACACAGACATCAGGACACCTACCTCTCTCCTCCTCCAAATACACAGATATCAGGACACCTACCTCTCCCCTCCTCCTAATACACAGACATCAGGACACCTACCTCTCACCTCCTCCTAATACACTGACATCAGGACACCTACCTCTCACCTCCTCCTAATACACAGACATCAGTACACCTACCTCTCACCTCCTCCTAATACACAGACATCAGGACACCTACCTCTCACCTCCTCCTAATACACAGACATCAGGACACCTACCTCTCACCTCCTCCTAATACACAGACATCAGGACACCTACCTCTCCCCCTCCTAATACACAGACATCAGGACACCTACCGCTCACGTACTCCTAATACACAGACATTAGGACACCTACCTCTCACCTCCTCCAAATACACAGACATCAGGACAACTACCTGTCACCTCCTCCTAATACACAGACATCAGGACACCTACCTCTCATCTCCTCCTAATATACAGACATCAGGACACCCACCTATCACCTCCTCCTAATACACAGACATCATGAGACCTACCTATTCCCTCCTCCTAATACACAGACCTCAGGACACCTACCTCTTCCCCCTCCTAATACACAGACATCAGGACACCTACCTCTCATCTCCTCCTAATATACAGACATCAGGACACCCACCTATCACCTCCTCCTAATACACAGACATCATGAGACCTACCTATTCCCTCCTCCTAATACACAGACAACAGGACACCTACCTCTCCCCCCTCCTAATACACAGACATCAGGACACCTACCTCTCACCTCCTCCTAATACACAGACATCAGGACACCTACCTCTCCCCTCTTCCTAATACACAGACACCAGGACACCTACCTCTCACCTCCTCCTAATACACAGACATCAGGACACCTACCTCTCACCTCCTCCTAATACACAAACATCAGGACACCTACCTCTCCCCTACTCCTAATACACAGACACCAGGACACCTACCTCTCACCTCCTCCTAATACAGACATCAGGACACCTACCTCTCACCCCCTCCTAATACACAGATATCAGGACACCTACCTCTCATCTCCCCCTAATAAACAGACATCAGAACACCTACCTCTCCCCTCCTCCTAATACACAGACGTCAGGACACCTACCTCTCACCTCCTCCTAATACACAGACATCAGGACACCTACCTCTCACCTCATCCTAATACTCAGACATCAGGACACCTACCTCTCACCTCCTCCTAATACAGAGGCATCAGGACACCTACCTCTCACCTCCTCCTAATACACAAACATCAGGACACCTACCTCTCTCCTCCTCCTAATACACAGACATCAGGACACCTACCTCTCACCTCTTTCTAATACACAGATATCAGGAAATTTACCTATCCCCTCCTCCTAATACACAGACATCAGGACACCTACCTCTCCCTTCCTCCTAATACACAGACATCAGTACACCTACCTCTCACCTCCTCCTAATACACAGACATCAGGACACCTACCTCTCCCCTCCTCCTAATACACAGACATCAGTGCACCTACCTCTCACCTCCTCCTAATACACAGACAACAGGATACCTACCTCTCACCTCCTCCTAATACACAGACATCAGGACACCTACCTCTCCCCTCCTCCTAATACACAGACATCAGGACACCTACCTCTCCCCTCCTCCTAATACACAGACATCAGGACACCTACCTCTCCCCTCCTCCTAATACACAGACATCAGGACACCTACCTCTCTCCTCCTCCAAATACACAGATATCAGGATACCTACCTCTCCCCTCCTCCTAATACACAGACATCAGGACACCTACCTCTCACCTCCTCCTAATACACTGACATCAGGACACCTACCTCTCACCTCCTCCTAATACACAGACATCAGTACACCTACCTCTCACCTCCTCCTAATACACAGACATCAGGACACCTACCTCTCACCTCCTCCTAATACACAGACATCAGGACACCTACCTCTCACCTCCTCCTAATACACAGACATCAGGACACCTACCTCTCCCCCTCCTAATACACAGACATCAGGACACCTACCGCACACGTACTCCTAATACACAGACATTAGGACACCTACCTCTCACCTCCTCCAAATACACAGACATCAGGACAACTACCTGTCACCTCCTCCTAATACACAGACATCAGGACACCTACCTCTCATCTCCTCCTAATATACAGACATCAGGACACCCACCTATCACCTCCTCCTAATACACAGACATCATGAGACCTACCTATTCCCTCCTCCTAATACACAGACCTCAGGACACCTACCTCTTCCCCCTCCTAATACACAGACATCAGGACACCTACCTCTCATCTCCTCCTAATATACAGACATCAGGACACCCACCTATCACCTCCTCCTAATACACAGACATCATGAGACCTACCTATTCCCTCCTCCTAATACACAGACATCAGGACACCTACCTCTCCCCCCTCCTAATACACAGACATCAGGACACCTACCTCTCACCTCCTCCAAATACACAGACATCAGGACAACTACCTGTCACCTCCTCCTAATACACAGACATCAGGACACCTACCTCTCCCCTCCTTCTAATACACAGATATCAGGACACCTACCTCTCATCTCCCCCTAATATACAGGCATCAGGACACCTACCTATCACCTCCTTCTAATACACAGACATCAGGACACCTAGCTCTCCCCTCCTTCTAATACACAGACATCAGGACACCTACCTCTCACCTCCTCCTAATACACAAACATCAGGACACCTACCTCTCACCTCCTCTTAATACACAGATATCAGGACACCTACCTCTCCCCTCTTCCTAATACACAGATATCAGGACATCTACCTCTCACCGCCTCCTAATACACAGACATTATGACACCTACCTCTCCCCCTCCTCCTAATACACAGACACCAGGATGCCTACCTCTCACCTCCTCCTAATACACAGATATCAGGACACCTACCTCTCACCTCCTCCTAATACACAGACATCAGGACACCTACCTCTCACTTCCTCCTAATACACAGACATCAGGACACCTACCTCTCACCTCCTCCTAATACACAGACATCAGGACACCTACCTCTCACCTCCTCCTAATACACAGACATCAGGACCCCTACCTTTCCCTTCCTCCTCCTAATACACAGACATCAGGACACCTACCTCTCACCCCCTCCTAATACACAGACATCAGGACACCTACCTCTCCCCCTCCTAATACACAGACATCAGGACCCCTACCTCTCACGTCCTCCTAATACACAGATATCAGGACACCTACCTCTCACCTCCTCGTAATACACAGATATCAGGACACCTACCTCTCCCCTCTTCCTAATACACAGACACCAGGAAACCTACCTCTCCCCTCCTCCTAATACACAGACATCAGGACACCTACCTCTCCCCTCCTCCTAATACACAGACATCAGGACACCTACCTCTCCCCTCCTTCTAATACACAGACATCAGGACACCTACCTCTCCCCTCCTCCTAATACACACACATCAGGACACCTACCTCTCCCCCCCTCCTAATACACAGACATCAGGACACCTACCTCTCACCTCCTCCTAATACACAGACACCAGGACGCCTACCTCTCACTTCCTCCTAATACACAGACATCAGGACACCTACCTCTCACCTACTCCTAATACACAGACATCAGGACACCTACCTCTCACCTCCTCCTAATACACAGACATCAGGACCCCTACCTTTCCCTTCCTCCTCCTAATACACAGACATCAGGACACCTACCTCTCACCCCCTCCTAATACACAGACATCAGCACACCTACCTCTCCCCCCTCCTAATACACAGACATCAGGACACCTACCTCTCACCTCCTCCTAATACACAGATATCAGGACACCTACCTCTCACCTCCTCGTAATACACAGACATCAGGACACCTACCTCTCCCCTCCTCCTAATACACACACATCAGGACACCTACCTCTCCCCCCTCCTAATACACAGACATCAGGACACCTACCTCTCACCTCCTCCTAATACACAGTCATCAGGACACCTACCTCTCCCCTCCTCCTAATACACAGACACCAGGACACCTACCTCTCACCTCCTCCTAATACACAGACATCAGGACACCTACCTCTCATCTCCTCCTAATATACAGACATCAGGACACCCACCTATCACCTCCTCCTAATACACAGACATCATGAGACCTACCTATTCCCTCCTCCTAATACACAGACCTCAGGACACCTACCTCTCCCCCCTCCTAATACACAGACATCAGGACACCTACCTCTCACCTCCTCCAAATACACAGACATCAGGACAACTACCTCTCACCTCCCCCTAATACACAGACATCAGTACACCTACCTCTCCCCTCCTCCTAAAACACAGACATCAGGACACCTACCTCTCACCTCCTCCTAATACACAGACATCAGGACACCTACCTCTCCCCTCCTTCTAATACACAGATATCAGGACACCTACCTCTCATCTCCTCCTAATATACAGGCATCATGACACCTACCTATCACTTCCTTCTAATACACAGACATCAGGACACCTACCTCTCCCCTCCTTCTAATACACAGGCATCAGGACACCTACCTCTCACCTCCTCCTAATACACAAACATCAGGACACCTACCTCTCCCCCTCCTCCTAATACACAGACACCAGGACGCCTACCTCTCACCTCCTCCTAATACACAGATATCAGGACACCTACCTCTCACCTCCTCCTAATACACAGACATCAGGACACCTACCTCTCACCTCCTCCTAATACACAGACATCAGGACCCCTACCTTTCCCTTCCTCCTCCTAATACACAGACATCAGGACACCTACCTCTCACCACCTCCTAATACACAGACATCAGGACACCTACCTCTCCCCTCCTCCTAATACACAGACTTCAGGACACCTACCTCTCCCCCTCCTAATACACAGACATCAGGACACCTACCTCTCACCTCCTCCTAATACACAGACATCAGGACACCTACCTCTCCCCCTCCTCCTAATACACAGACATCAGGACACCTACCTCTCCCCCTCCTAATACACAGATATCAGGACACCTACCTCTCACCTCCTCGTAATAGACAGACATCAGGACACCTACCTCTCCCCTCCTCCTAATACACACACATCAGGACACCTACCTCTCCCCTCCTTCTAATACACAGATATCAGGACACCTACCTCTCATCTCCTCCTAATATACAGGCATCAGGACACCTACCTATCACCTCCTTCTAATACACAGACATCAGGACACCTAGCTCTCCCCTCCTTCTAATACACAGACATCAGGACACCTACCTCTCACCTCCTCCTAATACACAAACATCAGGACATCTACCTCTCACCGCCTCCTAATACACAGACATTATGACACCTACCTCTCCCCCTCCTCCTAATACACAGACACCAGGATGCCTACCTCTCACCTCCTCCTAATACACAGATATCAGGACACCTACCTCTCACCTCCTCCTAATACACAGACATCAGGACACCTACCTCTCACTTCCTCCTAATACACAGACATCAGGACACCTACCTCTCACCTCCTCCTAATACACAGACATCAGGACACCTACCTCTCACCTCCTCCTAATACACAGACATCAGGACCCCTACCTTTCCCTTCCTCCTCCTAATACACAGACATCAGGACACCTACCTCTCACCCCCTCCTAATACACAGACATCAGGACACCTACCTCTCCCCCTCCTAATACACAGACATCAGGACCCCTACCTCTCACGTCCTCCTAATACACAGATATCAGGACACCTATCTCTCACCTCCTCGTAATACACAGATATCAGGACACCTACCTCTCCCCTCTTCCTAATACACAGACACCAGGAAACCTACCTCTCCCCTCCTCCTAATACACAGACATCAGGACACCTACCTCTCCCCTCCTCCTAATACACAGACATCAGGACACCTACCTCTCCCCTCCTTCTAATACACAGACATCAGGACACCTACCTCTCCCCTCCTCCTAATACACACACATCAGGACACCTACCTCTCCCCCCTCCTAATACACAGACATCAGTACACCTACCTCTCACCTCCTCCTAATACACAGACACCAGGACACCTACCTCTCACCTCCTCCTAATACACAGACATCAGGACACCTACCTCTCACTTCCTCCTAATACACAGACATCAGGACACCTACCTCTCACCTACTCCTAATACACAGACATCAGGACACCTACCTCTCACCTCCTCCTAATACACAGACATCAGGACTCCTACCTTTCCCTTCCTCCTCCTAATACACAGACATCAGGACACCTACCTCTCACCCCCTCCTAATACACAGACATCAGCACACCTACCTCTCCCCCCTCCTAATACACAGACATCAGGACACCTACCTCTCACCTCCTCCTAATACACAGATATCAGGACACCTACCTCTCACATCCTCGTAATACACAGACATCAGGACACCTACCTCTCCCCTCCTCCTAATACACACACATCAGGACACCTACCTCTCCCCCCTCCTAATACACAGACACACAACAGCACCTACCTCTCACCTCCACCTCCTCCTAATACACAGACATCAGGACACCTACCTCTCCCCTCCTCCTAATACACAGACATCAGGACACCTACCTCTCACCTCCTCCTAATACACAGACACCAGGACACCTACCTCTCACCTCCTCCTAATACACAGACATCAGGACACCTACCTCTCATCTCCTCCTAATATACAGACATCAGGACACCCACCTATCACCTCCTCCTAATACACAGACATCATGAGACCTACCTATTCCCTCCTCCTAATACACAGACCTCAGGACACCTACCTCTCCCCCCTCCTAATACACAGACATCAGGAAACCTACCTCTCACCTCCTCCAAATACACAGACATCAGGACAACTACCTCTCACCTCCCCCTAATACACAGACATCAGTACACCTACCTCTCCCCTCCTCCTAATACACAGACATCAGGACACCTACCTCTCACCTCCTCCTAATACACAGACATCAGGACACCTACCTCTCCCCTCCTTCTAATACACAGATATCAGGACACCTACCTCTCATCTCCTCCTAATATACAGGCATCATGACACCTACCTATCACTTCCTTCTAATACACAGACATCAGGACACCTACCTCTCCCCTCCTTCTAATACACAGGCATCAGGACACCTACCTCTCACCTCCTCCTAATACACAAACATCAGGACACCTACCTCTCCCCCTCCTCCTAATACACAGACACCAGGACGCCTACCTCTCACCTCCTCCTAATACACAGATATCAGGACACCTACCTCTCACCTCCTCCTAATACACAGACATCAGGACACCTACCTCTCACCTCCTCCTAATACACAGACATCAGGACCCCTACCTTTCCCTTCCTCCTCCTAATACACAGACATCAGGACACCTACCTCTCACCCCCTCCTAATACACAGACATCAGGACACCTACCTCTCCCCTCCTCCTAATACACAGACTTCAGGACACCTACCTCTCCCCCTCCTAATACACAGACATCAGGACACCTACCTCTCACCTCCTCCTAATACACAGACATCAGGACACCTACCTCTCCCCCTCCTCCTAATACACAGACATCAGGACACCTACCTCTCCCCCTCCTAATACACAGATATCAGGACACCTAACTCTCACCTCCTCGTAATAGACAGACATCAGGACACCTACCTCTCCCTCCTCCTAATACACACACATCAGGACACCTACCTCTCCCCCCTCCTAATACACAGACATCAGGACACCTACCTCTCACCTCCTCCTAATACACAGACATCAGGACACCTACCTCTCCCCTCATCCTAATACACAGACATCAGGACACCTACCTCTCCCCTCCTCCTAATACACAGACATCAGGACACCTACCTCTCACCTCCTTCTAATACACAGACATCAGGACACGTACCTCTCCCCTCCTTCTAATACACAGACATCAGGACACGTACCTCTCCCCTACATCTAATACACAGACATCAGGACACCTACCTCTCACCTCCTCCTAATACACAGACACCAGGACACCTACCTCTCCCCTCCTCCTAATACACAGATACCAGGACACCTATCTCTCACCTCCTCCTAATACAGGCATCAGGACACCTATCTCTCACCTCCTCCTAATACACAGACATCAGGACACCTACCTCTCACCTCGTCCTAATACACAGACATCAGGACACATACCTCTCATGTCCCCCTAGTACACAGACATCAGGATACCTACCTCTCACCTCCTCCTAATACACAGACATCAGGATACCTACCTCTCACCTCCTCCTAATACACAGACACCAGGACACCTACCTCTCACCTCCTCCTAATACACAGACATCAGGACACCTACCTCTCACCTCCTCCAAATACACAGACATCAGGACAACTACCTGTCACCTACTCCTAATACACAGACATCAGGATACCTACCTCTCACCTCCTTCTAATACACAGACACCAGGACACCTACCTCTCACCTCCTCCTAATACACAGACATCAGGACACCTACCTCTCACCTCGTCCTAATACACAGACATCAGTGCACCTACCTCTCCCCTCCTCCAAATACACAGACATCAGGACACCTACCTCTCACCTCCTCCTAATACACAGACATCAGGACACCTACCTCTCACCTCCTCCAAATACACAGACATCAGGACACCTACCTCTCTCCTCCTCCAAATACACAGACATCAGGACACCTACCTCTCACCTCCTCCTAATACACAGACATCAGGACACCTACCTCTCACCTCGTCCTAATACACAGACATCAGTGCAACCTACCTCTCCCCTCCTCCAAATACACAGACATCAGGACACCTACCTCTCACCTCCTCCTAATACACAGACATCAGGACACCTACCTCTCCCCTCCTCCAAATACACAGACATCAGGACACCTACCTCTCACCTCCTCCTAATACACAGACATCAGGACACCTACCTCTCACCTCCTCCAAATACACAGACATCAGGACACCTACCTCTCACCCCCTCCCTAATACACAGACATCAGGACACCTACCTCTCATCTCCCCCTAATAAACAGACATCAGGACACCTACCTCTCACCTCCTCCTAATACACAGACATCAGGACACCTACCTCTCACCTCCTCCTAATACACAGACATCAGGACATCTACCTCTCCCCTCCTCCTAATACACAGACATCAGGACACCTACCTCTCACCTCCTCCTAATACACAGACATCAGGACACCTACCTGTCACCTCCTCCTAATACACAGACATCAGGACACCTACCTCTCCCCTCCTCCTAATACACAAACATCAGGACACCCTACCTCTCACCTCCTCCTAATACACAGACATCAGGACACCTACCTCTCACCTCCTCCTAAGACACAGACATCATGACACCTACATCTCCCCTCCTCTTAATACACAGACATCAGGACACCTACCTATCACCTCCTCCTAATACACAGACATCAGGACACCTACCTCTCCCCTCCTTCTAATACACAGACATCAGGACACCTACCTCTCACCTCCTCCTAATATACAGACATCAGGACACCTACCTCTCACCTCCTCCTAATACACAGACATCAGGACATCTACCTCTCACCTCCTTCTAATACACAGACACCAGGACACCCACCTATCACCTCCTCCTAATACACAGATATCAGGACACCTACCTATCACCTCCTCCTAATACACAGACATCAGGACACCTACCTCTCATCTCCTCCTAATATACAGACATCAGGACACCCACCTATCACCTCCTCCTAATACACAGACATCATGAGACCTACCTATTCCCTCCTCCTAATACACAGACCTCAGGACACCTACCTCTTCCCCCTCCTAATACACAGACATCAGGACACCTACCTCTCATCTCCTCCTAATATACAGACATCAGGACACCCACCTATCACCTCCTCCTAATACACAGACATCATGAGACCTACCTATTCCCTCCTCCTAATACACAGACATCAGGACACCTACCTCTCCCCCCTCCTAATACACAGACATCAGGACACCTACCTCTCACCTCCTCCAAATACACAGACATCAGGACAACTACCTGTCACCTCCTCCTAATACACAGACATCAGGACACCTACCTCTCCCCTCCTTCTAATACACAGATATCAGGACACCTACCTCTCATCTCCTCCTAATATACAGGCATCAGGACACCTACCTATCACCTCCTTCTAATACACAGACATCAGGACACCTAGCTCTCCCCTCCTTCTAATACACAGGCATCAGGACACCTACCTCTCACCTCCTCCTAATACACAAACATCAGGACACCTACCTCTCACCTCCTCTTAATACACAGATATCAGGACACCTACCTCTCCCCTCTTCCTAATACACAGATATCAGGACATCTACCTCTCACCGCCTCCTAATACACAGACATTATGACACCTACCTCTCCACCTCCTCCTAATACACAGACACCAGGATGCCTACCTCTCACCTCCTCCTAATACACAGATATCAGGACACCTACCTCTCACCTCCTCCTAATACACAGACAGCAGGACACCTACCTCTCACTTCCTCCTAATACACAGACATCAGGACACCTACCTCTCACCTCCTCCTAATACACAGACATCAGGACACCTACCTCTCACCTCCTCCTAATACACAGACATCAGGACCCCTACCTTTCCCTTCCTCCTCCTAATACACAGACATCAGGACACCTACCTCTCACCCCCTCCTAATACACAGACATCAGGACACCTACCTCTCCCCCTCCTAATACACAGACATCAGGACCCCTACCTCTCACGTCCTCCTAATACACAGATATCAGGACACCTACCTCTCACCTCCTCGTAATACACAGATATCAGGACACCTACCTCTCCCCTCTTCCTAATACACAGACACCAGGAAACCTACCTCTCCCCTCCTCCTAATACACAGACATCAGGACACCTACCTCTCCCCTCCTCCTAATACACAGGACATCAGGACACCTACCTCTCCCCTCCTTCTAATACACAGACATCAGGACACCTACCTCTCCCCTCCTCCTAATACACACACATCAGGACACCTACCTCTCCCCCCCTCCTAATACACAGACATCAGGACACCTACCTCTCACCTCCTCCTAATACACAGACACCAGGACGCCTACCTCTCACTTCCTCCTAATACACAGACATCAGTACACCTACCTCTCACCTACTCCTAATACACAGACATCAGGACACCTACCTCTCACCTCCTCCTAATACACAGACATCAGGACCCCTACCTTTCCCTTCCTCCTCCTAATACACAGACATCAGGACACCTACCTCTCACCCCCTCCTAATACACAGACATCAGCACACCTACCTCTCCCCCCTCCTAATACACAGACATCAGGACACCTACCTCTCACCTCCTCCTAATACACAGATATCAGGACACCTACCTCTCACCTCCTCGTAATACACAGACATCAGGACACCTACCTCTCCCCTCCTCCTAATACACACACATCAGGACACCTACCTCTCCCCCCTCCTAATACACAGACATCAGGACACCTACCTCTCACCTCCTCCTAATACACAGTCATCAGGACACCTACCTCTCCCCTCCTCCTAATACACAGACACCAGGACACCTACCTCTCACCTCCTCCTAATACACAGACATCAGGACACCTACCTCTCATCTCCTCCTAATATACAGACATCAGGACACCCACCTATCACCTCCTCCTAATACACAGACATCATGAGACCTACCTATTCCCTCCTCCTAATACACAGACCTCAGGACACCTACCTCTCCCCCCTCCTAATACACAGACATCAGGACACCTACCTCTCACCTCCTCCAAATACACAGACATCAGGACAACTACCTCTCACCTCCCCCTAATACACAGACATCAGTACACCTACCTCTCCCCTCCTCCTAAAACACAGACATCAGGACACCTACCTCTCACCTCCTCCTAATACACAGACATCAGGACACCTACCTCTCCCCTCCTTCTAATACACAGATATCAGGACACCTACCTCTCATCTCCTCCTAATATACAGGCATCATGACACCTACCTATCACTTCCTTCTAATACACAGACATCAGGACACCTACCTCTCCCCTCCTTCTAATACACAGGCATCAGGACACCTACCTCTCACCTCCTCCTAATACACAAACATCAGGACACCTACCTCTCCCCCTCCTCCTAATACACAGACACCAGGACGCCTACCTCTCACCTCCTCCTAATACACAGATATCAGGACACCTACCTCTCACCTCCTCCTAATACACAGACATCAGGACACCTACCTCTCACCTCCTCCTAATACACAGACATCAGGACCCCTACCTTTCCCTTCCTCCTCCTAATACACAGACATCAGGACACCTACCTCTCACCCCCTCCTAATACACAGACATCAGGACACCTACCTCTCCCCTCCTCCTAATACACAGACTTCAGGACACCTACCTCTCCCCCTCCTAATACACAGACATCAGGACACCTACCTCTCACCTCCTCCTAATACACAGACATCAGGACACCTACCTCTCCCCCTCCTCCTAATACACAGACATCAGGACACCTACCTCTCCCCCTCCTAATACACAGATATCAGGACACCTACCTCTCACCTCCTCGTAATAGACAGACATCAGGACACCTACCTCTCCCCTCCTCCTAATACACACACATCAGGACACCTACCTCTCCCCTCCTTCTAATACACAGATATCAGGACACCTACCTCTCATCTCCTCCTAATATACAGGCATCAGGACACCTACCTATCACCTCCTTCTAATACACAGACATCAGGACACCTAGCTCTCCCCTCCTTCTAATACACAGACATCAGGACACCTACCTCTCACCTCCTCCTAATACACAAACATCAGGACACCTACCTCTCACCTCCTCTTAATACACAGATATCAGGACACCTACCTCTCCCCTCTTCCTAATACACAGATATCAGGACATCTACCTCTCACCGCCTCCTAATACACAGACATTATGACACCTACCTCTCCCCCTCCTCCTAATACACAGACACCAGGATGCCTACCTCTCACCTCCTCCTAATACACAGATATCAGGACACCTACCTCTCACCTCCTCCTAATACACAGACATCAGGACACCTACCTCTCACTTCCTCCTAATACACAGACATCAGGACACCTACCTCTCACCTCCTCCTAATACACAGACATCAGGACACCTACCTCTCACCTCCTCCTAATACACAGACATCAGGACCCCTACCTTTCCCTTCCTCCTCCTAATACACAGACATCAGGACACCTACCTCTCACCCCCTCCTAATACACAGACATCAGGACACCTACCTCTCCCCCTCCTAATACACAGACATCAGGACCCCTACCTCTCACGTCCTCCTAATACACAGATATCAGGACACCTACCTCTCACCTCCTCGTAATACACAGATATCAGGACACCTACCTCTCCCCTCTTCCTAATACACAGACACCAGGAAACCTACCTCTCCCCTCCTCCTAATACACAGACATCAGGACACCTACCTCTCCCCTCCTCCTAATACACAGACATCAGGACACCTACCTCTCCCCTCCTTCTAATACACAGACATCAGGACACCTACCTCTCCCCTCCTCCTAATACACACACATCAGGACACCTACCTCTCCCCCCTCCTAATACACAGACATCAGGACACCTACCTCTCACCTCCTCCTAATACACAGACACCAGGACACCTACCTCTCACCTCCTCCTAATACACAGACATCAGGACACCTACCTCTCACTTCCTCCTAATACACAGACATCAGGACACCTACCTCTCACCTACTCCTAATACACAGACATCAGGACACCTACCTCTCACCTCCTCCTAATACACAGACATCAGGACTCCTACCTTTCCCTTCCTCCTCCTAATACACAGACATCAGGACACCTACCTCTCACCCCCTCCTAATACACAGACATCAGCACACCTACCTCTCCCCCCTCCTAATACACAGACATCAGGACACCTACCTCTCACCTCCTCCTAATACACAGATATCAGGACACCTACCTCTCACATCCTCGTAATACACAGACATCAGGACACCTACCTCTCCCCTCCTCCTAATACACACACATCAGGACACCTACCTCTCCCCCCTCCTAATACACAGACATCAGGACACCTACCTCTCACCTCCACCTCCTCCTAATACACAGACATCAGGACACCTACCTCTCCCCTCCTCCTAATACACAGACATCAGGACACCTACCTCTCACCTCCTCCTAATACACAGACACCAGGACACCTACCTCTCACCTCCTCCTAATACACAGACATCAGGACACCTACCTCTCATCTCCTCCTAATATACAGACATCAGGACACCCACCTATCACCTCCTCCTAATACACAGACATCATGAGACCTACCTATTCCCTCCTCCTAATACACAGACCTCAGGACACCTACCTCTCCCCCCTCCTAATACACAGACATCAGGACACCTACCTCTCACCTCCTCCAAATACACAGACATCAGGACAACTACCTCTCACCTCCCCCTAATACACAGACATCAGTACACCTACCTCTCCCCTCCTCCTAATACACAGACATCAGGACACCTACCTCTCACCTCCTCCTAATACACAGACATCAGGACACCTACCTCTCCCCTCCTTCTAATACACAGATATCAGGACACCTACCTCTCATCTCCTCCTAATATACAGGCATCATGACACCTACCTATCACTTCCTTCTAATACACAGACATCAGGACACCTACCTCTCCCCTCCTTCTAATACACAGGCATCAGGACACCTACCTCTCACCTCCTCCTAATACACAAACATCAGGACACCTACCTCTCCCCCTCCTCCTAATACACAGACACCAGGACGCCTACCTCTCACCTCCTCCTAATACACAGATATCAGGACACCTACCTCTCACCTCCTCCTAATACACAGACATCAGGACACCTACCTCTCACCTCCTCCTAATACACAGACATCAGGACCCCTACCTTTCCCTTCCTCCTCCTAATACACAGACATCAGGACACCTACCTCTCACCCCCTCCTAATACACAGACATCAGGACACCTACCTCTCCCCTCCTCCTAATACACAGACTTCAGGACACCTACCTCTCCCCCTCCTAATACACAGACATCAGGACACCTACCTCTCACCTCCTCCTAATACACAGACATCAGGACACCTACCTCTCCCCCTCCTCCTAATACACAGACATCAGGACACCTACCTCTCCCCCTCCTAATACACAGATATCAGGACACCTACCTCTCACCTCCTCGTAATAGACAGACATCAGGACACCTACCTCTCCCCTCCTCCTAATACACACACATCAGGACACCTACCTCTCCCCCCTCCTAATACACAGACATCAGGACACCTACCTCTCACCTCCTCCTAATACACAGACATCAGGACACCTACCTCTCCCCTCATCCTAATACACAGACATCAGGACACCTACCTCTCCCCTCCTCCTAATACACAGACATCAGGACACCTACCTCTCACCTCCTTCTAATACACAGACATCAGGACACGTACCTCTCCCCTCCTTCTAATACACAGACATCAGGACACGTACCTCTCCCCTCCATCTAATACACAGACATCAGGACACCTACCTCTCACCTCCTCCTAATACACAGACACCAGGACACCTACCTCTCCCCTCCTCCTAATACACAGATACCAGGACACCTATCTCTCACCTCCTCCTAATACAGGCATCAGGACACCTATCTCTCACCTCCTCCTAATACACAGACATCAGGACACCTACCTCTCACCTCGTCCTAATACACAGACATCAGGACACATACCTCTCATGTCCCCCTAGTACACAGACATCAGGATACCTACCTCTCACCTCCTCCTAATACACAGACATCAGGATACCTACCTCTCACCTCCTCCTAATACACAGACACCAGGACACCTACCTCTCACCTCCTCCTAATACACAGACATCAGGACACCTACCTCTCACCTCCTCCAAATACACAGACATCAGGACAACTACCTGTCACCTACTCCTAATACACAGACATCAGGATACCTACCTCTCACCTCCTTCTAATACACAGACACCAGGACACCTACCTCTCACCTCCTCCTAATACACAGACATCAGGACACCTACCTCTCACCTCGTCCTAATACACAGACATCAGTGCACCTACCTCTCCCCTCCTCCAAATACACAGACATCAGGACACCTACCTCTCACCTCCTCCTAATACACAGACATCAGGACACCTACCTCTCACCTCCTCCAAATACACAGACATCAGGACACCTACCTCTCACCTCCTCCAAATACACAGACATCAGGACACCTACCTCTCACCTCCTCCTAATACACAGACATCAGGACACCTACCTCTCACCTCGTCCTAATACACAGACATCAGTGCACCTACCTCTCCCCTCCTCCAAATACACAGACATCAGGACACCTACCTCTCACCTCCTCCTAATACACAGACATCAGGACACCTACCTCTCCCCTCCTCCAAATACACAGACATCAGGACACCTACCTCTCACCTCCTCCTAATACACAGACATCAGGACACCTACCTCTCACCTCCTCCAAATACACAGACATCAGGACACCTACCTCTCACCCCCTCCTAATACACAGACATCAGGACACCTACCTCTCATCTCCCCCTAATAAACAGACATCAGGACACGTACCTCTCACCTCCTCCTAATACACAGACATCAGGACACCTACCTCTCACCTCCTCCTAATACACAGACATCAGGACATCTACCTCTCCCCTCCTCCTAATACACAGACATCAGGACACCTACCTCTCACCTCCTCCTAATACACAGACATCAGGACACCTACCTGTCACCTCCTCCTAATACACAGACATCAGGACACCTACCTCTCCCCTCCTCCTAATACACAAACATCAGGACACCTACCTCTCACCTCCTCCTAATACACAGACATCAGGACACCTACCTCTCACCTCCTCCTAAGACACAGACATCATGACACCTACATCTCCCCTCCTCTTAATACACAGACATCAGGACACCTACCTATCACCTCCTCCTAATACACAGACATCAGGACACCTACCTCTCCCCTCCTTCTAATACACAGACATCAGGACACCTACCTCTCACCTCCTCCTAATATACAGACATCAGGACACCTACCTCTCACCTCCTCCTAATACACAGACATCAGGACATCTACCTCTCACCTCCTTCTAATACACAGACACCAGGACACCCACCTATCACCTCCTCCTAATACACAGATATCAGGACACCTACCTATCACCTCCTCCTAATACACAGACATCAGGACACCTACCTCTCCCCTCCTTCTAATACACAGACATCAGGACACCTACCTCTCACCTCCTCCTAATATACAGACATCAGGACACCTACCTTTCACCTCCTCCTAATACACAGACATCAGGACACCTACCTCTCACCTCCTACTAATATACAGACACCAGGACACCTACCTCTCCACTCCTCCTAATACACAGACATCAGGACACCTACCTCTCCCCTCCTTCTAATACACAGACATCAGGACGCCTACCTCTCCCCTCCTTCTAATACACAGACATCAGGACGCCTACCTCTCCCCTCCTTCTAATACACATACATCAGGACACCTATCTCTCACCTCCTTCTAATACACAGACATCAGGACACCTACCTCTCCCCTCCTTCTAATACACAGACATCAGGGCACCTACCTCTCCCCTCCTCCTAATACACAGACATCAGGGCACCTACCTCTCCCCTCCTCCTAATACACAGACATCAGGACACCTACCTCTCACCTCCTTCTAATACACAGACATCAGGACACCTACCTCTCACCTCCTTCTAATACACAGACATCAGGGCACCTACCTCTCCCCTCCTCCTAATACACAGACATCAGGGCACCTACCTCTCCCCTCCTCCTAATACACAGACATCAGGGCACCTACCTCTCCTCTCCTCCTAATACACAGACATCAGGACACCTACCTCTCACCTCCTTCTAATACACAGACATCAGGACACCTACCTCTCACCTCCTTCTAATACACAGACATCAGGACACCTACCTCTCACCTCCTTCTAATACACAGACATCAGGACACCTACCTCTCCCCTCCTTCTAATACACAGACATCAGGGCACCTACCTCTCCCCTCCTCCTAATACACAGACATCAGGACACCTACCTCTCACCTCCTTCTAATACACAGACATCAGGACACCTACCTCTCCCCTCTTCCTAATACACAGACATCAGGACACCTACCTCTCCCCCCTCCTAATACACAGACATCAGGACACCTACCTCTCACCTCCTCCTAATACACAGACATCAGGACACCTATCTCTCCCCTCCTCCTAATACACAGACATCAGGACACCTACCTCTCACCTCCTCCTAATACACAGATATCAGTACACCTACCTCTCACCTCCTCCTAATACACAGTTATCAGGACACCTACCTCTCACCTCCTCCTAATACACAGATATCAGGACACCTACCTCTCACCTCCTCCTAATACACAGACATCAGTACACCTACCTCTCACCTCCTCCTAATACACAGACATCAGAACACCTACCTCTCACCTACTCCAAATACACAGACATCAGGACACCTACCTGTCACCTCCTCCTAATACACAGACATCATGAGACCTACCTCTCCCCTCCTCTTAATACACAGACATCAGGGCACCTACCTCTTCCCTACTCCTAATACGCAGACATCAGGACACCTACCTCTCACCTCCTCCTAATACACAGATATCAGGACTCCCACCTATCACCTCCTCCTAATACACAGACATCAGGACACCTACCTCTCCCCTCCTCCTAATACACAGACATCAGGACACCTACCTCTCACCTCCTCCTAATACACAGATATCAGGACACCTACCTCTCCCCTCCTCCTAATACACAGACATCAGGACACCTACCTCTCCCCTCCTTCTAATACACAGACATCAGGGCACCTACCTCTCCCCTCCTCCTAATACACAGACATCAGGACACCTACCTCTCACCTCCTTCTAATACACAGACATCAGGACACCTACCTCTCCCCTCTTCCTAATACACAGACATCAGGACACCTACCTCTCCCCCCTCCTAATACACAGACATCAGGACACCTACCTCTCACCTCCTCCTAATACACAGACATCAGGACACCTATCTCTCCCCTCCTCCTAATACACAGACATCAGGACACCTACCTCTCACCTCCTCCTAATACACAGATATCAGTACACCTACCTCTCACCTCCTCCTAATACACAGTTATCAGGACACCTACCTCTCACCTCCTCCTAATACACAGATATCAGGACACCTACCTCTCACCTCCTCCTAATACACAGACATCAGTACACCTACCTCTCACCTCCTCCTAATACACAGACATCAGAACACCTACCTCTCACCTACTCCAAATACACAGACATCAGGACACCTACCTGTCACCTCCTCCTAATACACAGACATCATGAGACCTACCTCTCCCCTCCTCTTAATACACAGACATCAGGGCACCTACCTCTTCCCTACTCCTAATACGCAGACATCAGGACACCTACCTCTCACCTCCTCCTAATACACAGATATCAGGACTCCCACCTATCACCTCCTCCTAATACACAGACATCAGGACACCTACCTCTCCCCTCCTCCTAATACACAGACATCAGGACACCTACCTCTCACCTCCTCCTAATACACAGATATCAGGACACCTACCTCTCCCCTCCTCCTAATACACAGACATCAGGACACCTACCTCTCACCTCCTCCTAATACACAGATATCAGGACACCTACCTCTCCCCTCCTCCTAATACACAGATATCAGGACACCTACCTCTCACCTCCTCCTAATACACAGATATCAAGACACCTACCTCTCACCTCCTCCTAATACACAGATATCAGGACTCCCACCTATCACCTCCTCCTAATACACAGACATCAGGACACCTACCTCTCCCCTCCTTCTAATACACACACATCAGGACACCTACCTCTCACCTCCTCCTAATACACAGATATCAGGACACCTACCTCTCACCTCCTCCTAATACACAGATATCAGGACTCCCACCTATCACCTCCTCCTAATACACAGACATCAGGACACCTACCTCTCACCTCCTCCTAATACACAGACATCAGGACACCTACCTCTCACCTCCTCCTAGTACACAGATATCAGGACACCTACCTCTCACCTCCTACTAATACACAGACATCAGGACACCTACCTCTCACCTCCTCCTAATACACAGACATCAGGACACCTACCTCTCACCTCCTCCTAATACACAGACACCAGGACACCTAGCTCTCCCCCTCCTCCTAATACACAGAAATCAGGACACCTACCTATCACCTCCTCCTAATACACAGACATCAGGACACCTACCTCTCGCCTCCTCCTAATACACAGACATCAGGACACCTAACTCTCACCTCCTCCTAATACACATATATCAGGACTCCCACCTATCATCTCCACCTAATACACAGACATCAGGACACCTACCTCTCCCCTCCTCCTAATACACAGACATCAGGACACCTACCTCTCACCTCCTCCTAATACACAGATATCAGGACACCTACCTCTCACCTCCTTCTAATACACAGACATCAGGACACCTACCTCTCACCTCCTCCTAATACACAGACCGCTATTTTTTGTGAACCACAGTAGCACTCCCCTCCCCCTCCAGTGTCAGCTCACAGACCCCAGAGCGCTGTGTGTGAATGACATCTCATATCCCTACTGGATCACAGGGGAGAGATTTCCATTCCCAGCATTGTTAGAGGGGTAATCCCTCGGAGGAACGTGACCCCTCCTCTGAACCCGTGTGTGTGTGTGGGGGGGTGCAGTAGTAAATAATATTCTTCCTTCTCTTTTTACTGTTTTATATGTAGATTTAGGCAGAAGAGCTGGCAATCCACTTCTAAAACAGGGGTATAAGGATCTTTTACGTCACTGCGCTGGATGTAGTAAATAAAATGGATCAGTCCAAGTGCACTGTAACCGTCAAACAAAATTTACAATTGAATTAAATTATGTTTTTTACTTTAAAGGTACAGAGGCCTCCAGTGTTTCGTTCTCTAGTATTCAAGGGGTTAAAAGTCCTAATGAAATGAATGTGGGTTCTAGGAATGTTTGTCCCCTGTGGTGCAGGTGGTTGGGTCCAGTCCATCTTAGTACATGACCCCTCACGTGGACTCCGATATCGTTACTATACAAACTCCTCTCATTCTCATCCCATCTAGAACATTCCTAGAACATGCGATATCAGACCCCCCCTTCCCCATTCTGATGGACCCCCCCCGGGAGGTGACAGTCCTGTCCAACATCAGGAATAAAACAGGACAGGGTGAGTCAGGACTTGGTATCAGACCCCCCCATCCCCATTATGATGGACCCCCCCGGGAGGTGACACAGTCCTGTCCAACATCAGGAATAAAACAGGACAGGGTGCGTCAGGACTCAGTATCAGACCCCCCCATCCCCATTCTGATGGACCCCCCCGGGAGGTGACAGTCCTGTCCAACATCAGGAATAAAACAGGACAGGGTGCGTCAGGACTCAGTATCAGACCCCCCCATCCCCATTCTGATGGACCCCCCCAGGAGGTGACAGTCCTGTCCAACATCAGGAATAAAACAGGACAGGGTGAGTCAGGACTTGGTATCAGACCCCCCCCATCCCCATTCTGATGGACCCCCCCGGGAGGTGACAGTCCTGTCCAACATCAGGAATAAAACAGGACAGGGTGCGTCAGGACTCAGTAGCAGACCCCTCCTTCCCCCAATCAGATGGACCCCCCCGGGAGGTGACACAGTCCTGTCCAACATCAGGAATAAAACAGGACAGGGTTATGCTCTTGGATTTAGAGTTTCTGATCTCGGTTGTATCATACTGTTTGGAACATATCAGAACTTTAGACTTCTGGATCAGAACCATCTGCTGTACCATAATGCAGGGTGCACTCACATTGTGCTGTAACATAATGCAGGGTGCACTCACATTGTGCTGTACCATAATGCAGGGTGCACTCACATCGTGCTGTAACATAATGCAGGGTGCAGTCACATTGTGCTGTACCATAATGCAGGGTGCACTCACATCGTGCTGTAACATAATGCAGGGTGCACTCACATCGTGCTATACCATAATGCTGGGCGCACTCGCATTGTGCTGTATCATAATGCAGGGTGCACTCGCATCGTGCTGTACCATAATGCAGGGTGCACTCGCATTGTGCTGTACTTTAATGCTGGGCGCACTCGCATTGTGCTGTACCATAATGCTGGGTGCACTCACATTGTGCTGTACCATAATGCTGGGTGCACTCGCATCGTGCTGTACCATAATGCTGGGCGCACTCGCATTGTGCTGTACCATAATGCTGGGCGCACTCACATTGTGCTGTACCATAATGCTGGGCGCACTCACATTGTGCTGTACCATAATGCTGGGTGCACTCACATCGTGCTGTACCATAATGCTGGGTGCACTCGCATTGTGCTGTACCATAATGCTGGGCGCACTCACATTGTGCTGTACCATAATGCTGGGCGCACTCACATCGTGACCCTATAGTCCTCTACACAACATCTGGATCCAGTGACCCTATAGTCCTATACACAAGATCTGGATCCAGTGACCCTATAGTCCTATACACAAGATCTGGATCCAGTGACCCTACAGTCTTATACACAAGATCTGGATCCAGTGACCCTACAGTCCTATACACAAGATCTGGATCCAGTGACCCTATAGTCCTATACACAAGATCTGGATCCAGTGACCCTATAGTCCTCTACACAAGATCTGGATCCAGTGACCCTATAGTCCTATACAGAAGATCTGGATCCAGTGACCCTATAGTCCTCTACACAAGATCTGGATCCAGTGACCCTACAGTCCTATACACAAGATCTGGATCCAGTGACCCTACAGTCCTATACACAAGATCTGGATCCAGTGACCCTACAGACCTATACACAAGATCTGGATCCAGTGACCCTATAGTCCTATACACAAGATCTGGATCCAGTGACCCTACAGTCTTATACACAAGATCTGGATCCAGTGACCCTACAGTCCTATACACAAGATCTGGATCCAGTGACCCTATAGTCCTATACACAAGATCTGGATCCAGTGACCCTACAGTCCTATACACAAGATCTGGATCCAGTGACCCTATAGTCACATACACAAGATCTGGATCCAGTGACCCTACAGTCCAATACACAAGATCTGGATCCAGTGACCCTACAGTCCAATACACAAGATCTGGATCCAGTGACCCTACAGTCCTATACACAAGATCTGGATCCAGTGACCCTACAGACCTATACACAAGATGTGCATCCAGTGACCCTACAGACCTATACACAAGATCTGGATCCAGTGACCCTACAGACCTATACACAAGATCTGGATCCAATGACCCTACAGTCCTATACACAAGATCTGGATCCGGTGACCCTACAGTACTATACACAAGATCTGGATCCAGTGACCCTACAGTCCTATACACAAGATCTGGATCCAGTGACCCTATAGTCCTATACACAAGATCTGGATCCAGTGACCCTATAGTCCTATACACAAGATTTGGATCCAGTGACCCTATAGTCCTATACACAAGATCTGGATCCAGTGACCCTACAGTCCTATACACAAGATCTGGATCCAGTGACCCTATAGTCCTATACACAAGATCTGGATCCAGTGACCCTATAGTCCTATACACAAGATCTGGATCCAGTGACCCTATAGTCCTATACACAAGATCTGGATCCAGTGACCCTATAGTCCTATACATAAGATCTGGATCCAGTGACCCTACAGTACTATACACAAGATGTGCATCCAGTGACACTATACACCCATACACAAGATCTGGATCCAGTGACCCTATAGTCCTATACACAAGATGTGGATCCAGTGACCCTATAGTCCTCTACACAAGATCTGGATCCAGTGACCCTACAGTCCTATACACAAGATCTGGATCCGGTGACCCTATAGTCCTATACACAAGATCTGGATCCGGTGACCCTACAGACCTATACACAAGATCTGGATCCAGTGACCCTATAGTCCTATACACAAGATGTGGATCCAGTGACCCTACAGTCCTATACACAAGATCTGGATCCAGTGACCCTATAGTCCTATACACAAGATGTGGATCCAGTGACCCTATAGTCCTATACACAAGATCTGGATCCAGTGACCCTACAGTCCTATACACAAGATCTGGATCCAGTGACCCTATAGTCCTATACACAAGATCTGGATCCAGTGACCCTACAGTCCCATACACAAGATCTGGATCCAGTGACCCTATAGACCCAGCAGTGGTGAGAGCTGGACCCCCTCTCCTCTGAGTTTAGTCCAGCTATCCCTGAGATATTCCAGGCATGTGGGGAATGGGGCCGTGGCTAAACACAGGAGAACGGCACACGCTCTGATCTCCTGTCAGATACAGGGAACAATGGAGATCTCCTGTTACACTGGGGAGGGGGGTCGGCTCCTGTGCTTTCAGACAGATATTGTGGAACGTGCATGGGAGGGGGGGAATCACACCGTGTGGGTGGTGGGGGTCTGAGTTAAACATTTGTTTCCATATGTTCATTCCACCCTCCTTCTTGTGTACCACAATGCCCTGGTAGCTGGACAGAGACAAGGACAAGAGAGAGGTTGGGGCTCAGTCTGACACCCTTCTATTCTTCAGCTGGTCTCTGAGCTCCTCACGTTGCTCGGGGGATTTAAAGAGAGGAGAAGGTGTGTGTGTTTGTCAGCACAAGTGTGTGCCTGTACTAGAGATTCCTATTATCAGGAGGGGGCTGGCTGCTTCCCGCACACCTTCACTCCACACACCGTTACAATGCACACCTGAGCAGACAGCGTGGAGCGAACATCTACCTGCAGCTCCAGCACCATCCACCACACCGGGCACTGCTGATTCCTGGTGATAGAACCCAGTCTTCTGGACATATTCAACTCATTACAAGGAATTCTATTCGGTTTTCTCCTGGGACACAACCATTTGGATAACTTGGCTTTAATGGAGTATTTTTATACAGAAGAGTCTCCTTATAGTATTAGAATTAATTTGGCTTTTGCGCTGTAGGATTGGATCACACGCTGTGCCCTACTGATTAAGGGTCAGAGCTTCTCTGTATGCTACTAATGTGGGACCAGTTACAACCTGCATGCCAGTCCCAGTGATGCCAACCAGCGGGGTAAGAATCAATGGGCTGTTTGTGCTTCTTATTAAGGTGACTCCTAGGGGTCCAGGTTTTGTGAGAGAAAATATCAACAAGTGTCCTTCAACAGTGCAACCACATGGCAGATATTCCAAATTTCATTGGGATATTTGGGATTATAAATGTGTTGGAAGGAACCAGAACCTCTGATGGTATTTGGGTCATGTGGTGACCTTCCTTCGGATCTTTACATACACTGTCACACCAGGGTGCATGCTTGTGCCTACAACTCACTGGATCATGTCTAATGATGAGCCCTGGAATTCAGAACCTCCGCTGAGACACACTGCACTGGCACTGCTGAGCACCCTAGCGGGCGCTTTCAGGTGTTGGTAGGACTGGGTTGGTGGGTTCTGCCCACAGGAACATATCTTACTCCAACAGTGTCTGGACACAGTGTGTGTGGACCTACTGTATGGATCTGCCGTGGGGAATTTCTGTGTGCACCCACTATTTTCACCTATTGTTTGGACCTGCAGTGTGGACCAGCAGTGTGGACCATTTGTATTAGTACTGCGCATGGCCAATTCAACTGGCCCAAACCCAGAGGAGCTGAGGGCCAGGCCAGCAATCTCTTATTGTGAGGAATTTGGCTGCCTGCCTGGGAGAGAAGCCTCTGCTTGTTGGGATTACAGGAATTGGGGAGTGAACCGCAAAGAGGATTGAGAGGTAATTTCCTGATTTTGTTCACACATCCCTCCCCCCATCTCCTCATACATTCACACAAACCTGTTATCACCACCCCCCGAACTAACACAATGTCCCCTCCCTGCTCCATACACACTCACAAACCTGTGTCACCCCCAAACTAACACAATGTCCTCCTCTGCACCCCTCAAACAAACCCGTGTTACCCCTGCCTCACCAAACTCACACAACATTCCCCTCCTGCACCTCTCTCACAAACCTTTCTCATCTCCCAAACTCACACAACGTCCCCCTCTGTACCTCTCACACAAACCTGTGTCATCCCCCAAACTCACACAACATCCCCCTCTGTACCTCTCACACAAACCTGTGTCATCCCCCAAACTCACACAAGATCCCCCTCTGTACCTCTCACACAAAACCTGCATCACTCCCCCAAACTCACACATCATCCCCCTCTGTACCTCTCACACAAACCTGTGTCATCCCCCAAACTCACACAACATCCCCCTCTGTACCTCTCACACAAACCTGTATCATCCCCCAAACTCACACATCATCCCCCTCTGTACCTCTCACACAAACCTGTGTCATCCCCCAAACTCACACAACATCCCCCTCTGTACCTCTCACACAAAACCTGCATCATCCCCCAAACTCACACATCATCCCCCTCTGTACCTCTCACACAAACCTGTGTCATCCCCCAAACTCACACAACATCCCCCTCTGTACCTCTCACACAAACCTGTGTCATCCCCCAAACTCACACAACATCCCCCTCTGTACCTCTCACACAAACCTGTGTCATCCCCCAAACTCACACAACATCCCCCTCTGTACCTCTCACACAAAACCTGCATCACTCCCCCAAACTCACACATCATCCCCCTCTGTACCTCTCACACAAACCTTTCTCATCCCCCAAACTCACACAACATCCCCCTCTGTACCTCTCACACAAAACCTGCATCATTCCCCCAAACTCACACATCATCCCCCTCTGTACCTCTCACACAAACCTTTCTCATCCCTCAAACTCACACATCATCCCCCTCTGTACCTCTCACACAAACCTGTCTAATCCCCCCAAACTCACACATCATCCCCCTCTGCACCTCTCACACAAACCTGTCTCATCCCCCAAACTCACACATCATCCCCAGCTGTACCTTTCACCCAAAACTGTGTCATCCCCAGACTCACAAGGTCCCCCTCTGCACCACTCACACAAACCTGTGTCATCCCTCAAACTCACAAGGTCCCCCTCTGCACCTCTCACACAAATCTGTGTCATCCCTCAAACTCACAACGTCCCCCTCTGCACCACTCACACAAACCTGTGTCATCCCTCAAACTCACACATCATCCCCAGCTGTACCTCTCACCCAAAACTGTGTCATCCCTCAAACTCACACATCATCCCCCTCTGCACCTCTCACACAAACCTGTGTCATCCCTCAAACTCACACATCATCCCCCTCTGTACCTCTCACACAAACCTGTCTCATCCTCCAAACTCACACATCATCCCCCTCTGTACCTCTCACACAAACCTGTCTCATCCTCCAAACTCACACATCATCCCCCTCTGTGCCTCTCACACAAACCTGTCTCATCCCCCAAACTCACACATCATCCCCAGCTGTACCTCTCACCCAAAACTGTGTCATCCCCAGACTCACAAGGTCCCCCTCTGCACCACTCACACAAACCTGTGTCATCCCTCAAACTCACAAGGTCCCCCTCTGCACCTCTCACACAAATCTGTGTCATCCCTCAAACTCACAACGTCCCCCTCTGCACCATTCACACAAACCTGTGTCATCCCTCAAACTCACACATCATCCCCTTCTGTACCTCTCACACAAACCTGTCTCATCCCCCAAACTCACACATCATCCCCAGCTGTACCTCTCACCCAAAACTGTGTCATCCCTCAAACTCACACATCATCCCCCTCTGCACCTCTCACACAAACCTGTGTCATCCCTCAAACTCACACATCATCCCCCTCTGTACCTCTCACACAAACCTGTCTCATCCCCCAAACTCACACATCATCCCCAGCTGTACCTCTCACCCAAAACTGTGTCATCCCTCAAACTCACACATCATCCCCAGCTGTACCTCTCACACAAACCTGTGTCATCCCTCAAACTCACACATCATCCCCCTCTGTGCCTCTCACACAAACCTGTCTCATCCCCCAAACTCACACATCATCCCCAGCTGTACCTCTCACCCAAAACTGTGTCATCCCTCAAACTCACACATCATCCCCCTCTGCACCTCTCACACAAACCTGTGTCATCCCTCAAACTCACACATCATCCCCCTCTGTACCTCTCACACAAACCTGTGTCATCCCTCAAACTCACACATCATCCCCCTCTGCACCTTTCACACAAACCTGTGTCATCCCTCAAACTCACACATCATCCCCCTCTGTACCTCTCACACAAACCTGTGTCATCCCTCAAACTCACACATCATCCCCCTCTGTACCTCTCACACAAACCTGTCTCATCCCCCAAACTCACACATCATCCCCAGCTGTACCTCTCACCCAAAACTGTGTCATCCCTCAAACTCACACATCATCCCCCTCTGTACCTCTCACACAAACCTGTGTCATCCCTCAAACTCACACATCATCCCCCTCTGCACCTTTCACACAAACCTGTGTCATCCCTCAAACTCACACATCATCCCCCTCTGTACCTCTCACACAAACCTGTCTCATCCCCCAAACTCACACATCACCCCCCTCTGTACCTCTCACACAAACCTGTCTCATCCCCCAAACTCACACATCATCCCCTTCTGTACCTCTCACACAAACCTGTCTCATCCCCCAAACTCACACATCATCCCCCTCTGTACCTCTCACACAAACCTGTCTCATCCCTCAAACTCACACATCATCCCCAGCTGTACCTCTCACACAAACCTGTCTCATCCTCCAAACTCACACATCATCCCCCTCTGTGCCTCTCACACAAACCTGTCTCATCCCCCAAACTCACACATCATCCCCAGCTGTACCTCTCACACAAACCTGTGTCATCCCTCACACTCACACATCATCCCCCTCTGTACCTCTCACCCAAAACTGTGTCATCCCTCAAACTCACACATCATCCCCCTCTGCACCTCTCACACAAACCTGTGTCATCCCTCAAACTCACACATCATCCCCCTCTGTACCTCTCACACAAACCTGTCTCATCCCCCAAACTCCCACATCATCCCCCTCTGTACCTCTCACACAAACCTGTCTCATCCCCCAAACTCACACATCATCCCCCTCTGTACCTCTCACACAAACCTGTCTCATCCCCCAAACTCACACATCATCCCCCTCTGTACCTCTCACACAAACCTGTCTCATCCCCCAAACTCACACATCATCCCCCTCTGTACCTCTCACACAAACCTGTCTCATCCTCCAAACTCACACATCATCCCCCTCTGTGCCTCTCACACAAACCTGTCTCATCGCCCAAACTCACACATCATCCTCCTCTGTACCTCTCACACAAACCTGTCTCATCGCCCAAACTCACACATCATCCCCAGCTGTACCTCTCACCCAAACCTGTCTCATCCCCCAAACTCACACAACATCCCCAGCTGTACCTCTCACACAAACCTGTGTCATCCCCAGACTCACACTGCCCCCCCCATACCTCTCACACTCCCACAAACCTGTGTCATTCCCTCAAACTCACAACGTCCCCCATGTACCGTTCACATTCTCACATACCTCTCACAATCCCCAAACTCACACATCATCCCCGTCTGTACCTCTGACACAAACCTGTGCTATCCCCCAAACTCACACATCATCCCCCTCTGCACCTCTCACACAAACCTGTGTCATCCCTCAAACTCACACATCATCCCCCTCTGTACCTCTGACACCAACCTGTCTCATCCCCCAAACTCACACATCATCCCCAGCTGTACTTCTCACACAAACTTGTCTAATCCCCTCAAATTCACACAACATTCCCCTCCTGCACCTCTCTCACAAACCTGTCTCATCCCCCAAACTCACACATCATCCCCCTCTGTACCTCTCACACAAACCTGTATCATCCCCCAAACTCACACATCATCCCCCTCTGTACCTCTCACACAAACCTGTCTCATCCCCCAAACTCACACATCATCCCCCTCTGTACCTCTCACACAAACCTGTCTCATCCCCCAAACTCACACATCATCCCCCTCTGTACCTCTCACACAAACCTGTCTCATCCCCCAAACTCACACATCATCCCCAGCTGTACCTCTCACACAAACCTGTCTCATCACCCAAACTCACACATCATCCCCTCTGCACCTCTCACACAAACCTGTGTCACCCCTCACACTCACACAATATCCCCCTATGTACCACTCACACAAACCTGTGTCATCCCTCAAACTTACACAACGTCCTCCTGGTCCTCACTCACAAAATTGTGTAACTGCCCAACTCAATCAACCACCCCGTTCCTTACACATTTAAACAAACCCATGTCACCCCCCCAACTCACGCCACCTCCCAGGAACAGACCAATTCCCCTGCCTATCACAAATTCAGAAATCTTAACATCCCATAGATGTACTATCCCACCCCCCTTCTAACACAACAACATCTCAGACCCCACCTCACACATCCACACAAACCCAAATAATCCTCTACATACTATGCACCTCCACCTCACATTACTTCCTACAGACTCACACCACCCTCACACATTCATACATCACTATGTCACCTCTACCTCACATAACTTCCTACAGACTCACACCTCCCTCACACATTCATACATCACTATGTCACCTCCCCACCTCACATAACTTCCTACAGACTCACATCTCCCTCACACATTTATACATCACTCTGTCACCTCCCCACCTCACATTACTTCCTACAGAATCACACCACCCTCACACATTCATACATCACTATGTCACCTCCACCTCACATAACTTCCTACACACTCACACCTCCCTCACACATTCATACATCACTATGTCACCTCCCCACCTCACATAACTTCCTACAGACTCACATCTCCCTCACACATTTATACATCACTACGTCACCTCCACCTCACATAACTTCCTACAGACTCACACCTCCCTCACACATTCATACATCACTATGTCACCTCCACCTCACATAACTTCCTACAGATTCACACTTCCCTCACACATTTATACATCACTATGTCACCTCCCCACCTCACATAACTTCCTACAGACTCACATCTCCCTCACACATTCATACATCACATTCACTACGTCACCTCCACCTCACATAACTTCCTACAGACTCACACCTCCCTCACACATTTATACATCACTACGTCACCTCCACCTCACATAACTTCCTACAGACTCACACCTCCCTCACACATTCATACATCACTATGTCACCCCTCACCTCACTTAACTTCCTATAGACTCACACCTCCCTCACACATTCATACATCACTATGTCACCTCCACCTCACATAACTTCCTACAGACTTATCACAGTGCCTGTGATTCCTGTCACTCTCTGTTGTGGATGTCACTGATTTGCTGACTGAGTTTGACCCGCCTCCTGATGACCTTTTTATACCTGGCTATCTCTCTGGTCAGTTGCCCTTTCGTGGTGTTCCTGAGCCAGTAGTGCTTTTGCTGTGTTCCTGTATTCTGAGTTCCTGTGTATGATTCGGCTTGTCCTGACTATTCTCCAGTGTTCCTGCCTGTGTATGACTCGGCTCGTCTGCGGACCACCCTTGGATCCTGACCCGGCTAGTCTGACGTTCCTGCCTGTGTATGACCCGGTCCGGCTGACTTCCTGCTCCGAAGATCGACTTCCAGCTTGTTCCAGTGACCTGCGTTCCAGTTGTCGCCGTCGCGACATTTTCCAGTCCTTGCTGCCCACGAGTGTGCCATTGCCTAGCCTGGTGATTCCTTCGATAGTGCTGTGTCTCGTTCTAGTGCAGAGCTGTGTGTATTCTGTGGGCCTTCCTCTCCTTGCAGAGCCTGACCGTAGCGTTGTAGCCTCGAGTAACGTTACAGAGCCTTGCAGTAGCGCTGAAGCCTCGAGTAAACGTGCATTTTAACTCTTGCAGTGCTGCCTCACATTCACTCTCTATCTCTCCAGTACAAGCCTTGTTACAAGTGACACTGCTGCTGAGTTGGCCGCTCTCCGTCGGCAACTCTAGTCTTACGTTGCAGAGTGTTCACGAAGCTTGGGCCGTTTGGGCGCTAAAGGCTCTCCGGTGTTGGTTACCGACGAGATCGTATACCCAGAGTGTTGGCAGAGAGGTTCAGTGTTGGCTTATCCGGTACTACGCCCGAGGGGGCTAGTGGTTCTGGCTCTAGCATTACTGCATTCGATTACACTTGAGGAGGCTCTTAGCTCTTGCATTGCAGGCCGATTTCCATATTGCCCTAAGGGGCTATTCGCACTTGCACATACTAAAGCAGTTCCTGTAGCTACGCCCGTGGGGGCTAAGTTGTTACCCATTCTGCTTATCATTTACCACCTTGGCAAGGCAGCTCGTTCCTCAGCTCCTGATGAACTTCGTCTGTACAGCACAGCCTATTTAACATCAAGGGCGTGTCAAACTTCCACATCTGAGACTGAGTTTATTTGGACTTTAACCCCTTTGGGGCCTATACCATCCTAGGGCATACTGACTTGCATTTATGTCCATAATACTATTTTCCTTGTATTCTCTCAGTTTACATTATCTGTATATTACCTACCGCCTCTAGCGGGCGTGAGTATCATTATTCACTTTAATAAAGTGTGTTTTATTTTCACTTATTGGTCTGAGTGTCATAAAAACCGTAACAGTACGAAAGGGCCATGACCTCAGACGGTAAGGGTGAAAGTAATCCTCTGAACATCCACTGGAGAATGGATGTCCAAGAGCAGCGCCTGGACCAATTGGCACTGGCTCTACAAACGTTGCTTGAACGTACAGTACATTTGGACAAGTCTGGTCCAAATCCGGTGGTCCCCCCAGTCGTGACACCGGAGAATCCCTCGGTACCCATCAGTACTAACACAAGAGGGTTATCGGCAGCGGTACCGTTACCCCTAAGATATGATGGCGAACCCTCCTTATGCAGAGGTTTCATTAACCAGTTGGAGATATTTTTGGAATTGGCACCTCAGGCATTCCCTAACGACCGTAGCAAGGTCGGCTTTATGATATCTCTGTTGACGGGCAAAGCTTTGGCATGGGCAAATCCGATATGGGAGAGTGCCAGACCCTGCACACTGAACTTTAGAGAATTTGTGGCGAAGTTCAGACGTGTGTTTGAGGTTCCTGGTAGGTCTGCCTTTGCTGCCAAAAGGCTGATGGAGATTCAGCAGGGCGAACGCACTCTGGGCGAATACGCTATTGAATTCCGGACCTTGGCAGCAGAGGTTGGCTGGAACGATGAGGCCTTACTTGCTGCTTTTTCTCAGGGCCTGGCTGAACAGATCAAGGACGAGATAGCAGCTCGAGATGTACCCAGCGAGCTGGACGAGTACATTGACTATGTCATGCTAATAGATTCTCGCATCCGGGAGAGACGCTTGGCTAAAAGGACCAAAGCAAAGAGTTATGGTCAGAACCAGTTCCTTAACCCACCCACTCCACCCGTGCTGCTTGAGCAAACAGCTGATGGCATTGAACCTATGCAATTAGGTTTTACTAGGCTCACGAAAGAGCAGAAGCTGTATCGTAGAAGGCAAGGCTTATGCCTATATTGTGGCAAACCAGGTCATATATTACGCAATTGTCCTGTAAGGCCGGGAAACTAACGCACCTAGGGTACCTTGGGGGACAGGCCCTAGGTGGTGTTGAACAGTCCCTAGAGACTTGCACCACTAAACCCACCATCCAGGTGGCTTTTGCCTGGACTGACAAGGTCATAGAAGTCTTAGCATTGGTGGACTCCGGGGCAGCCGGATACTTCATGGATCAGTCCTTTGCTGAGTTGCAAGGCATTCCGTTATGTAAAAAGGACTCTCCTGTGGCTATAGAGGCCATTGATGGCAGACCCCTGGATCCTGCTTTCATTACATTCGAGACTATCCCAGTGTCTATGACTGTGGGGGCTTGTCACAGGGAGCAGATACAATTTCAGATCATTCGTTCCCCACATCATTCAGTTATTTTGGGGTTCCCGTGGTTGCAGACACACAATCCCCAATTTGACTGGCAAAGGTGTGAAGTTAACTCTTGGTCGGAGTATTGTAACAAGAATTGTCTTTCTCTCCCTATTAAGATTATGTGTACCTCTCCAGCTGTGCCAACAGAATATGGACAATTCAGTGACGTGTTTAGCAAAGGAGAGGCCAGCGCATTGCCTGACCATAGGCCATATGATTGCGCCATTGATTTGTCTCCAGGGGCCGTGCCTCCTAGGGGGCGTACTTACCCACTGTCCTGTGAGGAAAATAGGGCGATGGAGGAGTATATCACAGATGCCCTGGAGAGGGGAATCATTCGAAAATCTACGTCTCCGGCTGGTGCCGGATTCTTTTTTGTAAAAAAGAAAAGTGGGGAACTCAGGTCTTGCATTGACTACCGTGGGTTGAATAAGCTGATGCCCAAGAACGCCTATCCCATTCCACTTATTACTGAATTATTTGACAGATTAAAGGGCTCTTCGATCTTTACCAAACTTGACTTACGAGCCGCCTATAATCTAGTCAGAATTAAAGAGGGTGACGAGTGGAAAACGGCGTTTAATACCAGAACAGGGCATTATGAATACCTGGTGATGCCATTCGGCCTATGCAATGCGCCTGCAGTATTTCAGGAACTGATTAACGATATTTTACGTGACTTGCTTCAGTCCTGTGTGGTTGTGTATCTAGATGATATACTAATTCATTCTGCTAACCTCGCCCAACACATTAAAGATGTCTCAGAAGTCTTGCTCCGACTTCGCAAGCACAAGTTATTCTGTAAATTGGAAAAGTGCGAATTCCATACTTCTCAAGTACCATTCCTGGGGTTCATTATATCCAAAAATGGCATTGCCATGGATCAGGAGAAGTTGGCTGCAGTTCTGCAATGGCCTCGGCCTAAGGGATTAAAAGCCGTTCAACGATTCCTAGGTTTTGCGAATTATTATAGGAAGTTCATCAAGAACTTTTCCACAATTGTAAGGCCATTGTCAGACTTGACTCACAAGGGCGCTTCTCCCTCTCAGTGGTCTGAGGCAGCTGAAAACGCATTTGTTACCCTGAAATCTGCCTTTGCATCTGCTCCTGTACTGTCCCACCCTAATCCCTCCCTGCCGTTTACTTTGGAGGTTGACGCTTCAGATGTTGGGGTTGGGGCGGTGCTCTCCCAACGTCCTGTGGGAGGTGGAGCTTTGATGCCGTGTGGGTTCTTTTCTAAGAAATTGTCCAGCGCCCAGAGTCATTACGAGATTGGTGACAGGGAACTGTTGGCCATCATACTGGCACTTAAGGAGTGGCGACATCTCCTGGAGGGCAGGCCAGGTGGGCGCTGTTTCTGTCCCGGTTCAATTTCTTAGTATCCTATCTCCCTGGTTCTAAGAATATCAAGGCCGATGCGTTGTCACGTCAGTTCGCTTCTGACACTGAGAGGGAGGAAGTCCCGGTACCCATCATTCAGCCAGATCGGATCCTGGCTACTATTCGTACTACTATAACCTCGCCACTGGGGGAGGAGATACTGGCATCACAATCACGGGCACCTCCAGGAACCCCAGTGGGGAAGTGTTTTGTAGAAGAGTCTTTCCGTACCCGTCTCTTGGAGACCTATCACGCCTCTAAAGCAGCTGGGCATATTGGTAGGGACCAATTAGTATGGTCTCTTTCGCAACTATTTTGGTGGCCTACATTGAGAGCTGACTGCGCTGCCTTCACGGCAGCTTGTACCACATGTGCCCGTGCCAAGACCCCTAGACATCTCCCTGTGGGCTTATTACAACCTGTGCCTAACGGAGACCGTCCATGGTCTCATATATCCATTGACTTTCTGGGAGAATTACCGGCATCTAGAGGTTACAAGTTCATTCTTATGGTGGTCGACAGATTCTCTAAGATGGCACATTTTGTGCCTCTGACTGGCCTTCCATCGGCTCAGGAATTGGCGATAGTTTTTGCCAGAGAGGTGTTCCGTCTGCACGGAGTGCCCAGAGTAATTGTCTCCGACCGTGGGAGCCAGTTCGTTTCTAGGTTCTGGAGGGCATTTTGTGGTCAGATGGGCATTCAATTATCATTCTCCTCCGCCTACCATCCCCAGACGAATGGGGCCGCTGAGCGTGCCAATCAGGGACTGGAACAGTTCCTGCGCTGTTTTGTCTCCGATCATCATGATAATTGGGCTGACCTGTTGCCATGGGCAGAGTTTGCCAGGAACTGTGCGGTTAACTCATCGTCCGGGAGCTCCCCATTTTTCGTGAATTATGGTTTCCAGCCTTGTCTGCTCCCGGACTCCTTTCAGGCACAGCAGATCCCTGCTCTAGACGAGCATTTGGCGCGACTTCATTCCACTTGGGCACAGGTTCAGAGGTCCCTCAGTCAGTCTTTCAGACGGCAGAAACGGCACGCTAATCGCAGACGCCTTCCAGCGGTCTCATTTCAAGTTGGGGACAGGGTATGGCTGTCATCCAGAAACCTCAACTTACAAGTCCCATCCAATAAACTGGCTCCCCGGTTCATTGGTCCATTTAGGATTATCCGCAAGATTAATCCGGTTTCTTATGCTCTGGAGCTTCCACCCTCTATGCACATTCATAATGTGTTCCATGTGTCTCTTCTGAAACCCTTGGTGTGCAATCGATATACTACTACGCCAGTGATTCCTGGGCCGGTGGACGTCCAGGGTCAAGAGGAATATGAAGTCCAGAGTATTGTTGACTCCAGGAGATTTAGAGGAAAGCTGCAATATTTGGTTCATTGGAAGGGCTATGGTCCTGAGGAACGCTCTTGGATTGATCAGGGGGATCTCCATGCTCCAAGATTAGTACGCAGCTTTCACTCTAAATATCCTTTGAAACCCAAACCTCAGGCTAGGAGAGGGGGTCTTTGAGAGGGGGGTACTATCACAGTGCCTGTGATTCCTGTCACTCTCTGTTGTGGATGTCACTGATTTGCTGACTGAGTTTGACCCGCCTCCTGATGACCTTTTTATACCTGGCTATCTCTCTGGTCAGTTGCCCTTTCGTGGTGTTCCTGAGCCAGTAGTGCTTTTGCTGTGTTCCTGTGTTCTGAGTTCCTGTGTACCGATTCGGCTTGTCCTGACTATTCTCCAGTGTTCCTGCCTGTGTATGATTCGGCTTGTCCTGACTATTCTCCAGTGTTCCTGCCTGTGTATGACTCGGCTCGTCTGCGGACCACCCTTGGATCCTGACCCGGCTAGTCTGACGTTCCTGCCTGTGTATGACCCGGTCCGGCTGACTTCCTGCTCCGAAGATCGACTTCCAGCTTGTTCCAGTGACCTGCGTTCCAGTTGTCGCCGCCGCAACATTTTCCAGTCCCTGCTGCCCACGTCTGTGCCATTGCCTTGCCTGGTGATTCCTTCGATAGTGCTGTGCCTTTTTCTAGTGCAGAGCTGTGTGTATTCTGTGGGCCTTCCTCTCCTTGCAGAGCCTGACCGTAGCGTTGAAGCCTCGAGTAACGTTACAGAGCCTTGCAGTAGCGCTGAAGCCTCGAGTAAACGTGCATTTTAACTCTTGCAGAGCTGCCTCATATTCACTCTCTATATCTCCAGTACCAGCCTTGTTACAAGTGACACTGCTGCTGAGTTGGCCGCTCTCCGTCGGCAACTCTAGTCTTACGTTGCAGAGTGTTCACGAAGCTTGGGCCGTTTGGGCGCTAAAGGCTCTCCGGTGTTGGTTACTGTCGAGATCGTATATCCAGAGTGTTGGCAGAGAGGTTCAGTGTTGGCTATTCGGTACTAAGCCCGAGGGGGCTAGTGGTTTTGGCTCTAGCATTACTGCATTCGATTACACTTGAGGAGGCTCTTAGCTCTTGCATTGCAGGCCGATTTCCATATTGCCCTAAGGGGCTATTCGCACTTGCACATACTAAAGCAGTTCCTGTAGCTACGCCCGTGGGGGCTAAGTTGTTACCCATTCTGCTTATCATTTACCACCTTGGCAAGGCAGCTCGTTCCTCTGCACCTGATGAACTTCGTCTGTACAGCACAGCCTATTTAACATCAAGGGCGTGTCAAACTTCCACATCTGAGACTGAGTTTATTTGGACTTTAACCCCTTTGGGGCCTATACCATCCTAGGGCATACTGACTTGCATTTATGTCCATAATACTATTTTCCTTGTATTCTCTCAGTTTACATTATCTGTATATTACCTACCGCCTCTAGCGGGCGTGAGTATCATTATTCACTTTAATAAAGTGTGTTTTATTTTCACTTATTGGTCTGAGTGTCATAAAAACCGTAACAAGACTCACACCTCCCTCACACATTTATACATCACTATGTCACCTCCACCTCACATAACTTCCTACAGACTCAAATCTCCCTCACACATTCATACATCACTATGTCAGCTCCACCTCACGTACCTTCCTACAGACTCACACCTCCCTCACACATTCATACATCACTATGTCACCTCCACCTCACATAACTTCCTACAGACTCACATCTCCCTCACACATTCATACATCACTGTCACCTCCACCTCACATTACTTCCTACAGACTCACACCTCCCTCACACATTCATACATCACTATGTCACCTCCACCTCACATAACTTCCTACAGACTCACACCTCCCTCACACATTCATACATCACTATGTCACCTCCCCACCTCACATAACTTCCTACAGACTCACACCTCCCTCACACATTCATACATCACTATGTCACCTCTACCTCACATAACTTCCTACAGACTCACACCTCCCTCACACATTCATACATCACTATGTCACCTCCACCTCACATAACTTCCTACAGACTTACACCTCCCTCACACATTCATACATCACTATGTCACCTCTACCTCACATAACTTCCTACAGACTCACACCTCCCTCACACATTCATACATCACTATGTCACCTCTACCTCACATAACTTCCTACAGACTCACACCTCCCTCACACATTCATACATCACTATGTCACCTCCCCACCTCACATAACTTCCTACAGACTCACACCTCCCTCACACATTCATACATCACTATGTCACCTCCACCTCACATTACTTCCTACAGACTCACACCTCCCTCACACATTCATACATCACTATGTCACCTCCACCTCACTTAACTTGCTACAGACTCACACCTCCCTCACACATTCATACATCACTATGTCACCTCCATACCACACAACTTCCTACAGACTCACACCTCCCTCACACATTCATACATCACTCTGTCACCTCCACCTCACATTACTTCCTACAGACTCACACCTCCCTCACACATTCATACATCACTATGTCACCTCCACCTCACATTACTTCCTACAGACTCACACCTCCCTCACACATTCATACATCACTATGTCACCTCCACCTCACATAACTTCCTACAGACTCACACCTCCCTCACACATTCATACATCACTACGTCACCTCCACCTCACATTACTTCCTACAGACTCACACCTCCCTCACACATTCATACATCACTACGTCACCTCCACCTCACATAACTTCCTACAGACTCACACCTCCCTCACACACTCATACATCACTATGTCACCTCTACCTCACATAACTTCCTACAGACTCACACCTCCCTCACACATTCATACATCACTACGTTACCTCCACCTCACATAACTTCCTACAGACTCACACCTCCCTCACACATTCATACATCACTATGTCACCTCCCCACCTCACATAACTTCCTACAGACTCACACCTCCCTCACACATTTATACATCACTGTCACCTCCCCACCTCACATAACTTCCTACAGACTCATACCTCCCTCACACATTCATACATCACTATGTCACCTCCCCACTTCACATAACTTCCTACAGACTTACACCTCCCTCACACATTCATACATCACTATGTCACCTCCATACCACACAACTTCCTACAGACTCACACCTCCCTCACACATTCATACATCACTATGTCACCTCCACCTCACATAACTTCCTACAGACTCACACCTCCCTCACACATTCATACATCACTATGTCACCTCCACCTCACATTACTTCCTACAGACTCACACCTCCCTCACACATTCATACATCACTATGTCACCTCCCTACCACACAACTTCCTACAAACTCACACCTCCCTCACACATTCATACATCACTGTGTCACCTCCACCTCACATAACTTCCTACAGACTCACACCTCCCTCACACATTCATACATCACTATGTCACCTCCACCTCACATAACTTCCTACAGACTCACACCTCCGTCACACATTCATACATCACTACGTCACCTCCACCTCACATTACTTCCTACAGACTCACACCTCCCTCACACATTCATACATCACTATGTCACCTCCACCTCACATAACTTCCTACAGACTCACACCTCCCTCACACATTTATACATCACTACGTTACCTCCACCTCACATTACTTCCTACAGACTCACACCTCCCTCACACATTTATACATCACTATGTCACCTCCACCTCACATTTCTTCCTACAGACTCACACCTCCCTCACACATTTATACATCACTATGTCACCTCCACCTCACATTACTTCCTACAGACTCACATCTCCCTCACACATTCATACATCACTACGTCACCTCCACCTCACATTACTTCCTACAGACTCACACCTCCCTCACACATTCATACATCACTATGTCACCTCCACCTCACATAACTTCCTACAGACTTACACTACCCTCACACATTCATAAATCACTATGTCACCTCCACCTCACATAACTTCCTACAGACTCACACCTCCCTCACACATTCATACATCACTATGTCACCTCCACCTCACATAACTTCCTACAGACTCACACCTCCCTCATACATTTATACATCACTGTCACCTCCCCCTCACATAACTTCCTACAGACTTACACCTCCCTCACACATTCATACATCACTATGTCAACCCTCACCTCACTTAACTTCCTACAGACTCACACCTCCCTCACACATTCATACATCACTATGTCAACCCTCACCTCACTTAACTTCCTACAGACTCACACCTCCCTCACACATTCATACATCACTACGTCACCTCCACCTCATATAACTTCCTACAGACTTAAACCTCCCTCACACATTCATACATCACTATGTCAACCCTCACCTCACTTAACTTCCTACAGACTCACACCTCCCTCACACATTCATACATCACTACGTCACCTCCACCTCATATAACTTCCTACAGACTTACACCTCCCTCACACATTCATACATCACTATGTCACCCCTCACCTCACTTAACTTCCTACAGACTCACACCTCCCTCACACATTCATACATCACTATGTCACCTCCACCTCACATTACTTCCTACAGACTCACACCTTCCTCACACATTCATACATCACTATGTCACCTCCACCTCACATAACTTCCTACAGACGTTGGCCCCCAACTCAACGTCAAAAGACATGTATCATCCCCCCACACACACAAACACACCGCATGCAAGCTACAAACCTCCTTGATAAAGGAGGGCATGATTTTCTCGCCACATACGTTTGATCTCATTACCGGATTCCACATTCAATGGGAGGCGTACAGAAGTGGTAGGAGGGGGATCTTTTTAGCTATGATAGCGGTTGAACTACAGAAAATTTAGTAACTATGTATAGTGCAACATGTTCCAAAAATTGTATGTAATAATTGGAGCTCAACTTTTATTGAGCTATTAGTATTCCTTTAACCCTTTGAGTGCCATTATTTTCCTCCTGTGCTGCAGCTTCCCTTCAGTGGCTGTACTACAGGTCTGGACTGAGGACACTGGGTGTCAGAGTGAGTGAGAGTGTTTATGTGTGTGTCTCACTGTGTACGTATGTGTGTCACACTGTGTGTAGGTACATATGTGTGTCACAGTTGTGTGTATGTATGTGTGTCACAGTGTGTGTGTGTATGTATGTGTGTCACACAGTGCGTGTATGTATGTATGTGTGTCACAGTGTGTGTGTGCGTGTGTGTAGTTTGTGTGTGTGTTGGCCATGTTTTTTTGGTTGAGGAGGAAGTTGAGGGAGGGCAATCTCCTTGCAGAGATTTTGACTGTATTGTTCAGGGTCCCGCGGCCACTGCCCACTCCTGTGAAAATGACGGCCCCCTGTATGTCCAGGACTGACGGTATAGAGGAGATTTGAAGATCTTGTCCTTACTTCCACCTCTGGTTGTGTTTCAGGATTCAGTCACCCCCACCCCCTGCAATTTATTATCCTTCTCTGTTATCACTGTATAATGAGCAAGGGCTCATCCCCAACTGATGATGTTCTCCTCTCATATCACTGTATAATGAGGGAGGTCTCCTTCACTCCTCCCACTGATGAGCCTTCTCCTCTCATATCACTGTATAATGAGGGAGGTCTCCTTCACTCCCCCACTGATGAATCTTCTCCTCTCATATCACTGTATAATGAGGGAGGTCTCCTTCACTCCCCCACTGATGAGCCTTCTCCTCTCATATCACTGTATAATGAGGGAGGTCTCCTTCACTCCCCCACTGATGAATCTTCTCCTCTCATATCACTGTATAATGAGGGAGGTCTCCTTCACTCCCCCACTGATGAGCCTTCTCCTCTCATATCTCTGTATAATGAGGGAGGTCTCCTTCAGTCCTCCCACTGATGAATCTTCTCCTCTCATATCACTGTATAATGAGGGAGGTCTCCTTCACTCCCCCACTGATGAATCTTCTCCTCTCATATCACTGTATAATGAGGGAGGTCTCCTTCACTCCCCCACTGATGAGTCTTCTCCTCTCATATCACTGTATAATGAGGGAGGTCTCCTTCAGTCCTCCCACTGATGAATCTTCTCCTCTCATATCACTGTATAATGAGGGAGGTCTCCTTCACTCCCCCACTGATGAATCTTCTCCTCTCATATCACTGTATAATGAGGGAGGTCTCCTCACTCCCCCACTGATCAATCTTCTCCTCTCATATCACTGTATAATGAGGGAGGTCTCCTTCACTCCCCCACTCATGAATCTTCTCCTCTCATATCACTGTATAATGAGGGAGGTCTCCTTCAGTCCCCCACTGATGAGCCTTCTCCTCTCATATCTCTGTATAATGAGGGAGGTCTCCTTCAGTCCTCCCACTGATGAATCTTCTCCTCTCATATCACTGTATAATGAGGGAGGTCTCCTTCACTCCCCCACTGATGAATCTTCTCCTCTCATATCACTGTATAATGAGGGAGGTCTCCTTCACTCCCCCACTGATGAGTCTTCACCTCTCATATCACTGTATAATGAGGGAGGTCTCCTTCACTCCCCCACTGATGAGTCTTCTCCTTTCATATCACTGTATAATGAGGGAGGTCTCCTTCAGTCCCCCACTGATGAGTCTTCTCCTCTCATATCACTGTATAATGAGGGAGGTCTCCTTCAGTCCCCCACTGATGAGTCTTCTCCTCTCATATCACTGTATAATGAGGGAGGTCTCCTTCAGTCCCCCACTGATGAGTCTTCTCCTCTCATATCACTGTATAATGAGGGAGGTCTCCTTCACTCCCCCACTGATGAGTCTTCTCCTCTCATATCACTGTATAATGAGGGAGGTCTCCTTCACTCCTCCAACTGATGAGCCTTCTCCTCTCATGTCACTGTATAATGAGGGAGGTCTCCTTCACTCCCCCACTGATGAGTCTTCTCCTCTCATATCACTGTATAATGAGGGAGGTCTCCTTCACTCCCCAATGATGAGCCGTCTCCTCTCATATCACTGTATAATGAGGGAGGTCTCCTACAGTCCCCCACTAATGAATCTTCTCCTCTCATATCACTGTATAATGAGGGAGGTCTCCTTCACTCCCCCACTGATGAACCTTCTCCTCTCATATCACTGTATAATGAGGGAGGTCTCCTTCACTCCCCCACTGATGAATCGTCTCCTCTCATATCACTGTATAATGAGGGAGGTCTCCTACAGTCCCCCACTGATGAGTCTTCTCCTCTCATATCACTGTATAATGAGGGAGGTCTCCTACAGTCCCCCACTGATGAGTCTTCTCCTCTCATATCACTGTATAATGAGGGAGGTCTCCTACAGTCCCCCACTGATGAGTCTTCTCCTCTCATATCACTGTATAATGAGGGAGGTCTCCTTCAGTCCTCCCACTGATGAGCCTTCTCCTCTCATATCACTGTATAATGAGGGAGGTCTCCTACAGTCCCCCACTGATGAGTCTTCTCCTCTCATATCACTGTATAATGAGGGAGGTCTCCTTCAGTCCTCCCACTGATGAGTCTTCTCCTCTCATATCACTGTATAATGAGGGAGGTCTCCTTCAGTCCTCCCACTGATGAGTCTACTCCTCTCATATCACTGTATAATGAGGGAGGTCTCCTTCAGTCCCCCACTGATGAGTCTTCTCCTCTCATATCACTGTATAATGAGGGAGGTCTCCTTCACTCCCCCACTGATGAGTCTTCTCCTCTCATATAACTGTATAATGAGGGAGGTCTCCTTCACTCCTCCACTGATGAGCCGTCTCCTCTCATATCACTGTATAATGAGGGAGGTCTCCTACAGTCCCCCACTGATGAGTCTTCTCCTCTCATATCACTGTATAATGAGGGAGGTCTCCTTCAGTCCCCCACTGATGAGTCTTCTCCTCTCATATCACTGTATAATGAGGGAGGTCTCCTTCAGTCCTCCCACTGATGAGTCTTCTCCTCTCATATCACTGTATAATGAGGGAGGTCTCCTACAGTCCCCCACTGATGAGTCTTCTCCCCTCATATCACTGTATAATGAGGGAGGTCTCCTTCAGTCCCCCACTGATGCATCTTCTCCTCTCATATCACTGTATAATGAGGGAGGTCTCCTTCACTCCCCCACTGATGAGTCTTCTCCTCTCATATCACTGTATAATGAGGGATGTCTCCTTCACTCCTCCCACTGATGAGTCTTCTCCTCTCATATCACTGTATAATGAGGGAGGTCTCCTACAGTCCCCCACTGATGAGTCTTCTCCTCTCATATCACTGTATAATGAGGGAGGTCTCCTACAGTCCTCCCACTGATGAGTCTTCTCCTCTCATATCACTGTATAATGAGGGAGGTCTCCTTCAGTCCCCCACTGATGAATCTTCATCTCTCATATCACTGTATAATGAGGGCGGTCTCCTTCACTCCCCCACTGATGAGTCTTCTCCTCTCATATCACTGTATAATGAGGGAGGTCTCCTTCACTCCCCCACTGATGAGTCTTCTCCTCTCATATCACTGTATAATGAGGGAGGTCTCCTTCACTCCTCCCACTGATGAGTCTTCTCCTCTCATATCTCTGTATAATGAGGGAGGTCTCCTACAGTCCCCCACTGATGAGTCTTCTCCTCTCATATCACTGTATAATGAGGGAGGCCTCCTACAGTCCCCCACTGATGAGTCTTCTCCTCTAATATCACTGTATAATGAGGGAGGTCTCCTTCACTCCCCCACTGATGAGCCTTCTCCTCTCATATCTCTGTATAATGAGGGAGGTCTCCTACAGTCCTCCCACTGATGAGTCTTCTCCTCTCATATCTCTGTATAATGAGGGAGGTCTCCTTCAGTCCCCCACTGATGAATCTTCTCCTCTCATATCACTGTATAATGAGGGAGGTCTCTTGTTGGCAAGATATTCTTGTTGTAAAGCCATCCTGTCATATATATTGTATGTCATTTTTCTTCAGATATGCAACAATTCTTCCTTTCAAATGTATTAATAACAAAAAGTTAAGGTTGATATTGGTTCTCTTAGGTCTGAGAAAGGCGAATTGATTAGTGAGGATAAGGTTATGGCTGACACCCTAAATACGTTCTTTGCTTCAGTATATACAAAGGAAGCAGAAATGACAAGCTGTGGGCAAACAGACAAAACCATGGAATTTCCTCCAACATCTACATGGCTTACTGAGGACAAGGTCCAAAAGAGACTGGAAAGGGTTATAGTGAATAAAGCACCTGGACCGGACGGTATACACCCAAGGGTACTTAAGGAACTTAGTTCAGTAATAGCAAGACCATTATACTTAATATTTATTGATTCACTTGCATCAGGCATAGTGCCTTGTGATTGGAGGAAAGCTGATGTAGTTCCATTGTTTAAAAAGGGAGCAAGATCCAAACCAGGAAATTATAGGCCTGTGAGTTTGACTTCCATAGTGGGTAATATACTAGAAGGGTTATTAACTGACAGTATTCAGAACTATGTGACTTCCATAGTGGTTAAGATGCTAGAAGAGTTACTAACTGACAGTATTCAGAACTATATGACTTCCATAGTGGGTAAGATACTAGAAGGGTTAATAACTGACAGTATTCAGAACTATGTGACTTCCATAGTGGGTAAGATACTAGAAGGATTACTAACTGACACTATTCAGAACTATGTGACTTCCATAGTGGGTAAGATACTAGAAGGGTTATTAACTGACAGTATTCAGAACTATGTGAAGACAAACAATTTTATTAATAGGATTCAACATTGTTTTATGAAGAACAGATCATGTCAGATTAATTTTCTTGCATTTTACGAAAGGGTAAATAATAATTTGGACAGGGGAATTGCTGTTGATGTAGTATACTTGGATTTTGTAAAAGCCTTTGATACAGTGCCTCACAACAGGTTACTGCATAAATTAAAAGGCTTCGGTTTGGGCAGTGATATCTGTACATGGATTGAGAACTGGTTAAATGATAGATGGCAGAGAGTTGTTGGATCCTTGGGCCTAATGCTTTTTAATTAGTTTATTAATGATCTAGAAGTGGGAATTGAAAGTAGCATCTCAATCTTTGCTGATGACACTAAGCTATGTAAGGAAATACATACAGAGCTCGATGGTTTTTCCCTACAGAAGGATTTAGATAAACTAAGTGAATGGGCAGAAAAGTGGCAGATGACATTTAATGTAGATAAATGTAAGGTTATGCATTTGGGTTGTAGAAACAAACTTGCTACATATACTCTAAATGGGAAACAACTTGGGGAATCCTCATTAGAGAAAGATTTAGGTGTACTGATAGACAATAGTCTTCACAGCAGTGTGCAGAGTCACTCAGCTGCTGCAAGAGCAAATAGAATACTAGCCTGCATAAAAAGAGGCGTAGAAGCAAGGGATGTAATATTATCCTACCTCTGTATAAATCCTTGGTTAGGCCTCAGCTAGAATATGGAGTACAATTTTGGGTGCCTATTCTTAAAAGACATTATTGATCTCAAAAAAAGTGCAAAACTGATAAAGGGATTGGAGGATCTGAGTTACAAAGAGAGACTAGCCAAACTGGGTTTGATTACATTAGAGAAGAGACGTCTAAGTGGTGATATGATTACCATTTACACTTATATTTAATATCGATACAAAGAACTATCCAATGAATTATTTACTCACAGAACTGAGCTAAGAACAAAGGCAGGGATTCTTTACAGTAAGGGTGGTAAGGCTATGGAGTTCTTAGCCTAGGGATGCTGTTCTTGCACACACTGTAACTGCTTTAAAAAATGCAATGGCTACCTATCTAGCACATACAAATACTGATAATTATGACAGTTGGCATTAATGCAGATAGGTAAACTGGAAATTACTTCAGTTTTTTTTTCTTTTTGACTCCCCCTGGATCAAGAGGGGTGATTTGGCATGTTCTGGACTCTATGGACACATGTCTTTTTTCAGCCTCATCAACTATGTTATTATGTTCAACAGTGTTTCCATTAATTTCTCAGCTAATGATGTCAGACTCACAGGCCTGTAAATGCAAGAGTCCTCCCTACTGCTATTTTGTGTAGTGGCAGTAGACTGGCAATTTGCGGGTTATCTGGAACCATTCCTGTCAACAGAAAGACGTTACAAGGCTCACCCAGAGGCGTAAAACAAAGAAAACCTCATAGCACTGGGACACCATGATTAATACATGTTTTATACACAATAAAGATGAGTTTATGTGAGTAAGGTATGGAGCACGGCAAGGAAGGGAGAGGAATGTCCAGTCCCACAAAATAAAGGAAAAACCTAGAAAAACAAAGAGACAAAACAAACCTGCACTTCTCCATACAAGTGATATAGAGTGTGAGCCCTGTGGTAGGTATATATCATATAGAGTGTGAGCCCTGCGGTAGGTATAAATCATACAGTGCATTAAATATTACTAACAAACATCGTATAGAGTGTGAGCCCTGCGGTAGGTATATATCATACAGTGCGCTAAATATTACTAATAACATATTGTATAGAGTGTGAGCCCTGCGGTAGGTATATATCATACAGTGCGCTAAATATTACTAATAAACATCGTATAGAGTGTGAGCCCTGTGGTAGGTATATAACATACAGTGCGCTAAATATTACTAATAACACATCGTATAGAGTGTGAGCCCTGCGGTAGGTATATATCATACAGTGCGCTAAATATTACTAATAAACATCGTATAGAGTGTGAGCCCTGCGGTAGGTATATATCATACAGTGCGCTAAATATTACTAATAACACATCGTATAGAGTATGAGCCCTGCGGTAGGTATATATCATACAGTGCGCTAAATATTACTAATAACACATCGTATACAGTGTGAGCCCTGCGGTAGGTATATATCATACAGTGTGCTAAATATTACTAATAACACATCGTATAGAGTGTGAGCCCTGCGGTAGGTATATATCATACAGTGCGCTACATATTACTAATAACACATCGTATAGAGTGTGAGCCCTGCGGTAGGTATATATCATACAGTGCGCTAAATATTACTAATAACACATCGTATAGAGTGTGAGCCCTGCGGTAGGTATATTTCATAAAGTGCGCTAAATATTACTAATAACACATCGTATAGAGTGTGAGCCCTGCGGTAGGTATATATCATACAGTGCGCTAAATATTACTGATAACACATCGTATAGAGTGTGAGCCCTGCGGTAGGTATATATCATACAGTGCGCTAAATATTACTAATAAACATCGTATAGAGCGTGAGCCCTGCGGTAGGTATATATCATACAGTGCGCTAAATATTACTAATAACACATCGTATAGAGCGGGAGCCCTGCGGTAGGTATATATCATACAGTGCGCTAAATATTACTAATAACACATCGTATAGAAAGGGAGCCCTGCGGTAGGTATATATCATACAGTGCGCTAAATATTACTAATAAACATTGTATAGAGTGTGAGCCCTGCGGTAGGTATATATCATACAGTGCGCTAAATATTACTGATAACACATCGTATAGAGTGTGAGCCCTGCGGTAGGTATATATCATACAGTGCGCTAAATATTACTAATAACACATCGTATAGAGTGTGAGCCCTGCGGTAGGTATATATCATACAGTGCGCTAAATATTACTAATAACACATCGTATAGAGTGTGAGCCCTGCGGTAGGTATATATCATACAGTGCGCTAAATATTACTAATAAACATTGTATAGAGTGTGAGCCCTGCGGTAGGTATATATCATACAGTGCGCTAAATATTACTGATAACACATCGTATAGAGTGTGAGCCCTGCGGTAGGTATATATCATACAGTGCGCTAAATATTACTAATAACACATCGTATAGAGTGTTAGCCCTGCGGTAGGTATATATCATACAGTGCGCTAAATATTACTAATAAACATCGTATAGAGTGTGAGCCCTGCGGTAGGTATATATCATACAGTGCCCTAAATATTACTAATAAACATCGTATAGAGTGTGAGCCCTGCGTTAGGTATATATCATACAGTGTGCTAAATATTACTAATAACACATTGTATAGAGTGTGAGCCCTGCGGTAGGTATATATCATACAGTGCGCTAAATATTACTAATAACACATCGTATAGAGTGTGAGCCCTGCGGTAGGTATATATCATACAGTGCGCTAAATATTACTAATAAACATCGTATAGAGTGTGAGCCCTGCGGTAGGTATATATCATACAGTGCACTAAATATTACTAATAACATATCGTATAGAGTGGGAGCCCTGCGGTAGGTATATATCATACAGTGCGCTAAATATTACTAATAACACATCGTATAGAGTAGGAGCCCTGCGGTAGGTATATATCATACAGTGCGCTAAATATTACTAATAAACATCGTATAGAGTGTGAGCCCTGCGGTAGGTATATATCATACAGTGTGCTAAATATTACTAATAAACATTGTATAGAGTGTGAGCCCTGCGGTAGGTATATATCATACAGTGCGCTATATATTACTAATAACACATCGTATAGAGTGTAAGCCCTGCGGTAGGTATATATCATACAGTGCGCTAAATATTACTAATAACACATCGTATAGAGTGGGAGCCCTGCGGTAGGTATATATCATACAGTGCGCTAAATATTACTAATAACACATCGTATAGAGTGTGAGCCCTGCGGTAGGTATATATCATACAGAGCGCTAAATATTACTAATAAACATCGTATAGGATGTGAGCCCTGCGGTAGGTATATATATCATACAGTGCGCTAAATATTACTAATAAACATCGTATAGAGTGTGAGCCCTGCGGTAGGTATATATCATGCAGTGCGATAAATATTTCTAATAAACATCGTATAGAGTGTGAGCCCTGCGGTAGGTATATATCATACAGTGCGCTAACTATTACTAATAACACATCGTATAGAGTGGGAGCCCTGCGGTAGGTATATATCATACAGTGCGCTAACTATTACTAATAACACATCATATAGAGTGGGAGCCCTGCGGTAGGTATATATCATACAGTGCGCTAAATAATACTAATAACACATCGTATAGAGTGGGAGCCCTGCGGTAGGTATATATCATACAGTGCGCTAAATATTACTAATAAACATCGTATAGAGTGTGAGCCCTGCGGTGGGTATATATCATACAGTGCGATAAATATTTCTAATAAACATCGTATAGAGTGTGAGCCCTGCGGTGGGTATATATCATACAGTGCGCTACATATTACTAATAACACATCGTATAGAGTGTGAGCCCTGCAGTAGGTATATATCATACAGTGCGCTAACTATTACTAATAACACATCGTATAGAGTGTGAGCCCTGCGGTAGGTATATATCATACAGTGCGCTAAATATTACTAATAACACATCGTATAGAGTGGGAGCCCTGCGGTAGGTATATATCATACAGTGCGCTAAATATTACTAATAAACATCGTATAGAGTGGGAGACCTGCGGTAGGTATATATCATACAGTGCGTTAAATATTACTAATAAACATCGTATAGCGTGGAAGCCCTGCGGTAGGTATATATCATACAGTGCGCTAAATATTACTAATAACACATCGTATAGAGTGGGAGCCCTGCGGTAGGTATATATCATACAGTGCGCTAAATATTACTAATAAACATCGTATAGAGCGTGAGCCCTGTGGTAGGTATATATCATACAGTGCGCTAAATATTACTAATAAACATCGTATAGAGCGTGAGCCCTGTGGTAGGTATATATCATACAGTGCGCTAAATATTACTAATAACAAATCGTATAGAGTGTGAGCCCTGCAGTAGGTATATATCATACAGTGCGCTAAATATTACTAATAAACATCGTATAGAGCGTGAGCCCTGCGGTAGGTATATATCATACAGTGCACTAAATATTACTAACAAACATCATATAGAGTGTGAGCCCTGTGGTAGGTATATATCATACAGTGCGCTAAATATTACTAATAACACACCGTATAGAGTGTGAGCCCTGCGGTAGGTATATATCATACAGTGCGATAAATATTACTAATAAACATTATATAGAGTGTGAGCCCTGCGGTAGGTATATATCATACAGTGCGCTAAATATTACTAATAAACATCGTATAGAGTGTGAGCCCTGTGGTAGGTATATATCATACAGTGCGCTATATATTACTAATAAAAATCGTATAGAGTGTGAGCCCTGCGGTAGGTATATATCATACAGTGCGCTAAATATTACTAATAAACATCGTATAGAGTGTGATCCCTGCGGTAGGTATATATCATACAGTGCACTAAATATTACTAACAAACATTATATAGAGTGTGAGCCCTGTGGTAGGTATATATCATACAGTGCGCTAAATATTACTAATAACACATCGTATAGAGTATGAGCCCTGCGGTAGGTATATATCATACAGTGCGCTAAATATTACTAATAACACATCGTATACAGTGTGAGCCCTGCGGTAGGTATATATCATACAGTGCGCTAAATATTACTAATAAACATCGTATAGAGTGTGAGCCCTGCGTTAGGTATATATCATACAGTGCGCTAAATATTACTAATAACACATTGTATAGAGTGTGAGCCCTGCGGTAGGTATATATCATACAGTGCGCTAAATATTACTAATAACACATCGTATAGAGTGTGAGCCCTGCGGTAGGTATATATCATACAGTGCGCTAAATATTACTAATAAACATCGTATAGAGTGTGAGCCCTGCGGTAGGTATATATCATACAGTGCGCTAAATATTACTAATAAACATCGTATAGAGTGGGAGCCCTGCGGTAGGTATATATCATACAGTGCACTAAATATTACTAATAACACATCGTATAGAGTGGGAGCCCTGCGGTAGGTATATATCATACAGTGCGCTACATATTACTAATAAGACATCGTATAGAGTGGGAGCCCTGCGGTAGGTATATATCATACAGTGCGCTAAATATTACTAATAAACATCGTATAGAGTGTGAGCCCTGCGGTAGGTATATATCATACAGTGTGCTAAATATTACTAATAAACATCGTATAGAGTGTGAGCCCTGCGGTAGGTATATATCATACAGTGCGCTATATATTACTAATAACACATCGTATAGAGTGTAAGCCCTGCGGTAGGTATATATCATACAGTGCGCTAAATATTACTAATAACACATCGTATAGAGTGGGAGCCCTGCGGTAGGTATATATCATACAGTGCGCTAAATATTACTAATAACACATCGTATAGAGTGTGAGCCCTGCGGTAGGTATATATCATACAGTGCGCTAAATATTACTAATAACACATCGTATAGAGTGTGAGCCCTGCGGTAGGTATATATCATACAGTGCACTAAATATTACTAATAACACATCGTATAGAGTGTGAGCCCTGCGGTAGGTATATATCATACAGTGCGCTAAATATTACTAATAACACATCGTATAGAGTGTGAGCCCTGCGGTAGGTATATTTCATACAGTGCGCTAAATATTACTAATAACACATCGTATAGAGTGTGAGCCCTGCGGTAGGTATATATCATACAGTGCGCTAAATATTACTGATAACACATCGTATAGAGTGTGAGCCCTGCGGTAGGTATATATCATACAGTGCGCTAAATATTACTAATAAACATCGTATAGAGCGTGAGCCCTGCGGTAGGCATATATCATACAGTGCGCTAAATATTACTAATAACACATCGTATAGAGCGGGAGCCCTGCGGTAGGTATATATCATACAGTGCGCTAAATATTACTAATAACACATCGTATAGAAAGGGAGCCCTGCGGTAGGTATATATCATACAGTGCGCTAAATATTACCAATAAACATTGTATAGAGTGTGAGCCCTGCGGTAGGTATATATCATACAGTGCGCTAAATATTACTGATAACACATCGTATAGAGTGTGAGCCCTGCGGTAGGTATATATCATACAGTGCGCTAAATATTACTAATAACACATCGTATAGAGTGTGAGCCCTGCGGTAGGTATATATCATACAGTGCGCTAAATATTACTAATAACACATCGTATAGAGTGTGAGCCCTGCGGTAGGTATATATCATACAGTGCGCTAAATATTACTAATAAACATTGTATAGAGTGTGAGCCCTGCGGTAGGTATATATCATACAGTGCGCTAAATATTACTGATAACACATCGTATAGAGTGTGAGCCCTGCGGTAGGTATATATCATACAGTGCGCTAAATATTACTAATAACACATCGTATAGAGTGTTAGCCCTGCGGTAGGTATATATCATACAGTGCGCTAAATATTACTAATAAACATCGTATAGAGTGTGAGCCCTGCGGTAGGTATATATCATACAGTGCCCTAAATATTACTAATAAACATCGTATAGAGTGTGAGCCCTGCGTTAGGTATATATCATACAGTGCGCTAAATATTACTAATAACACATTGTATAGAGTGTGAGCCCTGCGGTAGGTATATATCATACAGTGCGCTAAATATTACTAATAACACATCGTATAGAGTGTGAGCCCTGCGGTAGGTATATATCATACAGTGCGCTAAATATTACTAATAAACATCGTATAGAGTGTGAGCCCTGCGGTAGGTATACATCATACAGTGCACTAAATATTACTAATAACACATCGTATAGAGTGGGAGCCCTGCGGTAGGTATATATCATACAGTGCGCTACATATTACTAATAAGACATCGTATAGAGTGGGAGCCCTGCGGTAGGTATATATCATACAGTGCGCTAAATATTACTAATAAACATCGTATAGAGTGTGAGCCCTGCGGTAGGTATATATCATACAGTGTGCTAAATATTACTAATAAACATTGTATAGAGTGTGAGCCCTGCGGTAGGTATATATCATACAGTGCGCTATATATTACTAATAACACATCGTATAGAGTGTAAGCCCTGCGGTAGGTATATATCATACAGTGCGCTAAATATTACTAATAACACATCGTATAGAGTGTGAGCCCTGCGGTAGGTATATATCATACAGTGCGCTAAATATTACTAATAAACATCGTATAGGATGTGAGCCCTGCGGTAGGTATATATATCATACAGTGCGCTAAATGTTACTAATAAACATCGTATAGAGTGTGAGCCCTGCGGTAGGTATATATCATGCAGTGCGATAAATATTTCTAATAAACATCGTATAGAGTGTGAGCCCTGCGGTAGGTATATATCATACAGTGCGCTAACTATTACTAATAACACATCGTATAGAGTGGGAGCCCTGCGGTAGGTATATATCATACAGTGCGCTAACTATTACTAATAACACATCATATAGAGTGGGAGCCCTGCGGTAGGTATATATCATACAGTGCGCTAAATAATACTAATAACACATCGTATAGAGTGGGAGCCCTGCGGTAGGTATATATCATACAGTGCGCTAAATATTACTAATAACACATCGTATAGAGTGGGAGCCCTGCGGTAGGTATATATCATACAGTGCGCTAAATATTACTAATAAACATCGTATAGAGTGTGAGCCCTGCGGTGGGTATATATCATACAGTGCGATAAATATTTCTAACAAACATCGTATAGAGTGTGAGCCCTGCGGTGGGTATATATCATACAGTGCGCTACATATTACTAATAACACATCGTATAGAGTGTGAGCCCTGCGGTAGGTATATATCATACAGTGCGCTAACTATTACTAATAACACATCGTATAGAGTGTGAGCCCTGCGGTAGGTATATATCATACAGTGCGCTAAATATTACTAATAACACATCGTATAGAGTGGGAGCCCTGCGGTAGGTATATATCATACAGTGCGCTAAATATTACTAATAAACATCGTATAGAGTGGGAGACCTGCGGTAGGTATATATCATACAGTGCGCTAAATATTACTAAGAACACATCGTATAGCGTGGAAGCCCTGCGGTAGGTATATATCATACAGTGCGCTAAATATTACTAATAACACATCGTATAGAGTGGGAGCCCTGCGGTAGGTATATATCATACAGTGCGCTAAATATTACTAATAAACATCGTATAGAGCGTGAGCCCTGTGGTAGGTATATATCATACAGTGCGCTAAATATTACTAACAAATCGTATAGAGTGTGAGCCCTGCAGTAGGTATATATCATACAGTGCGCTAAATATTACTAATAAACATCGTATAGAGCGTGAGCCCTGCGGTAGGTATATATCATACAGTGCACTAAATATTACTAACAAACATCATATAGAGTGTGAGCCCTGTGGTAGGTATATATCATACAGTGCGCTAAATATTACTAATAACACACCGTATAGAGTGTGAGCCCTGCGGTAGGTATATATCATACAGTGCGATAAATATTACTAATAAACATTATATAGAGTGTGAGCCCTGCGGTAGGTATATATCATACAGTGCGCTATATATTACTAATAAACATCGTATAGAGTGTGAGCCCTGTGGTAGGTATATATCATACAGTGCGATAAATATTACTAATAACACATCATATAGAGTGTGAGCCCTGCGGTAGTTATATATCAAACAGTGCGCTAAATATTACTAATAACACATCGTATAGAGTGTGAGCCCTGCGGTAGGTATATATCATACAGTGCACTAAATATTACTAACAAACATCATATAGAGTGTGAGCCCTGCGGTAGGTATATATCATACAGTGCGCTAAATATTACTAATAACACATCGTATAGAGTGTGAGCCCTGTGGTAGGTATATATCATACAATGCGCTAAATATTACTAATAAACATCGTATAGAGTGTGAGCCCTGTGGTAGGTATATATCATACAGTGCGCTAAATATTACTAATAACACATCGTATAGAGTGTGAGCCCTGCAGTAGGTATATATCATACAGTGCGCTAAATATTACTAATAACACATCGTATAGAGTGTGAGCCCTGCGGTAGGTATATATCATACAGTGCGCTAAATATTACTAATAACACATCGTATAGCGTGGAAGCCCTGCGGTAGGTATATATCATACAGTGCGCTAAATATTACTAATAACACATCGTATAGAGTGGGAGCCCTGCGGTAGGTATATATCATATAGTGCGCTAAATATTACTAATAAACATCGTATAGAGCGTGAGCCCTGTGGTAGGTATATATCATACAGTGCGCTAAATATTACTAATAAACATCGTATAGAGCGTGAGCCCTGTGGTAGGTATATATCATACAGTGCGCTAAATATTACTAATAACAAATCGTATAGAGTGTGAGCCCTGCAGTAGGTATATATCATACAGTGCGCTAAATATTACTAATAAACATCGTATAGAGCGTGAGCCCTGCGGTAGGTATATATCATACAGTGCGCTAAATATTACTAACAAACATCGTATAGAGTGTGAGCCCTGCGGTAGGTATATATCATACAGTGCGCTAAATATTACTAATAACACACCGTATAGAGTGTGAGCCCTGCGGTAGGTATATATCATACAGTGCGATAAATATTACTAATAAACATCGTATAGAGTGTGAGCCCTGCGGTAGGTATATATCATACAGTGCGCTATATATTACTAATAACACCACCACCAGTCGTCTTTATAATACCCCCCAGTCCTCTTTATAGTACACTACCAGTCCTCTTTATAATACCCCTCCAGTCCTCTTTATAGTACACTACCAGTCCTCTTTATTGTACCCCACCAGTCCTCTTTATAGTACACTACCAGTCCTCTTTATAATACACCACCAGTCCTCTTTATAGTACACTACCAGTCCTCTTTATTGTACCCCACCAGTCCTCTTTATAGTACACTACCAGTCCTCTTTATTGTACCCCACCAGTCCCCTTTATAGTACACTACCAGTCCTCTTTATAATACACCACCAGTCCTCTTTATTGTACCCCACCAGTCCTCTTTATAGTACATCACCAGTGCTCTTTATAGTACCCCACCAGTCCTCTTTATAGTACACCACTAGTCCCCTCTATAGTAAACCAGTCCTATTTATAATACACCACCAGTCCTCTTTATAGTACCCCACCAGTCCTCTTTATAGTACATCACCAGTCCTCTTTATAATACCCCACCAGTCCTCTTTATAGTACACCACCAGTCCTCTTTATAGTACACCACTAGTCCACTCTATAGTACATCAGTCCTCTTTATAGTACACCACCAGTCCTTTTTTTAGTACAACACCAGTCCTCTCTATAGTACACCACTAGTCCCCTTTATAGTATCCTACCAGTCCTCTTTATAGTACATCATCAGTACTCTTTATAGTGCCCCACCAGTCCTCTTTATAGTACCGCTCCAGTCCTCTTTATAGTACATCGCCAGTACTCTTTATAGTACCCCACCAGTCCTCTTTATAGTACACTACCAGTCCTCTTTATAGTACCCCAGCAGTCCTCTTTATAGTATACCACTAGTCCCCTCTATAGTATCCCACCAGTCCTCTTTATAGTACATCACCAGTCCCCTTTATAGTAGACCACCAGACCTCTTTATAGTAAACTACCAGTCCTCTTTATAGTACCCCACCAGTCCTCTTTATAGTACCCCAACAGTCTTCTTTATGGTACACTACCAGTCCTCTTTATATTACCTCTCCAGTCCTCTTTATAGTACACTACCAGTCCTCTTTATAGTACCCCAACAGTCCTCTTTATAGTACACCTCCAGTCCTCTTTATTGTACCCCACCAGTCCTCTTTATAATACCCCACCAGTCCTCTTTATAGTGCCCCACCAGTCCTCTTTATAGTACATCACCAGTACTCTTTATAGTACACCACCAATCCTCTTTATAGTACCCCACCAGTCCTCTATAATACTCCACCAGTCCTCTTTATAGTACCCCACCAGTCCTCTTTATTGTACCCCACCAGTCCTCTTTATAATACCCCACCAGTCCTCGTTATAGTGCCCCACCAGTCCTCTTTATAGTACATCACCAGTACTCTTTATAGTAAACCACCAGTCCTCTTTATAATACCCCACCAGTCCTCTTTATAGTACACCACCAGTCCTCTCTATAGTACACCACCAGTCCTCTTTATAGTACACCTCCAGTCCTCTTTATAATACCCCACCAGTCCTCTTTATTGTACCCCACCAGTCCTCTTTATAATACCCCACCAGTCCTCTTTATAGTGCCCCACCAGTCCTCTTTATAGTACATCACCAGTCCTCTTTATAATACCCCACCAGTCCTCTTTATAGTACACCACCAGTCCTCTTTATAGTACACCACTAGTCCACTCTATAGTACATCAGTCCTCTTTATAGTACACCACCAGTCCTTGTTTTAGTACAACACCAGTCCTCTCTATAGTACACCACTAGTCCCCTTTATAGTATCCTACCAGTCCTCTTTATAGTACATCATCAGTACTCTTTATAGTGCCCCACCAGTCCTCTTTATAGTACCCCTCCAGTCCTCTTTATAGTACATCACCAGTACTCTTTATAGTACCCCACCAGTCCTCTTTATAGTACACTACCAGTCCTCTTTATAGTACCCCAGCAGTCCTCTTTATAGTATACCACTAGTCCCCTCTATAGTATCCCACCAGTCCTCTTTATAGTACATCACCAGTCCCCTTTATAGTAGACCACCAGACCTCTTTATAGTAAACTACCAGTCCTCTTTATAGTACCCCACCAGTCCTCTTTATAGTACCTCAACAGTCTTCTTTATGGTACACTACCAGTCCTCTTTATATTACCTCTCCAGTCCTCTTTATAGTACACTACCAGTCCTCTTTATAGTACCCCAACAGTCCTCTTTATAGTACACCTCCAGTCCTCTTTATAGTACCCCAACAGTCCTCTTTATAGTACCCCACCACTCCTCTTTATAATACCCCACCAGTCCTCTTTATAGTATACCACCAGTCCTCTTTATAGTACACTACCAGTCCTCTTTATAGTACCCCAACAGTCCTCTTTATAGTACACCTCCAGTCCTCTTTATAGTACCCCAACAGTCCTCTTTATAGTACACCTCCAGTCCTCTTTATATTACACCAACAGTCCTCTTTATAGTACCCTATCAGTCCTCTTTATAGTACACTACCAGTCCTCTTTATAGTACATCACCAGTACTCTTTATAGTACACCACCAATCCTCTTTATAGTACCCCACCAGTCCTCTATAATACTCCACCAGTCCTCTTTATAGTACCCCACCAGTCCTCTTTATTGTACCCCACCAGTCCTCTTTATTGTACCCCACCAGTCCTCTTTATAATACCCCACCAGTCCTCTTTATAGTGCCCCACCAGTCCTCTTTATAGTACATCACCAGTACTCTTTATAGTAAACCACCAGTCCTCTTTATAATACCCCACCAGTCCTCTTTATAGTACACCACCAGTCCTCTCTATAGTACACCACCAGTCCTCTTTATAGTACACCTCCAGTCCTCTTTATAATACCCCACCAGTCCTCTTTATTGTACCCCACCAGTCCTCTTTATAATACCCCACCAGTCCTCTTTATAGTGCCCCACCAGTCCTCTTTATAGTACATCACCAGTCCTCTTTATAATACCCCACCAGTCCTCTTTATAGTACACCACCAGTCCTCTTTATAGTACACCACTAGTCCACTCTATAGTACATCAGTCCTCTTTATAGTACACCACCAGTCCTTTTTTTAGTACAACACCAGTCCTCTCTATAGTACACCACTAGTCCCCTTTATAGTATCCTACCAGTCCTCTTTATAGTACATCATCAGTACTCTTTATAGTGCCCCACCAGTCCTCTTTATAGTACCCCTCCAGTCCTCTTTATAGTACATCGCCAGTACTCTTTATAGTACCCCACCAGTCCTCTTTATAGTACACTACCAGTCCTCTTTATAGTACCCCAGCAGTCCTCTTTATAGTATACCACTAGTCCCCTCTATAGTATCCCACCAGTCCTCTTTATAGTACATCACCAGTCCCCTTTATAGTAGACCACCAGACCTCTTTATAGTAAACTACCAGTCCTCTTTATAGTACCCCACCAGTCCTCTTTATAGTACCCCAACAGTCTTCTTTATGGTACACTACCAGTCCTCTTTATATTACCTCTCCAGTCCTCTTTATAGTACACTACCAGTCCTCTTTATAGTACCCCAACAGTCCTCTTTATAGTACACCTCCAGTCCTCTTTATAGTACCCCAACAGTCCTCTTTATAGTACCCCACCACTCCTCTTTATAATACCCCACCAGTCCTCTTTATAGTATACCAGCAGTCCTCTTTATAGTACACTACCAGTCCTCTTTATAGTACCCCAACAGTCCTCTTTATAGTACACCTCCAGTCCTCTTTATAGTACCCCAACAGTCCTCTTTATAGTACACCTCCAGTCCTCTTTATATTACACCAACAGTCCTCTTTATAGTACCCTATCAGTCCTCTTTATAGTACACTACCAGTCCTCTTTAAAGTACCCCACCAGTCCTCTTTATAGTACCCCAACAGTCCTCTTTATAGTATACCACCAGTCCTCTTTATAGTACCCCAAGAGTCCTCTTTATAGAACACCTTCAGTCCTCTTTATAGTACCCCAACAGTCCTCTTTATAGTACACCTCCAGTCCTCTTTATATTACACCAACAGTCCTCTTTATAGTACACTACCAGTCCTCTTTAAAGTACCCCAACAGTCCTCTTTACAGTACCCCAACAGTCCTCTTTATAGTACACCAACAGTCCTCTTTATAGTACCCCACCAGTCCTCTTTATAGTACACTACCAGTCCTCTTTATAATACATCACCGGTCCTCTTTATAGGACCCCTCCAGTCCTCTTTATAGTACATCACCAGTTCCATTTATAGTACCCACCAGCCCTCTTTATAGTACTCACCAGTCCCCTTTATAGTATATCACCAGTTCCCTTTATAGTACCTCACCAGTCCTCTTTATAGTACATCACCAATCATTTTTATAGTACCTCACAAGTCCTCTTTATAGTACCCCACCAGTCCTCTTTATAGTACATCACCAGTCCTCTTTATAGTACACCACCAGTCCTCTTTATAGTACATCACCAGTCATTTTTATAGTATGTCACCAGTCCTCTTTATAGTTCACCACCAGTCCTCTTTATAGTGCACCACCAGTCCTCTTTATAGTTCACCACCAGTCCTCTTTATAGTACACTACCAGTCCTCTTTATAATACATCACCGGTCCTCTTTATAGGACCCCTCCAGTCCTCTTTATAGTACATCACCAGTTCCATTTATAGTACCCACCAGCCCTCTTTATAGTACTCACCAGTCCCCTTTATAGTATATCACCAGTTCCCTTTATAGTACCTCACCAGTCCTCTTTATAGTACATCACCAATCATTTTTATAGTACCTCACAAGTCCTCTTTATAGTACCCCACCAGTCCTCTTTATAGTACATCACCAGTCCTCTTTATAGTACACCACCAGTCCTCTTTATAGTACATCACCAGTCATTTTTATAGTATGTCACCAGTCCTCTTTATAGTTCACCACCAGTCCTCTTTATAGTGCACCACCAGTCATCTGTATAGTACCTCACCAGTCATCTGTATAGTACCTCACCAGTCCCCTTTATAGTACATCAGTCCTCTTTATAGTACATCACCAGTGCTCTTTATAGTACCCCACCAGATATAAAAGAATGCCGTTTGTGCCAATAAGGTGTGTTCGTTTGGAGCAAGCAGTCCCCGTGTGTCGTGTTTGCCTGGATGGTCTAAAGAGTCCACTCTGACTCCCATCCCCTAAAGGTGCACCGAGCAATTCACTCCTAGTTCTCGCTGTTCCTGACTTTGACTGATTCGCTTCTCGCTGCTGGACCTGGCTGCAGAGATCTGACAATTTTCCTGCTCAATGCGGTGTTGACTCGGAAGCGACCGCCTCGGAGTTAGTCGACGCATCTATTTCTCTGCTCAACCTGCCAGTATGACTGTTTTCATCGGGAGAGAGAATTCAGATACGGCGGCGCAGGACTTCCCAGCGTCTTGGATTCCCGTTATAGTGGCCTGTTATCCCCAAGAGTTGTCTGTGTTTATTTACTGATCATACCCTCTCCTCATGACAAGATTAGATTACTAATATGTAAGGGCAGAAAGTGAGATGTACTTGCAGATTTATACATACCCCTCACTGAGCCTGGAAAAATTCTGTGTACAGAGCTGCACTCAAACTGGTAACTGTAAATACACTAGACCTGGCGAGTAGATATTCAGCCCTGGTGGATATGTTATGTGTTGCAGTGGTGAGTAACTTTTCAGGTCTGGCTAGTAGGAAAGGACTTCAAATTATAAGCCCTGTATATATATATATACTAGCAATATGTGACAGCGTTGCCCGTCATTGTAGTAGGGTAAGTGTTATGTACAATTTTTGTTTGAAATGCTGTAGGTGACATGTTGAAGGTATTTTGTAAGAATTATTTGTGTTTGTTTGTATTGTACATTTCATTTAGTTGTATTGACTGATGTATTGTTTGTGTACTGTGTGAAGCAGAAAGAATCATATTGCACATAGACACACACAGATACAGTGACATATACAGACATTGATCATACATACACACGTACATACATGCATGTACACACACACACGCACACACACACATACATACAGATATTATTACGGTCCTGTAAGTGCCAGAGGGGTAGGCAAGGCATTGCTCATTGTGTTGCTTAATCCTCTGGCACTGAAAGGGTTACCCAGCTGTCCCAGTAGCGAGAGTCATGGAGTCCACAGTCCCTGAAGTGGACTCTGTACATGCACACTCAGAGGCTGCCAGACAACCGCCGGGCCGGCTCCCTGGCCAGGAAGACACCTCCTGCCCCAGGCCTCAGCCTAGAGCATTACTAGGGATGCAGCCCGGGCACCGAGAGCGGGAACTGAGGAGGGATGGTGTGTGTGGTTGGGGCAGGGATGGTGTGTGTGGTTGGAGCAGCTATAGTGCGGCATGTATATTTTTTGTGCCAGGGTAATTACACAATGCAGGTGTGTGACAGCAGGCAGAGAGCGGCGGTGAAGAAGCTTGTGTGTGAGAGTGTGTACTACAGAGTTGCCCCAGCATGGTCTGTCTCCAGCCCCTCAGCCACAGGTAATAGCCACATCCAGCTGCTGCTTGTAAAGAGCTCCTTGAAGGACCGCATGACTGGGCTGTTGCGGGGTGGAGTGTTGTGCTTCATGAAGTGGGAACATGAAGGATTTGGTACTGGGCCTGTCTGCCTCCGAGCTACATGAAGCAGCTGGGCTTCCTACAGCAGAAGCACATTGTGCACCAGGAGCCGAAAGCATTGTTGTGTTGTGGATACCAGAAATGAAGGTACACTGGAGCCGATCCCGCCCTCTCTTTGTTGGATCAGCTCATTGTGTGCCTCAGGTTGGTGGAGGGACCCCTGGGGATTCTGTATGTGTGTGGCTTTTGTGTGTGTGTGTGTGTGGCTTGTGCGTGTGTGCGGCGTGTGTGTGTGTGTGTGTGTGGCTTGTGTGCGAGTCTGTGGTGTAGGAGCAAGTGGCAGCCATTTTGTTTTTTCAGTCACTTGGATAGTGGTGGGCGGGCTGGATAGTGGGGGCAGACCAACTCCTTGAATGATTTAAATCACTCCTCCATTGAATCACCCAATGGGAACAGTAACTCCTTACTTAAGTTGAGGTAACATAGCAATATAACACACAGTGGCTCTTCAGTTGAGGCAGCGTAGCAATATGCTGAGGGATCAAATAGAAAGTGGTGTTTGAGGCTTGCCCTCTGTAACATACAGCAAAGCATCTCTGTCCCTTTAAGGAGAAAGGGCGGGAATCAGGAAGCAGAGGAGTGACAGTTGAGACAGTTAGTGAGGTGACTGAAGAGATGAAAAGAGTTAACTCTTTGAGTGCCAGAGGGGTACGCAACGCATTGCAAAGCAATGCGTTGCATACCCCTCTGGCACTGAAAGGGTTAAATAAGAGTTGCTCTTAAGTTTAAGTTATCTGTGGGAGGTGACACAGAGTGTATGGAGGGTTACAGTTATCTGTGGGAGGTGACACACAGTGTATGGAGGGTTACAGTTATCTGTGGGAGGTGACACACAGTGTATGGAGGGTTACAGTTATCTGTGGGAGGTGACACACAGTGTATGGAGGGTTACAGTTATCTGTGGGAAGTGACAGTGTATGGAGGGTTACAGTTATCTGTGGGAGGTGACACAGTGTGTATGGAGGGTTACAGTTATCTGTGGGAGGTGACACACAGTGTATGGAGGTTACAGTTATCTGTGGGAGGTGACACACAGTGTATGGAGGGTTACAGTTATCTGTGGGAAGTGACAGTGTATGGAGGGTTACAGTTATCTGTGGGAGGTGACACAGAGTGTATGGAGGGTGACAGTTATCTGTGGGAGGTGACACACAGTGTGTATGGAGGGTTACAGTTATCTGTGGGAGGTGACACAGTGTATGGAGGGTTACAGTTATCTGTGGGAGGTGACACAGAGTGTATGGAGGGTTACAGTTATCTGTGGGAGGTGACACAGAGTGTATGGAGGGTTACAGTTATCTGTGGGAGGTGACACAGAGTGTATGGAGGGTTACAGTTATCTGTGGGAGGTGACACACAGTGTGTATGGAGGGTTACAGTTATCTGTGGGAGGTGACACAGTGTGTATGGAGGATTACAGTTATCTGTGGGAGGTGACACAGTGTGTATGGAGGGTTACAGTTATCTGTGGGAGGTGACACACAGTGTGTATGGAGGGTTACAGTTATCTGTGGGAGGTGACACAGTGTGTATGGAGGATTACAGTTATCTGTGGGAGGTGACACAGTGTGTATGGAGGGTTACAGTTATCTGTGGGAGGTGACACAGTGTGTATGGAGGGTTACAGTTATCTGTGGGAGGTGACACAGAGTGTATGGAGGGTTACAGTTATCTGTGGGAAGTGACACAGTGTATAGAGGGTTACAGTTATCTGTGGGAGGTGACACAGTGTGTATGGAGGTTACAGTTATCTGTGGGAGGTGACACAGAGTGTATGGAGGGTTACAGTTATCTGTGGTAGGTGACACACAGTGTGTATGGAGGGTTACAGTTATCTGTGGGAGGTGACACACAGTGTATGGAGGGTTACAGTTATCTGTGGGAGGTGACACACAGTGTATGGAGGGTTACAGTTATCTGTGGGAGGTGACACAGTGTGTATGGAGGTTACAGTTATCTGTGGGAGGTGACACACAGTGTATGGAGGGTTACAGTTATCTGTGGGAGGTGACACAGAGTGTATGGAGGTTACAGTTATCTGTGGGAGGTGACACACAGTGTATGGAGGGTTACAGTTATCTGTGGGAGGTGACAGTGTATGGAGGGTTACAGTTATCTGTGGGAGGTGACACAGAGTGTATGGAGGGTTACAGTTATCTGTGGGAGGTGACACAGTGTGTATGGAGGGTTACAGTTATCTGTGGGAGGTGACACAGTGTGTATGGAGGGTTACAGTTATCTGTGGGAGGTGACACAGAGTGTATGGAGGGTTACAGTTATCTGTGGGAGGTGACACATAGTGTATGGAGGGTTACAGTTATCTGTGGGAGGTGACACAGTGTGTATGGAGGGTTACACTTATCTGTGGGAGGTGACACAGTGTGTATGGAGGGTTACAGTTATCTGTGGGAGGTGACACACAGTGTATGGAGGGTTACAGTTATCTGTGGGAGGTGACACAGAGTGTATGGAGGGTTACAGTTATCTGTGGGAGGTGACACATAGTGTATGGAGGGTTACAGTTATCTGTGGGAGGTGACACAGTGTATGGAGGGTTACAGTTATCTGTGGGAGGTGACACAGTGTATGGAGGGTTACAGTTATCTGTGGGAGGTGACACACAGTGTGTATGGAGGGTTACAGTTATCTGTGGGAGGTGACACACAGTGTATGGAGGGTTACAGTTATCTGTGGGAGGTGACACACAGTGTATAGAGGGTTACAGTTATCTGTGGGAGGTGACACAGTGTGTATGGAGGTTACAGTTATCTGTGGGAGGTGACACAGTGTATGGAGGGTTACAGTTATCTGTGGGAGGTGACACAGTGTGTATGGAGGGTTACAGTTATCTGTGGGAGGTGACACACAGTGTGTATGGAGGGTTACAGTTATCTGTGGGAGGTGACACACAGTGTGTATGGAGGGTTACAGTTATCTGTGGGAGGTGACACAGTGTTTGGAGGGTTACAGTTATCTGTGGGAGGTGACACAGAGTGTATGGAGGGTTACAGTTATCTGTGGGAGGTGACACAGTGTATGGAGGGTTACAGTTATCTGTGGGAGGTGACACAGTGTGTATGGAGGGTTACAGTTATCTGTGGGAGGTGACACAGTGTGTATGGAGGTTACAGTTATCTGTGGGAGGTGACACACAGTGTGTATGGAGGGTTACAGTTATCTGTGGGAGGTGACACAGTGTGTATGGAGGGTTACAGTTATCTGTGGGAGGTGATACAGTGTGTATGGAGGGTTACAGTTATCTGTGGGAGGTGACACAGTGTATGGAGGGTTACAGTTATCTGTGGGAGGTGACAGTGTATGGAGGGTTACAGTTATCTGTGGGAGGTGACACAGAGTGTATGGAGGGTTACAGTTATCTTTGGGAGGTGACACAGTGTATGGAGGGTTACAGTTATCTGTGGGAGGTGACACAGTGTGTATGGAGGTTACAGTTATCTGTGGGAGGTGACACACAGTGTGTATGGAGGGTTACAGTTATCTGTGGGAGGTGACACAGTGTGTATGGAGGGTTACAGTTATCTGTGGGAGGTGATACAGTGTGTATGGAGGGTTACAGTTATCTGTGGGAGGTGACACAGTGTATGGAGGGTTACAGTTATCTGTGGGAGGTGACAGTGTATGGAGGGTTACAGTTATCTGTGGGAGGTGACACAGAGTGTATGGAGGGTTACAGTTATCTTTGGGAGGTGACACAGTGTATGGAGGGTTACAGTTATCTGTGGGAGGTGACACAGTGTGTATGGAGGTTACAGTTATCTGTGGGAGGTGACACACAGTGTGTATGGAGGGTTACAGTTATCTGTGGGAGGTGACACAGTGTGTATGGAGGGTTACAGTTATCTGTGGGAGGTGATACAGTGTGTATGGAGGGTTACAGTTATCTGTGGGAGGTGACACAGTGTATGGAGGGTTACAGTTATCTGTGGGAGGTGACAGTGTATGGAGGGTTACAGTTATCTGTGGGAGGTGACACAGAGTGTATGGAGGGTTACAGTTATCTTTGGGAGGTGACACAGTGTATGGAGGGTTACAGTTATCTGTGGGAGGTGACACAGTGTATGGAGGGTTACAGTTATCTGTGAGAGGTGACACAGAGTGTATGGAGGGTTACAGTTATCTGTGGGAGGTGACACACAGTGTATGGAGGGTTACAGTTATCTGTGGGAGGTGACACAGTGTGTATGGAGGGTTACAGTTATCTGTGGGAGGTGACACAGTGTGTATGGAGGGTTACAGTTATCTGTGGGAGGTGACACAGTGTGTATGGAGGGTTACAGTTATCTGTGGGAGGTGACACAGAGTGTATGGAGGGTTACAGTTATCTGTGGGAGGTGACACACAGTGTATGGAGGGTTACAGTTATCTGTGGGAGGTGACACAGTGTGTATGGAGGGTTACAGTTATCTGTGGGAGGTGACACAGAGTGTATGGAGGGTTACAGTTATCTGTGGGAGGTGACACAGAGTGTATGGAGGGTTACAGTTATCTGTGGGAGGTGACACAGTGTGTATGGAGGTTACAGTTATCTGTGCGAGGTGACACAGTGTATGGAGGGTTACAGTTATCTGTGGGAGGTGACACAGTGTATGGAGGGTTACAGTTATCTGTGGGAGGTGACACAGAGTGTATGGAGGGTTACAGTTATCTGTGGGAGGTGACACACAGTGTATGGAGGGTTACAGTTATCTGTGGGAGGTGACAGTGTATGGAGGGTTACAGTTATCTGTGGGAGGTGACAGTGTATGGAGGGTTACAGTTATCTGTGGGAGGTGACACAGAGTGTATGGAGGGTTACAGTTATCTGTGGGAGGTGACACAGAGTGTATGGAGGGTTACAGTTATCTGTGGGAGGTGACACAGTGTATGGAGGGTTACAGTTATCTGTGGGAGGTGACACAGAGTGTATGGAGGGTTACAATTATCTGTGGGAGGTGACACACAGTGTATGGAGGGTTACAGTTATCTGTGGGAGGTGACACAGTGTATGGAGGGTTACAGGTATCTGTGGGAGGTGACACACAGTGTATGGAGGGTTACAGTTATCTGTGAGAGGTGACACAGTGTGTATGGAGGGTTACAGTTATCTGTGGGAGGTGACACAGAGTGTATGGAGGGTTACAGTTATCTGTGGGAGGTGACACAGAGTGTATGGAGGGTTACAGTTATCTGTGGGAGGTGACACAGTGTGTATGGAGGGTTACAGTTATCTGTGGGAGGTGATACAGTGTGTATGGAGGGTTACAGTTATCTGTGGGAGGTGACACAGTGTATGGAGGGTTACAGTTATCTGTGGGAGGTGACAGTGTATGGAGGGTTACAGTTATCTGTGGGAGGTGACACAGAGTGTATGGAGGGTTACAGTTATCTTTGGGAGGTGACACAGTGTATGGAGGGTTACAGTTATCTGTGGGAGGTGACACAGTGTATGGAGGGTTACAGTTATCTGTGAGAGGTGACACAGAGTGTATGGAGGGTTACAGTTATCTGTGGGAGGTGAAACACAGTGTATGGAGGGTTACAGTTATCTGTGGGAGGTGACACAGTGTGTATGGAGGGTTACAGTTATCTGTGGGAGGTGACACAGTGTGTATGGAGGGTTACAGTTATCTGTGGGAGGTGACACAGTGTGTATGGAGGGTTACAGTTATCTGTGGGAGGTGACACAGAGTGTATGGAGGGTTACAGTTATCTGTGGGAGGTGACACACAGTGTATGGAGGGTTACAGTTATCTGTGGGAGGTGACACAGTGTGTATGGAGGGTTACAGTTATCTGTGGGAGGTGATACAGTGTGTATGGAGGGTTACAGTTATCTGTGGGAGGTGACACAGTGTATGGAGGGTTACAGTTATCTGTGGGAGGTGACAGTGTATGGAGGGTTACAGTTATCTGTGGGAGGTGACACACAGTGTATGGAGGGTTACAGTTATCTGTGGGAGGTGACACAGTGTGTATGGATGGTTACAGTTATCTGTGGGAGGTGACACAGTGTGTATGGAGGGTTACAGTTATCTGTGGGAGGTGACACAGAGTGTATGGAGGTTACAGTTATCTGTGGGAGGTGACACAGTGTGTATGGAGGGTTACAGTTATCTGTGGGAGGTGACACAGTGTGTATGGAGGGTTACAGTTATCTGTGGGAGGTGACACAGTGTGTATGGAGGGTTACAGTTATCTGTGGGAGGTGACACAGTGTGTATGGAGGGTTACAGTTATCTGTGGGAGGTGACACAGAGTGTATGGAGAGTTACATTTATCTGTGGGAGGTGACACACAGTGTATGGAGGGTAACAGTTATCTGTGGGAGGTGACACAGTGTGTATGGAGGGTTACAGTTATCTGTGGGAGGTGATACAGTGTGTATGGAGGGTTACAGTTATCTGTGGGAGGTGACACAGTGTATGGAGGGTTACAGTTATCTGTGGGAGGTGACAGTGTATGGAGGGTTACAGTTATCTGTGGGAGGTGACACACAGTGTATGGAGGGTTACAGTTATCTGTGGGAGGTGACACAGTGTGTATGGAGGTTACAGTTATCTGTGGGAGGTGACACACAGTGTGTATGGAGGGTTACAGTTATCTGTGGGAGGTGACACAGAGTGTATGGAGGTTACAGTTATCTGTGGGAGGTGACACAGTGTGTATGGAGGGTTACAGTTATCTGTGGGAGGTGACACAGTGTGTATGGAGGGTTACAGTTATCTGTGGGAGGTGACACAGAGTGTATGGAGGGTTACAGTTATCTGTGGGAGGTGACACACAGTGTATGGAGGGTTACAGTTATCTGTGGGAGGTGACACAGTGTGTATGGAGGGTTACAGTTATCTGTGGGAGGTGACACACAGTGTATGGAGGGTTACAGTTATCTGTGGGAGGTGGCACAGTGTGTATGGAGGGTTACAGTTATCTGTGGGAGGTGACACAGAGTGTATGGAGGGTTACAGTTATCTGTGGGAGGTGACACAGTGTGTATGGAGGGTTACAGTTATCTGTGGGAGGTGACACAGAGTGTATGGAGGGTTACAGTTATCTGTGGGAGGTGACACAGAGTGTATGGAGGGTTACAGTTATCTGTGGGAGGTGACACAGTGTGTATGGAGGGTTACAGTTATCTGTGGGAGGTGACACAGTGTATGGAGGGTTACAGTTATCTGTGGGAGGTGACACAGTGTGTATGGAGGGTTACAGTTATCTGTGGGAGGTGACACAGAGTGTATGGAGGGTTACAGTTATCTGTGGGAGGTGACACAGTGTGTATGGAGGGTTACAGTTATCTGTGGGAGGTGACACAGTGTGTATGGAGGTTACAGTTATCTGTGGGAGGTGACACAGTGTGTATGGAGGGTTACAGTTATCTGTGGGAGGTGACACAGAGTGTATGGAGGGTTACAGTTATCTGTGGGAGGTGACACAGTGTGTATGGAGGGTTACAGTTATCTGTGGGAGGTGACACAGTGTGTATGGAGGTTACAGTTATCTGTGCGAGGTGACACAGTGTATGGAGGGTTACAGTTATCTGTGGGAGGTGACACAGTGTATGGAGGGTTACAGTTATCTGTGGGAGGTGACACAGAGTGTATGGAGGGTTACAGTTATCTGTGGGAGGTGACACACAGTGTATGGAGGGTTACAGTTATCTGTGGGAGGTGACAGTGTATGGAGGGTTACAGTTATCTGTGGGAGGTGACAGTGTATGGAGGGTTACAGTTATCTGTGGGAGGTGACACAGAGTGTATGGAGGGTTACAGTTATCTGTGGGAGGTGACACAGAGTGTATGGAGGGTTACAGTTATCTGTGGGAGGTGACACAGTGTATGGAGGGTTACAGTTATCTGTGGGAGGTGACACAGAGTGTATGGAGGGTTACAATTATCTGTGGGAGGTGACACACAGTGTATGGAGGGTTACAGTTATCTGTGGGAGGTGACACAGTGTATGGAGGGTTACAGGTATCTGTGGGAGGTGACACACAGTGTATGGAGGGTTACAGTTATCTGTGAGAGGTGACACAGTGTGTATGGAGGGTTACAGTTATCTGTGGGAGGTGACACAGAGTGTATGGAGGGTTACAGTTATCTGTGGGAGGTGACACAGAGTGTATGGAGGGTTACAGTTATCTGTGGGAGGTGACACAGAGTGTATGGAGGGTTACAATTATCTGTGGGAGGTGACACACAGTGTATGGAGGGTTACAGTTATCTGTGGGAGGTGACACAGTGTATGGAGGGTTACAGGTATCTGTGGGAGGTGACACAGGGTGTATGGAGGGTTACAGTTACCTGTGGGAGGTGACACAGTGTGTATGGAGGGTTACAGTTATCTGTGGGAGGTGACACAGTGTGTATGGAGGGTTACAGTTATGTGTGGGAGGTGACACACAATGTGTATGGAGGGTTACAGTTATCTGTGGGAGGTGACACAGAGTGTATGGGGGGTTACAGTTATCTGTGGGAGGTGACACAGTGTGTATGGAGGGTTACAATTATCTGTGGGAGGTGACACAGTGTGTATGGAGGGTTACAGTTATCTGTGGGCGATGACACGGAGTGTATGGAGGGCTACAGTTATCTGTGGGAGGTGACACATAGTGTATGGAGGGTTACAATTATCTGTGGGAGGTGACACAGTGTATGGAGGGTTACAGTTATCTGTGGGAGGTGACACAGAGTGTATGGAGGGTTACAATTATCTGTGGGAGGTGACACAGTGTGTATGGAGGGTTACAGTTATCTGTGGGAGGTGACACAGAGTGTATGGAGGGTTACAGTTATCTGTGGGAGGTGACACAGAGTGTATGGAGGGTTACAGTTATCTGTGGGAGGTGACACAGTGTATGGAGGGTTACAATTATCTGTGGGAGGTGACACAGTGTATGGAGGGTTACAGTTATCTGTGGGAGGTGACACAGAGTGTATGGAGGGTTACAATTATCTGTGGGAGGTGACACACAGTGTATGTAGGGTTACAATTATCTGTGGGAGGTGAAACAGTGTGTTTGTGGGGTCATGATCCTGAGTGAGAGTGTGAGTGGACCAGGATAAGTTATTGATATCCCCTACTTCAGGAGCGAGTGGCAGCTATATTTTTTTGCCAGTTGGATAGTGGTGGGCGGGCTGCAGGGGGCGGGCCAACTCCCTGTATGATAAACACGCCCCCATTGAATCATCCAATGGGAGCAGTAATGTCCCCATTGAATCACCCAATGGGAGTTGTGTCTCCTAATGAGACATAATTATGTAATGAGGAATTCTGTTCAGTGTGTGTTTGTTTTCTGAGGAGACATAAATTATGTTCTGTGTTTAAGGTACCAAAAATTATGCAATTAGGCTTATTCTGTTATATATATATATATAGAAGACTAAAGATATAATTATTATTATTATTCACTTGTGACAGCAGCTCCCTCTAGTGGCACTTTATGGTTATTGCCTTTGGTCTCTGGTGGTAACAGCTGCTCCATGAGTAATCGGATCTCCGCTCTCTCCTTTCTCCCTAGCAGGGGGTCTATGTAAGAGGCAGTGTGGAAGGCAGGGAATCCGATACATGCCTATTGTGTTATTAATGTCATTTCATCAATCATTAATGCCTTTATGTATTCATGAATAATTGAATGTAATTCCTGCCCAGTGTACTGTACAGAGAGGAAATTAGCTACAAATAAGCAAAAGTACAATTTTCTACGTGATAATTCAGAGACGGACAGTGAGCGATACAGTACACGTGTCCAGTGACTGGGGCACAACAGAACCCGTGTACTGGGATAATTCCCTTCCCTCTACCTCTCATTCCTCATTCTACCATTCATCTACATAAACATCTCTATATTACAGCTCATGCCACTATACCTACCAACTTGTCATATGGCCGGTGAGGGACACTGATGTTTTACTTGACATTTCTGGTGCTGTGGCTGGTGGGTGAGGTATTAATAAAAATATTTAGGTTATTTCATGACCTACTGACACCTCTTCATGTGACTAAATAAATCATTTTGAGAAAGACCAAAGTATTTTATTTGCATTTATTAGTAATTAATTTACACATATACTGAGGTTTATACAAACAATAATGTGACTTTTATCCCCGTGAGCAGAACCTGAAACAATTGGAAGCATGCTTATGAAGGTATGAATGGTTAATTTCTGTCGTTATATTACAGATGAAAATGGATAAAAGGAAAAAGTGAAGCCAGTGGTTAAGAGTTAAAGGAGCAGTAAACTTTTTTATGAAAACACATATTTTATAGATCATTTCCTGCTGAATAAAACAAGGTCACTCCCATCGCTGTCCGATATTTTATTCAAATTTATAGCAGTTCAAATAATCAGGAAGTGAATTTACTGTGTTTACTCATACCTCCCAAATGTCCCTCTTTTAGGCCCAAATCCCTCTGTCCCTCTTTCCCACCCTGATGTCCCTCTTTTTAGGAGATCAGGCTGGTGAGGTGTATATATATGTGTATGATACTGCTCTACAGCAATAAAACTCACATTATTGTTTGTTTAAACGTCAGTATCTGTGTTTATAAAGTAAATAAAATACTTTGGAGGAGTCAATAGGTCATGAAATAGCCTAAAACTTCTCTGTAGTACCCTGCCTACCAGCCACGCCCCCATTAACACTGACTAAAACACAAGTGTCTCTCTTTGACAATTTGAAATGTTGGGAGGTATGGTTTACTTCTTGATAGTTCTGACAGGAAGTGAATTTACTGTGTTTACTTCCTGATAGTTCTAACTAACAGGAAGTGAATTTACTGTGTGTTTACTTCCTGATAGTTCTAACTGACAGGAAGTGAATTTACTGTGTTTACTTCCTGATAGTTCTAACTGACAGGAAGTGAATTTACTGTGTTTACTTCCTGGAAGTTCTAACTAGGGTTACCACCCAGCCGGTATTTTACTGGCAGGCCGGTAAAAAATTGGCTTCTGTCCAATGTTAAGTCTATGGACAGAATGCCATGGCCAGTATTTTTTGTAAGAAAAGATGGCAACCCTAGTTCTAACTGACAAGAAATGAATGTAGTGTGTTTACTTCCTGATAGTTCTAACTGACAGGAAGTGCATTTACTGTGTTTACTTCCTGAAAGTTCTAACTGACAGGAAGTGAATTTACTGTGTTTACTTCCTGGTAGTTCTAACTGACAAGAAGTGAATTTACTGTGTGTTTACTTCCTGTGAGTTCTAACTGACAGGAAGTGAATTTGCTGTGTTTACTTCCTGGTAGTTCTAACTGACAGGAAGTGAATGTACTGTGTTTACTTCCTGATAGTTCTAACTGACAGGAAGTGAATTTACTGTGTGTTTACTTCCTGTGAGTTCTAACTGACAGGAAGTGAATTTGCTGTGTTTACTTCCTGGTAGTTCTAACTGACAGGAAGTGAATGTACTGTGTTTACTTCCTGATAGTTCTAACTGACAGGAAGTGAATTTACTGTGTTTACTTCCTGGAAGTTCTAACTGACAGTAAGTGAATTTACTGTGTTTACTTCCTGATAGTTCTAACTGACAGGAAGTGAATTTACTGTGTTTACTTCCTGATAGTTCTAACTGACAGGAAGTGAATATACTGTGTTTACTTCCTGGAAGTTCTGACAGGAAGTGAATTTACTGTGTTTACTTCCTCGTAGTTCTAACTGACAGGAAGTGAATTTACTGTGTTTACTTCCTGATAGTTCTAACTGACAGGAAGTGACTCAGCAGTTTCTATCACATTCTATGGAGAACTGTATGTCTGTATGACTTTTCTGATTTTCCTCTCCATTAGAATCTAACAGGAAATCTAGTTAGAATTTGACCAATAGAGGGCACTGCTAATGTAAAAAACCATGGGTTTAAACTGTAATAACTCTGGAAATATAAATCTCTCGGCAGTGGGATTACCATTATTTTACTCAATAGGAAAATCCCTACAATATATATTTTTTCATAAAAAAAGTTTACTGCTCCTTTAAAATTCCCATAGTCCCATAAAGGGACGGGAGTCTGTAGGAGCCTTCTCTTACCCTTGTTCAGATGAAGCATGTTTTATATGTAAGAAGATGATTTGCAGTAAAATGTACATGTTACCAGCACAGAGGATCGAAGTGGAATATTCAGAGAATTAAAATTGTAGGAGAAAGAACTTTCAGTTCATTGTTCCGATATCAATTTAAAGGGATCGTGATAAAGAATATACATAAAAAATATATATCGACACTCATAATTCTGAGGCTGCTTTATTACTCACGAGACTGAAATTTTTTTTATTTTTTTCTTCTTTCTTTTCTGGATGCTATTTTTATGAAATATTTTTATGTTTTTCATTTTTTGAGATGATCGTCTTTAGTGTGTTATACGGTGAGGATCTTCTTCTGGATTCCCTATATAAGGTTTCTCTTGCAGGCAATATATCACAGGATAGCGACTGTGCGAGACTGGAGACGAGATTACACTGATTATTGCAATACAGAGCCTACCGGAGCCGGACGAAGTAGGCAGAGGGGGCATGACAAAGCCAGTCAGGAAGAGGAGGAAGTGACGTGGGCAGGAGCTTTCGGTCACAAGGGATTGTGGTCCCGCGGTCATCTTCAGTTTGGAGCGGCACGCGAGCAGTTCTCACCCACCCGCCTGCCCCTGCTGCGTGCTTTTTGGGCCACTGGGGTGTAGTCCTTTCGGTGCAAGGGGTGTTGAGCATGTGGTGGTATGGGCCCACTGGTAGTCAGTTTTTGCTGGCAGTCTTTGTCACAGCTTGGTGGGTGCTTGCTGGGCAAGCCAGGTGGTTGTGGTGATGGTACGGGTTTAAGACTCTTGGGCATGGGGCCCAAGGGGCAGGAAATTACGGCTGGTGGGCTATTACTTGCCACATTCAAATAGGGCAGGGTTGGATGGTGGCATGGCCCCCAGTCAAGTAGTGTGACGTTCTGACAAGCACTAAGATATTATGTTTGTTATGGTAAGGTATAGGTTATATTGATGTTATTTATTACGTATGTTGTTTATGAAAGTTAAGTTAATGATACTTATGTTAGTATATGCTGTGGCCTTTTTGACCCATCCAGAAAGCCTCTGTGGTGTTTTATTAAGGGGGGGTGAAGGAGGTATAGAGACCGGGATGACGGTGCGCTTGTCATGGTCTCCAATCACATGGATACTTTAAATCTAATGTAAAAGGTTATTTCTCACACACGCCTTCATGGTGGTGGATTTTAGAAATCAGGTTTCGTAGCTGACAAGTTGGGACAGGAACAGCACGGATTGAGGTTTTTGTGCTTCCGATCGGACAGTCCTAAGAGTGGATGGACATTTGTTGGATGTGTTATTGATGACAAACTATCGTGTTTTCTCTGATTATTACGTGTTTATCCAGCTTGGTCCGAACTTTTGGGCAACCGTCTGGGGAAGGGATATTGATAGACTTTGCTGTCTATCATCCACATTCAGTGAACACCTTGTGGTTTTATGTATGTTTGTTTTATTTAAGTTCAGAGATTTTTTATTAGACTTTTTTTTTTACATACTATTATTAAAATCTGTTTTGATTATCAGATACAAGTCTCTAGACCATATATTACCGTGGGTTATATCCTCTGTCTAAATAGGAAAGTGGAGAGCTAATCTTTATGTATTTATTAAATCTTGATACAATAATATACACACCACACAGTCCGATCTCCTAAACACAGGGACACCAGAGTGATACACTTATATATACGCACCACACAGTTGATCTCCTAAACACAGAGACACCAGAGTGATACACTTATATACACACCACACAGTCTGATCTCCAACACACAGGGACACCAGGGTGATACACTTATATACACACCACACAGTCTGATCTCCTAAACACAGGGACACCAGGGTGATACACTTATATAAACACCACACAGTCTGATCTCATAAACACAGGTACACCAGAGTGATACACTTATATACACACCACACAGTCTGATCTCCTAAACTCAGGGACACCAGGGTGATACACTTATATACACACCACACAGTCTGATCTCCTAAACACAGGGACACCAGGGTGATACACTTCTATACGCACCACACAGTTGATCTCCTAAACACAGAGATACCAGAGTGATACACTTATATACACACCACACAGTCTGATCTCCTAAACACAGGGACACCAGGGTGATACACTTATATACACACCACACAGTTTGATCTCCTACACACAAGGACACCAGGGTGATACACTTATATACACACCACACAGTCTGATCTCCTAAACACAGGGACACCAGGGTGATACTCTGATATACACACCACACAGTGTGTACCATCATGTATCTAGATATCTGTACCGGTGTATCACTGTGTGTATCATCATGTATCTAGATATCTGTACCGGTGTATCGCTGTGTGTACAATCATGTATCTAGATATCTGTATCGGTATATCACTGTGTGTACCATCATGCATCTAGATATCTGTACCGGTGTATCGCTGTGTGTACAATCATGTATCTAGATATCTGTATCGGTATATCACTTTGTGTACCATCATGTACCATCATGTACCGGTGTATCGCTGTGTGTACCATCATGTATCTAGATATGTGTACCGGTGTACCATCATGTATCTAGATATGTGTACCGGTGTATCACTTCAACTATAAGGATACAGGGCCTTATCTAGATATCTACACACATCTAGATATCTGTACCGGTATATCACTGTGTGTACAATCCTGTATCTAGATATCTGTACTGGTGTATCGCTGTGTGTACCATCATGTATCTAGATATCTGTACCGGTGTATCACTGTGTGTACAATCCTGTATCTAGATATCTGTACCGGTGTATTGCTGTGTGTACCATCATGTATCTAGATATCTGTATCGGTGTATCGCTGTGTGTACCATCATGTATCTAGATAGCTGTACCGGTGTATCGCTGTGTGTACCATCATGTATCTAGATATCTGTATCGGTGTATCGCTGTGTGTACCATCATGTATCTAGATATCTGTACCGGTGTATCACTGTGTGTACAATCCTGTATCTAGATATCTGTACTGGTGTATTGCTGTGTGTACCATCATATATCTAGATATCTGTATCGGTGTATCGCTGTGTGTACTATCAAGTATCTAGATATCTGTATCAGTATATCTCTGTGTGTACAATCATGTATCTAGATATCTGTACCGCTGTATCGCTGTGCGTACCATCATGTATCTAGATATCTGTACCGGTGTATCTCTGTGTGTACAATCATGTATCTAGATATCTGTACCGGTATATCACTGTGCGTCCCATCACGTATCTAGATATCTGTATCGGTGTATCACTGTGTGTACCATCACGTATCTAGATATCTGTACCGATGTATCGCTGTGCGTACCATCATGTATCTAGATATCTGTACCGGTGTATCGCTGTGCGTACCATCATGTATCTAGATATCTGTACCGGTATATTGCTGTGTGTACAATCATGTATCTAGATATCTGTACCGGTGTATCGCTGTGTGTACCATCATGTATCTAGATATCTGTATCGGTGTATCACTGTGCGTCCCATCACGTATCTAGATATCTGTATCGGTGTATCACTGTGTGTACCATCACGTATCTAGATATCTGTACCGATGTATCGCTGTGCGTACCATCATGTATCTAGATATCTGTACCGGTGTATCGCTGTGCGTACCATCATGTATCTAGATATCTGTACCGGTATATTGCTGTGTGTACCATCATGTATCTAGATATCTGTACCGGTGTATCACTGTGTGTACAATCATGTATCTAGATATCTGTACCGGTGTATCGCTGTGTGTACCATCATGTATCTAGATATCTGTACCGGTGTATCACTGTGTGTACAATCATGTATCTAGATATCTGTACCGGTGTATCGCTGTGTGTACCATCATGTATCTAGATATCTGTACCGGTGTATCGCTGTGTGTACCACGTCTGTATAGTGGTAACAGAGTGATTGAAGGAGTACAGTTGGTATCTGGGGAGAGGAGACTCTGGACTGAAGAGCTGACCATCTAGAGAGCTTTGATCACTGTTCTATATCTCAGTCTTGTCTTTCTGTATCTGCAGGGCTGTGATACCCACCTCATGTTGGGTACGTGACCACACCCTGGCACTCCTTGTGAGAACACACTGGACTCTCTACAGCGCCCCTTCCCTTCACCATGGAAGCTGCTCCCCTCTGTATCCTGGATCATCTGTAACCTGCCAAAAACTCAGCCTGAGCCCCCCCCCCCCAAGCTGAAGGTGAGACGGCGCCAGCAGTGGCCATGTCTGGTTGTATGGGCGCTGTGTGTCTGCTTTGGGACAGCCGCAGTGTGTGTGTGTGAGCAGGAGGTGCAGGGGGTGTGTGAGCAGGAGGTGCAGGGTATGTGAGCAGGAGGTGCAGGGGGTGTAGTGTGTGGTGTGTGTACAGGAGGTGTAGTGTATGGTGTGTGTACAGGAGATGCTTTGTGTGTGTGTTCAGTGTGTGGTGTGTATACAGGAGGTGTAGTGTATGGTGTGTGTACAGGAGATGCATTGTTTGTGTGTCAGTGTGTGGTATGTGTGCAGGAGGTGTAGTGTATGGTGGGTGTACAGGAGGTGTATTGTGTGTGTTCAGTGTGTGGTGTGTGTACAGGAGGTGTAGTGTATGGTGTGTGTACAGGAGATGCATTGTTTGTGTGTCAGTGTGTGGTATGTGTGCAGGAGGTGTAGTGTATGGTGGGTGTACAGGAGGTGTATTGTGTGTGTTCAGTGTGTGGTGTGTGTACAGGAGGTGTAGTGTGTGGTGTGTGTACAGGAGGTGTAGTGTATGGTGTGTGTACAGGAGATGCATTGTTTGTGTGTCAGTGTGTGGTATGTGTGCAGGAGGTGTAGTGTATGGTGGGTGTACAGGAGGTGCAGTGAGTGTGTGAACAGGAGTTGTAGTGTGAGCTCACGCTGTGTACTGTAGAGGTCAGTTGTCCATCTCTCCTCAGACCCTGCGTTGCTGACCATGGTCTTCTGGTCTTGGCTCCTGTTTCCTGCCTTGTGTTGGGTCTTCTTTCTGCATCAGACGTCTGCTCAAGGTGAGGACGTACTCACTCTTCACTCACACTCACTACTGTCACATTGGTGATCGGAGGCTTGTGTTACTAGCACCCTGAGATGACCCTCACACTATATTATCACTACAAGTCTGACCTCAGAATCTCAGGGATCAAATTCTACACTCACTCACCATTATCCACACAAGGGAGATGTGTAACACTTACATGTCATCCACTGTCCATCCAATACTACCCCTAACACTATCCTAACACCCAGATCTGTGTTACACTTACCTGTCATCCACTGTCCATCCAATACTACCCCTAACACTATCCTAACACCCAGATCTGTGTTACACTTACCTGTCATCTACTGTCCATCCAATACTACCCCTAACACTATCCTAACACCCAGATCTGTGTAAAACTTACCTGTCATCCACTGTCCATCCAATACTACCCTAACACTATCCTAACACCCAGATCTGTGCTACACTTACCTGTCATCCACTGTCCATCCAATACTACCCCTAACACTATCCTAACACCCAGATCTGTGTTATACTTACCTGTCATCCACTGTCCATTCAATATTACCCCTAACCCTATCCTAACACCCAGATCTGTGTTACACTTACCTGTCATCCACTGTCCATCCAATACCACCTCTAACACTATCCTAACACCCAGATGTGTGTTACACTTACCTGTCATCCACTGTCCATCCAATACTACCCCTAACACTACCCTAACACCCAGATCTGTGTTACACTTACCTGTCATCCACTGTCCATCCGATACTACCCGTAACACTATCCTAACACCCAGATCTGTGTTACACTTACCTGTCATCTACTGTCCATCCAATACTACCCCTAACACTATCCTAACACCCAGATCTGTGTAAAACTTACCTGTCATCCACTGTCCATCCAATACTACCCTAACACTATCCTAACACCCAGATCTGTGTTACACTTACCTGTCATCCACTGTCCATCCAATACTACTCCTAACACTATCCTAACACCCAGATCTGTGTAATACTTACCTGTCATCCACTGTCCATCCAATACTACCACTAACACTATCCTAACACCCAGATCTGTGTAACACTTACCTGTCATCCACTGTCCATCCAACACTACCCCTAACACTATCCTAACACCCAGATCTGTGTTACACTTACCTGTCATCCACTGTCCATCCAATACTACCCCTAACACTATCCTAACACCCAGATCTGTGTAACACGTACCTGTCATCCACTGTCCATCCAATACTACCCCTAACACTATCCTAACACCCAGATCTGTGTAACACGTACCTGTCATCCACTGTCCATCCAATACTACCCCTAACACTATCCTAACACCCAGATCTGTGTAACACGTACCTGTCATCCACTGTCCATCCAATACTACCCCTAACACTATCCTAACACCCAGATCTGTGTAACACATACCTGTCATCCACTGTCCATCCAATACTACCCCTAACACTATCCTAACACCCAGATCTGTGTAACACATACCTGTCATCCACTGTCCATCCAATACTACCCCTAACACTATCCTAACACCCAGATCTGTGTAATACTTACCTGTCATCCACTGTCCATCCAATACTACCCCTAACACTATCCTAACACCCAAATCTGTGTAACACTTACCTGTCATCCACTGTCCATCCTATACTACCCTAACACTATCCTAACACCCAGATCTGTGTAACACTTACCTGTCATCCACTGTCCATCTTCTACCTTCTTCTTTCTTCTCTGATCTTCTTCTATCTTCTCTCTTTCCTCATCTCTCTCCATGTTCTTTCTTTTTCTGTTCCTTCTTCCATTCACATTCCTGTAAAATAAAGAAATGAGAAATATTACCTGTGCGCCCCAAACCTAACTCAGACATATACGCATGATGTAAGCAGTGCTCTTATGTCCAAGTTACAATAATAAATGTTTCCAAACGAAAAAAAAAGTTCCCAATTTTTCTGCGTATATGGTATCTACGTTTCCAATAGAAAACAAAACTTTTTGTGCAAAAAAAATCTTCTTATGAAAATTCCCTTTGTGTTTGTTGGCCACTGACAATGGTGTCGGCAGGAATAGAAGACAGACCCCTCCTAAGTACCATACAGGACGACGCCAGTTCCACTGTGAGGGAATGTTGAACAGAGACTGTTTATATATGGGCAGTCTGTTCAAAAAACTCACAGCCATTGGCTGAGATGTGTGCTTATGCACCTCCCATCCAATCAGCTTTGAGAGGGGGATTAAAAGAAGCTGCTCAAAGCCAATTTGTTCTGAAGTGCTTAAGCACACATCGCAGCCAATGGCTGTGAGTTATTTTGGACAGAGACTGCCCATATAATGCAGTCCCTGTTCAACATTCCCTCACACTGGAAAGGGTATCGGCCCATGTGGAGTTTAGGAGGAGGAGTCTGTCTTCTATTTCTGCCACCAGCGCTGTCAGCGGCAGACAGCACAAATGACATTTTCATAAGAAGCAATTTCTTGCACAAAAAGTTTAGTTTTCTATTGGAACACGTAGATATCAAATAAGCGGAAAAATAGGGAAAATATGTTTTTGTTTGGAAACACCTATTATTGTATCTCGGACATACGTTTCTTGCTTAAACTATGCACATATGTCCGAGTTAGGCTTTTGGAACACAATTAATATTTCTTGTTTTCTTTATTTTACAGGAATGTCAATGGGAGAAGATGGAACAGAAGAAGAAAGAAGATGGAGAGAAAGAAGAGTGAAGAAGATGGACAGTAGATGACCTGAAGACCACACTGGACATCAGGATTAATGGTGTTACTTTGCAGGGGCTGTTTCTTTGTACCTTACTCATATTAATACTGTGTATACTTACCCCACTGGCACTCAAAGGGTTAATTCTGCTAACACTAGACACATTTGTGGGTTTGTTTGTGTTTTACTTTTTTGCGCACTCGATTGATGCGTCTGCAGTTTAAAGATCCGTTAACAGACTCTGTGCCCCCAAAAAACTGTGTGCAGATTTTCCCACGTTAAAGTGGGTCCTTTAGCGCATCTTACCACCTAGCGCAGGTACTGAATAGCAAATTACGCCATTTGTAGTATTTTTTTATGCTGTCAATGGGGTCAAAGTGCCAGGGATGATTTTCTTTCGGGCAACATTTCGTCATAACTCAGGGAATTGCACTGATTACCGTACCTGAAGAAATGCCGGCATTTATTTTGCCTTCGGGGACATTTAAAGTGACAGTAATGTTGCACAAAAACAGCAGCTCCAATTAATCATCATAGTATTTGGCCCATAGAGAGTGTTATTACAATACTGTCAGAGTTGTAGTACAAGAGTAATTGAATGATAAAGTATCCCCTCCCGCCCCTTTTACCTAGCGTAATACTGCTCACCTCAGATGTGGAATCTGGTCGCTTGCCCAGACAGATAACAGCAAGGGACAATCTTCTTACTGTGAACATAAGGAAAACCCTGCCCCCCTTGACAGTTTTTTCAGGTTTTTCCTTATGATCACTGAAGATTGTCCCTCTCTGCTATCCATCCGGACAGTCTTGCTGCTCTGAGGTGAGCAGTGTTATATCAGTAAAAGGGACGGGAGGGGGATACTGTATCATTCAGTTACTCTTGAACTACACTCTCCATGGCCCAAATACTATGAAGATTAATTGGAGCTGTTTAATTGTGAAACACTACTATCCCTTTAAGAACATTGTCTCCTTTCTGTATTTACCAGGATGTCAGGGGAAAATCCACATTTACTATATTAACCCTATTACTACCAGACACGTATCACATCCTATGTTTATTTAGTCATGAATTCAACTGCATGGGACTTTTTTTTTGTTTGAGGGAGCGGGGAGGGGTATTTATTTTATTAACCCTTAGAGTGCCAGAGGGGTACGCAACGCTTTGCACAGCAATGCATTGCGTACTCCTCGGGCACTCAATGGGTTAACTGCATGGGCAAAGCTGTGCCAATATCGCTAGTAACATAGAGAATTTTGCTTATAAAGTTTTGCATATAGTGTTTGTGAATAGAAATGTGTGTATTGCATTTTGTGTATTGTGTTTTGTTTGGGTTTAGAGATATACTTTATATTGACCAATGGCAACCCATAAGGGATACCTATGGCTGAGCTCTTAATTGTGTGTAAGATTAAGAGGGGCCATTAGGACTTGCAGGACGTTAGAAGATAAGTGTGTGTGTGTTATTATTAGGGGTTACTTCCCCTTTAATGAGTTTGTAGCTCCTGTGAGTCCTGCAGTAGTGACAGTTAGTAGGGGTCATTTTCCCTTGAACTCACTGACATCAGCACCTCTGAGCTCCAGTAGGGCTGTAGATTCCAATGGGCCATTTCACACGCTGTGACGTCACATTGGGTCAATGCATTGCAGGTCTTTGGACTGTTCAGAACTGGGAAGCGCCCAGAATCTTTCACTTATTGTGAGTATTTACAATAAGTGAAATTCTACGTAGGATAATCTTTAATGAAAGGAGCAGAAGAACGAACCAAATCATTACTAAAAAGGTTAGAACACCTAACGTTGCTCCACTGTATTTGCATGATTTGGTTCGTTCTTCTGCTCCTTTCATTAAAGATTATCCTACGTAGAATATACTGTACTATATATGATACTACAAGTGATGAATTGTCATCCAAGAAAAGAGTCACGCGCCGACCGAGACATAGAAAGAAAAGATCAGGAGTAGTGATGAGCGAGCATGCTCGGTTCGGCTCGAGCATCGCTCTGCTCGGCACATGACGGTACTCGTACGAGTACCGCATGTGCTCGCCCGCCATGTTCGGGTCTCCTCCCCGCACGTTTCGCAGCTGCTGCGCAGCCAATAAACGTGCGGGGAGGCTCTGACATCAGTGTAATGCCAGCAGCCATGTTGGCTGCTGGCATTACACTGATTAGCTGGCCAGAACCCGTGATCGGGTGCTGTATAGCACCCGACGCGCGAGTTCGGCTCATTCTTAGCCAGGGAGAGATGCGCTTAGGCAGGGAAAGTCAGTGTAGGGAGAATAAAATTGTTGAAACTCTTTCAAGACCCAAAAGTCCTTTTTAGGACTGTTGTGTGTGGGGGCAGCATTTATATTTTGTTTGGGGGGGCACAATTTCCTTTTTTTTGTGGGGGGGATATTTGTAAGGTGACATATAATACTAGATGCACAGGAAGTCAGTGTAGGGAGAATAAAATTGTTGAAACTCTTTCAAGACCCAAAAGTCCTTTTTAGGACTGTTGTGTGTGGGGGCAGCATTTAATTTTTTTTGGGGGTGGCAGAATTTCATTTTTTTGTGGGGGGGGACATGTTCTAAGGTGACATTGTACTAGGTGCACAGGGACAAATATTTCACAGTGCAGTGACAAGCTGACATATTCTGTTAGGTGCACAGGGCCAATGATTTTACAACGCAGTGACAAAAAGGGCCATTTTAAACGTGTGCCTAGCCATAGATTATTGTCACATTCTGTTTAGTGTGCAAATTCACAAATTAACGTCACATATTCCGTTCACTGTGCCTAGCCGCAGATTAGCGTCACATTCTGTTTCGTGTGCCTAGCCGCAGATTAGCGTCACATTCTGTTTCGTGTGCCTAGCCGCAGATTAGCGTCACATATTCTTTAGTGTGCCTAGCCGCAGATTAACGTCACATATTGTTTAGTGTGCCTAGCCGCAGATTAGCGTCACATATTGTTTAGTGTGCCTAGCCGCAGATTAGCGTCACATTCTGTTTCGTGTGCCTAGCCGCAGATTACCGGCATATATTCCGTTTAATATGAAGAAGGCGGGTAAAAAGGGACGGGGAAGTGGACGTGATCCTGATAGTTCATGGCGCGGGTCAGGACGCGTAGAAACTGTGCCTGGTGCCAGAGCACAAGACAGAAAGACATCCACCATACCTAGCTTCATGTCTCAGTTTACAGGGCGTCGCAGGACATCACTCTCGAGGTCAGACCACTGCGAACAGGTGGTCGATTGGATTTCAGCTGATACTGCTTCCAGTCGGTTAAGCACCACCCTGTCTTCCACCAAGTCCACTCTCACTAGCCAAGAGTCTGGTCAACATAATCCTCACCCTGATCATCCTTCCTCCCACCATAGAGGGTCTGGCCAAAGAAGTGATCCCACACTGGGATATAGTGAGGAGCTCTTCTCATCACCAATCCTTGATTTGAACCTCTCTCCAAGCACGCTTGCAGAGGAACATGAGATCTTGTGCCCTGATTCACAACCTCTAGAGGGTACCCAATCACAAGAAGATGACAGAGGGGAACGGCATTTAAGGTCAAAGGAAGTGGATGATGATGATGAGACACAGTTGCCATCAAATCAACCACAATTACTGTCTCAAGACCTTGATGAGGAGGATGATACACAGTTGTCAATGAATGAGGATGTGGTGGGATCAAGAAATGAGGAGGATGATCAGAGTGAGGAAGTGGAGGAGGACTTGGTGGACGATGAGGTCACTGACCCCACCTGGGAAGGTGGAAAGCCGAGCGATGACAGCAGTCCTGAGGGTGAGCCATCTGCAGCACCGCAACAGGCTGGAAGAGGCAGTGGTGTGGCTAAAGAAAGAAGGCGGACCGCACCAAACCGGCCTGCAAATGTTCTACGGAGCACCCCCTTGCGTAAATCTCCCTTGCCAAGGGCTAGGTGTTCCGCGGTATGGCGTTTTTTTAAGGAAAGTGCGGACGACAAAAGAATTGTAGTTTGCAACCTGTGCCACACCAGAATGAGCCGAGGCATGAACACTAGCAACCTCACCACCACCACCAGCATGATCCGACACATGGCATCCAAGCACCGTAATAAGTGGGAGGAACGCCCGGATCGCCAATCTGTGTCTGCAGGCCACACCACTGCCTCCTCTTCCCCTGTTTTCGGTGCCGGCCAATCGCCTGTCGAAGGCGCAGGCCCGCATACCTCCCGCCCTGCACCTGTACCATCTGAAGCACCATCAGCGACCACATCCACTTCCCTGTCCCAGCGCAGCGTCCAAATGTCGTTACCCCAGGCATTTGAGCGCAAGCGAAAATACCCAGCCACCCACCCACAGGCCATAGCACTAACCTCACACCTTTCCAAATTACTGGCCATCGAAATGCTGCCATTTAGGCTTGTGGACACTGAGTCCTTCCGCAGCCTGATGGCAGCAGCTGTCCCTCGGTACGCAGTCCCCAGCCGCCACTACTTTTCCCGGTGTGCCGTCCCCGCCTTACACCACCATGTGTCCCTTAACATCACCCGTGCCCTGACCAACGCAGTTACTGGGAAGGTCCACTTAACGACTGACACATGGACAAGTGCTTGTGGCCAGGGACGCTACATTTCCCTGACGGCACACTGGGTGAATGTCGTGGAGGCTGGGAGCGACTCGGACCCTGGGATGGCACAGGTGCTACCCACGCCGAGGATTGCGGGCCCTACCTCCATCAGGGTTTCCGCCAGCACCTACGTTATTGGCTCCTCCTCCTCCTCCGTTTCCACCTCCGAATTCTCTGCGCGCAGCGCCACTCACCCATCAGCCGGTAGCTGGAAGCAGTGTAGCACTGCAGTGGGGAAGCGTCAACAGGCCGTGCTGAAGCTGATCTGCCTTGGGGACAAACAGCACACGGCCTCAGAGCTGTTGCAGGGGATTAGTCACCAGACCGAGCAGTGGCTCTCGCCACTCAACCTGCAACCAGGCATGGTTGTGTGTGATAATGGGCGTAACTTGGTGGCGGCTTTGGAGCTCGGCAAGCTCACACACGTACCATGCCTAGCGCATGTATTTAATTTAGTGGTTCAGCGATTTCTAAAAACCTACCCCAATTTGCATGATCTCTTGACGAAGGTGCGCCGCGTGTGTGCACATTTCCGTAAGTCATCTACAGCTTCAGCCGGCCTGTTGACGCTGCAGCAGCGCTTACAATTGCCAGCTCACCGGCTGCTGTGTGACGTGAGCACGCGCTGGAACTCCACCTTCCACATGTTGGCCCGGCTTTGTGAGCAGCAGAGGGCAGTAGTGGAGTACCAGCTGTTACACGGTCGTCGCCTCTCCGTTCAACTTCCTCTAATCAGAAGTGAGGAGTGGGAATGGATGTCAGACCTCTGTGAGGTTTTACGCAATTTTGAGGAATCGACACAGATGGTGAGCAGCGATAACGCTATTATCAGTGTAACCATCCCACTTCTGTGTCTACTGAAACGCTCGCTGCTCACAATTAAAACCGACGCTTTGCATGTGGAAGAGGTGGAAATGGGGGAGGAAGAGCTTACACAAGGTGATAGCCAGAGCACCCTCACTTCGTCTTCTCAGCGACAATTGGAGGAGGCGGAGGAGGAGGAGGAGGAGGAAGACACGGTTGCCTCCGCTACAGAGGGTAGCCATGGAACTTTATTTCCATCTCTTCAGCGTGGGTGGGCAGAAGAGGAGGAAGAGGATGAGGAGATTGAGAGTCATCCTCCTGGTGAGAACAGCGAAATCTTGCCTGTTGGTACTCTGGCACACATGGCTGACTTTATGTTAGGCTGCCTTTCCCGTGACCCACGCGTTATACGCATTTTAGACAACACAGATTACTGGGTGTTCACCCTTCTGGACCCCCGCTACAAAGAGAATTTCTCATCTCTCATTCCTCCGGTGGAGAGGACAAGCAAAATGGTGCAATACCAGAAGGTTCTTGTCGAAAAATTGCTCCAAAATTTTCCATCTGACAACGCTGGCGGCAGAGTACGTGCTACCTTGGCCAACCGAGAAGGGGAGAAAAGGGGAGCACACAGCAGTTCCGACAAAGGCAGGGCAACACTCTCCAAGGCGTGGGACACCTTCATGACACCCTGCCAGCACCCTCACCCTGATGCGCGGCCTAGTGTCACAAGGAGGGAAAAGTTTTGGAAGATGGTGAAGGAGTACGTAGCAGACCGTGTCAGCATCCTCACTGATCCCTCTGTGCCTTACAACTACTGGGTGTCCAAGCTGGACACGTGGTATGAACTGGCACTCTACGCCTTGGAGGTGCTGGCCTGCCCTGCCGCCAGCGTTCTGTCTGAGCGGGTATTTAGTGCTGCTGGTGGCATCATAACAGATAAGCGTATCCGCCTTTCCACCGAAAATGCTGATAGGTTGACACTTATAAAAATGAACAAGGCCTGGATTTCCCCTGACTTCTCCACTCCACTGGAGGAAAGCCCCGGGTGAACATAAAGTCACTTTAGATATGTTATTTACAATGATGGGAATACTCTGTATTCCCATTCACCCCTTCCACCCAAAAAACGGGTATATGGTTGACTCTTAATCTTCTCATCCTCCTCCTCCTCTTCCATATGCCCTGTGATATAATTTTTATATAGGGCCAGCTCACCAGCGGGCCCTGTGATATAATTTTTATATAGGGCCAGCTCACCAGCGGGCCCTGTTTAACAATTTTTGTATAGGTCAGCTCACCAGCGGGCCTTCTCATATAATGTTTTATTGGGTCAGCTCTCTAGCGGGCCCTCTCATATAATGTTTTATAGCGTCAGCTCACTAGCGGGCCTTTGCATATAATGTTTAGGATGGTCAGCTCCGCAGCAGACCCTCACCCATAATGTTTTAGATGGTCGGCTCAGCAGCAGACCCTCATTCCTAATGTTTTAGATGGTCAGCTTAGCGGCATGCCCTCGCCCCTAATGTTTTAGAGGGTCACCAGCAGGCCATTAATCCTAATTTTTCAAGGGTGTGTATGATGCCCTCCTTTATGTGTAATAAAGGGTGTATTGGAGTGACATTTCAGTCTAATTTTTGGCAGCCCTTTCACTTAGTGCACAGGCTTTATGAGTGTTGGACCACTACCTGAACTATTGTACCACAATGTGAATGAGGCCCTCCATTTTGTGATATACAGGTTGTATCGGAGTGCCTCAGGTCCTCCCATTGAATTAAATAGGGCTGGGGTGTTCGACAGAGCAGAAGGTAGTTCTTGGCTTCATCCACTAAGTCACTTCGTCACTTTTACTCAATGGATCAGACCCCACTGTTCCGACTATAAATTTTGGACTTAACAAGGGCAAACAGACATGTTGTAAAACCTGTGGTAGCTGCGGCCTCCGTTCCTGAATGCTGTACCTTACCCGGGCCATAACCACGTTGAACACCTGCTTTACGCTGCGCACGTTTCCCTCTTAATCATGGCCCCAGTTCCGAAAAAACGATGAAATTTTTGGCAGAATTTGCAGATGATATACAAGTAAATATACAGCAAATACTGTTTGGTAACAATTTTTCACCTAAAATCGTTTTTATCTTCCTTTTTGTGTGTTTTACGGTCAGTCTGTAAAAATGGCGTACTACGGGCGAAACATCGTTCCCAGCAGCGACGTTGGAGTCCAAGATGCATCCAGACATCCTCCCTATGCTGTCCCTGAACCATTTCTGTGCTGTTTCCATCATTTTCTGACCTTTTCCTATGAACCAGGCACCCTCCCCTCATCAGAGCAGGGGGTGCCTGGTGTAATGCTCGAGTCCTCCCATTGACTTCAATGGGGCTCGGGTGTTCGGCTGAGCACTCAAGCCTCCGGGGGCGCTCGGCCAGAGCACCCGAACACCCGAGCATCGGGGTGCTCGATCATCACTAATCAGGAGGAAAGAACAAGATGGTTCCTGGGAGCGATGGGAACCAGCAAGAGGGGGATGATCCAGAACCAGATTAAAATAAACATCAATAATCAGAATTAAATATTTGACTAATTTCATACATGTATTCATAGTGATGTTTGTTGTCTTAAAACCTAAAAAAAAATTTAGAAATATAAAGGTTGATAGTTTAACCCCTTGTGTGCCAAGGTGGTACAGTGTAAGTGGTTGGACAGCTGTTCCCACTGTGCCAAGCGTGTACATTGTACGACTGGAAAGCGATCGATGTATAAGCCGGTATTACCAGCAGCAGTGACCGCAGTAAAAGAAAAAGGTGCTCAGTCTCATTTAGCGGCACATCAGGACCTCTCCGTATGTCCCCCCAAGTTATTGATCTCCCAGCTGATCTCTCTGTGATATCAGTAATCTCAACTCCTACCCCAAACGTCCACATCCCCCCAAACACACACATCTACACCCCCCACCATATACACATACATCCCCCCAAACAAACACATATCTACACCCCCACCATACACACATACATCCCCCCAAACACACACACATCTACACCCCCCACCATATACACATACATCCCCCCAAACACACACATATATACACCCCCCACCATATACACATACATCTACACTCCCACCATACACACATACATCCCCCCAAACACACATACATCCCCCCAAACACACACATACATCTACACTCCCACCATACACACATACATCCCCCCAAACACACACACACATCTACACCCCCACCATATACACATACATCCCCCCAAACACACACACATCTACACCCCCACCATATACACATACATCCCCCCAAACACACACACATCTACACCCCGACCATACACACATACATCCCCCCAAACACACACACATCTACACCTCCCACCATATACACATACATCCCCCCAAACACACACATCTACACCCCCCACCATACACACATACATCCCCCCAAACACACACATCTACGCCCCCCACCATACACACATACATCCCCCCAAACACACACACATCTACACCCCCCACCATACACATGTACATCCCCCCACCATACACATGTACATCCCCCCAAACACACATCCCCTCCCACACATCCCCCCCAAACACACACACGTCTACACCCCCACCATACACACATATATCCCCCCAAACACACACATCTACACCCCCCACCATACACACATACATCCCCCCAAACACACATCTACACCCCCCACCATACATACATACATCCCCCCTAACACACATCCCCTCCCACACATCCCCCCCAAACACACACATATCTACACCCCCACCATACACACATACATCCCCCCAAACACACACATCTAAACCCCCCACCATATACACACACATACATCCCCCCAAACACACACACATCTACACCCCCACCATACACACATACATCCCCCCAAACACACACATATCTACACCCCCACCATACACACATACATCCCCCCAAACACACACATCTACACCCCCCACTATACACACATACATCCCCCCAAACACACACACATCTACACCCCCCACCATACACACATACATCCCCCCAAACACACACACACATCTACACCCCCCACCATACACACATACATCCCCCCAAACACACACATATCTACACCCCCCACCATATACACATACATCCCCCCAAACACACACATATCTACACCCCCACCATACACACATACATCCCCCCAAACACACACACATCTACACCTCCCACCATATACACATACATCCCCCCAAACACACACACATCTACACCCCCACCATACATACATACATCCCCCCAAACACACACATATCTACACCCCCACCATACACACATACATCCCCCCAAACACACACATCTACACCCCCACCATACATACATACATCCCCCCAAACACACACATATCTACACCCCCACCATATACACATACATCCCCCCAAACACACACACATCTACACCCCCACCATACACACATACATCCCCCCAAACACACACACATCTACACCTCCCACCATATACACATACATCCCCCCAAACACACACATCTACACCCCCCACCATACACACATACATCCCCCCAAACACACACACATCCCCCCAAACACACACATCTACACCCCCCACCATACACACATACATCCCCCCTCACACACATCCCCTCCCACACATCCCCCCCAAACACACATACATCTACACCCCCCACCATACACACATACATCCCCCCAAACACACACACATCTACACCCCCCACCATACATATATACATCCCCCCAAACACACACATATCTACACCCCCCACCATACATATATACATCCCCCCAAACACACACATATCTACACCCCCACCATACACACATACATCCCCCCTAACACACACATATACACCCCCACCATACACACATACATCCCCCCAAACACACACATATCTACACCCCCACCATACATACATACATCCCCCAAAACACACACATATCTACACCCCCACCATACATATATACATCCCCCCAAACACACACATATCTACACCCCCACCATACATACATACATCCCCCCAAACACACACATATCTACACCCCCCACCATACACACATACATCCCCCCAAACACACACATATCTACACCCCCCACCATACATACATACATCCCCCCAAACACACACACATATCTACACCCCCACCATACACACATACATCCCCCCAAACACACAAACATCTACACCCCCACCATACATACATACATCACCCCAAACACACACATCTACACCCCAACCATACACACATACATCCCCCCAAACACACACACATCTGCACCCCTCACCATACACACATACATCCCCCCAAACACACACACACATATACACCCCCCACCATACACACATACATCCCCCCAAACACACACATCTACACCCCCACCATACATATATACATCCCCCCAAACACACACATATCTACACCCCCACCATACACACATACATCCCCCCTAACACACACATATACACCCCCACCATACACACATACATTCCCCCAAACACACACATATCTACACCCCCACCATACATACATACATCCCCCCAAACACACACATATCTACACCCCCCACCATACATATATACATCCCCCCAAAAACACACCTATCTAAACCCCCACCATACATACATACATCCCCCCAAACACACACATATCTACACCCCCCACCATACACACATACATCCCCCAGCAAACAGATCCCTCCAAACACACACACATTCACACCCTCCACCATACACACATACATTCCCCCTTCACACATCCCGCCAAACACACACACATCTACACCCCCACCATACGCACATACATCCCCCCAACACACACACACATCTACACCCCCCACCATACACACACACATCCCCCCAAACACACACATATCTACACCCCCCACCATATGCACATTCATCCCCCCAAACACACACACACACATCTACACCCCCCACCATACACACATACATCCCCCACTCACACACATCTACACCCCCACCATACACACATACATTCCCCCAAACACACACACACACATATCTACACCCCCCACCATACACACATACATCCCCCCAAACACACACATATCTACACCCCCACCATACATACATACATCCCCCCAAACACACACATATCTACACCCCCACCATACATATATACATCCCCCCAAACACACACATATCTACACCCCCACCATACATACATACATCCCCCCAAACACACACATATCTACACCCCCCACCATACACACATACATCCCCCAGCAAACAGATCCCTTCAAACACACACACATTCACACCCTCCACCATACACACATACATTCCCCCTTCACACATCCCCCCAAACACACACACATCTACACCCCCACCATACGCACATACATCCCCCCAACACACACACACATCTACACCCCCCACCATACACACACACATCCCCCCAAACACACACATATCTACACCCCCCACCATATGCACATACATCCCCCCAAACACACACACACACATCTACACCCCCCACCATACACACATACATCCCCCACTCACACACATCTACACCCCCACCATACACACATACATTCCCCCAAACACACACACACACACACACACACATATCTACACCCCCCACCATACACACATACATCCCCCCAAACACACACATATCTACACCCCCCACCATACATACATACATACATACATCCCCCAAACACACACACACACATATCTACACCCCCACCATACACACACACATCCCCCCAAACACACACATATCTACACCCCCACCATACACACACACACATCCCCCCAAACACATACACACATACATCCCCCACTCACACACACGTCCCCCCTTACACACATCCCCTCCCACACATCTCCCCAAACACGCAAATCTCCCTCCACCAAACACACACATCCACATAAAATCCCAAAAGGAAAAACAAGTGGCGCTATCACCCACTAACACATAAACGGACCCTCCTATATGGATCATCTCTTGTCTATACCCGCAAAAATGACACGTTCCAAACCTCTTATATGCAATACCACTTATAGAATACTGTGGTTCTGTGTCAAATTTACTGTCCTCTATATATCAACTACAGAGTGCACAAATTCACCACACCACAACTCCAAAAGGAGAAATATTACACATACATATGATGATGATTGTAATGATATCCAAGATGGACACATAAAAATACAACTCATACAGACAATACCATCAAGAATGAGAAAAATATATATATATAGTGATGGTCACCAGAGTTAGTTACAAATGGGATGGATATATATGACAATGAAGTTAGTTCCGTCAGCTCTTCTCCACAATTTATCACAGATATTCCACGCTCTCCTGTCTCTTGTATATACAGCTTCTTCTATGGCTTTTCTCCATACATTCCACAACTTGACAATCTACAACACAGAAGCGCAAACCAAAGATCTAAAAGTATTGTTTATTCTTTCACATAAAATCACGCACATAAACTCATTGTGCTTACAAGATAAAAAAATGTATGCTCGCTTATCTGATCTCCGTTTCCACCGTACAGGTTCCCAGCTCCCTTCTCAGGAAATACCGATAATATAATGGGTTCAATCCTTAGGCCGCTTTTGATCTCTCCCGCGATCTCTCTCCACTCCCTCCGCCGATATCTCAAGTATCAATAGGTATTCCGGTACGGTCACCAGAGCAGATCAGCTGTGCAATACTTAACACACAGTACTATACACCACTGCCGACGCGTATCGCAGATGTCACTGTCTGCTTCCTCAGGGCTTCCAGAGGGAGGCACTTCACCGGGATAAATATCAACCTCGTATCACATGACATGATCTGACATCCAGCACCGGCCAAGCGCAATCCCCCAACAGCCTACAACTCCATTCATAATAACCTATTAATTATAATTATTGCTCAGCACATATACAGTAAAAAACCTAAACCCATAACAAACTTATTCTAAAATCACTTCTTATATATAAAAATATCTACCTATTTTGTCTCACTTAATCTACACTATCCATTCCTACTTCTCCTGTGTTGGAACCTACTTTCTCATAGCCATCCACTATATAAATGCTGCAATATCTAAATCTATATTTAGACCAGGGCTCAAAATTTCCACTCGCCACTAGCTAATGGCGAGTGAAAATTTAGCCCTGGCGAGTAGAAATTCAGCCCTGGTGGGTATGGTTTGGCTTGCAGTGGCGAGTAACTTTTCAGGTCTGGCTAGTAGCAAAGGACTTCACATTATAAACCCTGATTTAGACCATTAGGACTTAAGGTCTTAAGATGGTATGTCCAATGTGTTTCTCTCTGCCTCAGTCTCAATGTTCTACCTCCACCCCTTCTCCCCATTTTTACCTGCTCAATGGCCATCACTGTCATATTCTCCGGATCGCATAATGGACTTTCTAGAAAATACTTGGGGACACACTAAGATGTTCTCCAATCCTCACTTTAAGTGTCCGTGTCGTTCTCCCCACGTATTGCATCCCACACTGACACGTGAGGAGATATACCACATATTTAGTATTACAATTTAGGAACTGATATACCTTATATTGTTTCCCTGTGATATTAGACTTAAACTCCACCTTGTCTTCTTGACCCTTAAAGGGATAATATAAGCATGTGGAACAATTCATTGTACCACACTTAAACATTCCTCCCTTTCTTACAAGAAAGTTATTCTGATTCTCACTGGCCCCTCCCTTCCTTTCGGTTTTCTTATATATATCACTAGGTGAGACTAGTTCTTTTATACTTTTATTTGTATGAAAGGAAACTTTGGGAACATCTTCTAAAATTGGCCCCAAAATTAGATCTTCCTTTAATATAGGCCAGTGTTTCTTTAAGACCCCCTCCATTTTCTTAGCTTTCTGGGTGTAGGTGGTAGTAAAATAGGGTGCCCAATCCTTCTGTTCTCTCTTTTTCTCCTTGTAATTTATCAGTTCATATCTAGATAAATTCTTTACCTTTTCCTCTGCCCTATCTAACAGTCTAGTATCATACCCCATGTCCACCAAGTTGTTCCTCACTACCTTCTCTTCTTCTTGATAATCCACTTCTTTAGTACAATTACGTCGTATTTCCTGTAACTGTCCAAAAGGGATATTTTGTTTCCACCGCCTACGGTGGCCACTTTTATAGTGGAGGTATCCATTACTATCCACCTCTTTTCGGTGGTTTCTAGTACAGATGTGGTTATTTTCATGGAACAACACTAGGTCCAAAAATTCGGTACTATCCGGATCCGCTTTTGTGGTAAACTTTAAATTAAAAGTATTGTCATTGATATATTCTAAAAACTCTCCGAGTATCTTGTCCGATCCTTCCCACATTATCAAGATATCATCAATATATCTCTTATAGTAAACTAGATGGTCCTTAAAGGGATTATTCATCCAGATGTGCTGCAGTTCCCATCTCCCCATATACATAATGTAAGACATAGTGATCTGGTGTAAGATATAGTTATGTGATGTGAGACATAGTGATCTGGTGTAAGATATAATGATATGATGTGAGACATAATGATCTGGTATAAGATATAATGATATGATGTGAGATATAATGATATGATGTAAGATATATTGATATGATGTAAGACATAGTGATCTGGTGTAAGATATAATGATCTGGTGTAGAACCTAATGATCTGGTTTAAGAAATAAGGATATGATGTGAGACATAGTGATCTGGTGTAAGATATAATGATCTGGTGTAAGATATATTGATATGATGTAAGACATAGTGATCTGGTGTAAGATATAATGATCTGGTGTAGAACATAATGATCTGGTGTAAGAAATAAGGATATGATGTGAGACATAGTGATCTGGTGTAAGATATAATTATCTGGTGTAAGCTATAATGATCTATGATATGATGTAAGACATAGTGATCTGGTGTAAGATATATTGATTTGATGTGAAACATAGTGATCTGGTGTAAGATATAATGATCTGGTGTAAGATATAGTGATCTGGTATAAGACACAGTGATCTGGTGTAAGATATAATGATATGATGTGAGATATAATGATATGATGTGAGAAATAATGACCTGATGTAAGATATAATGATATGATGTGAGACATAATGATCTGGTGTAAGATATAATGATATGATGTAAGATATAGTGATCTGGTGTAAGATATAGTGATATGATGTAAGACATAGTGATCTGATGTAAGATATAATGATCTGGTATAAGATATAATGATATGATGTAAGATATAGTGATGTGATGTAAGATATAATGATCTGGTGTAAGATATAATGATATGATGTAAAATATAATGATATGATGTAAGATATAATGATCTGATGTAAGATATAATGATATGATGTAAGACATAGTGATCTGATGTAAGATATAATGATATGATGTAAGACATAATAATCTGGTGTAAGATATAATGATATGATGTAAGACATATTGATCTGGTGTAAGATATAGTGATCTGGTGTAAGATATAATGATATTATGTAAGATACAGTGATCTGGTGTAAGATATAATGATCTGGTGTAAGATATAATGATTTGGTGAAAAGACATCGTGATCTGGTGTAAGATATAATGATATGATGTGAGACATAGTGATCTGGTGTAAGATATAATGATATGATGTAAGATATAATGATATGATGTAAGACATAATGATCTGGTGTAAGATATAATGATATGATTTAAGACATGGTGATCTGGTGTAAGATATAATGATATGATGTAAGACATAATGATCTGGTGTAAGATATAATGATATGATGTAAGACATAGTGATCTGGTGTAAGATATAATGATATAATGTAAGATATAATGATCTGATGTAAGATATAATGATATGATGCAAGATATATTGATATGATGTAAGACATAATGATCTGGTGTAAGATATAATGATATGATGTAAGACATAATGATCTGGTGTAAGACATAATGATCTGGTGTAAGATATAATGATATGATGTAAGACATAATGATCTGGTGTAAGATATAGTGATATGATGTAAGATATAATGATATGATGTAAGACATAGTGATCTGGTGTAAGATATAATGATATGATGTGAGACATAGTGATCTGGTGTAAGATCTGATGATATAATGTAAGATATAATGATATGATGTAAGATATAATGATCTGGTGTAAGATATAGTGATATGATGTAAGATATAATGATATGATGTAAGACATAATGATCTGGTGTAAGATATAATGATATAATGTAAGATATAATGATATGATGTAAGATATATTGATATTATGTAAGATATAATGATATTATGTAAGATATAATGATCTGGTGTAAGATACAATGATCTGGTGCAAGATATAGTGATACAATGTAAGATATAATAATATTATAACGGTAACCCAGGTAGCTGGGAAGCCCTGGGCCGTTGTTACCGGATTCCCTGCTCTTGAAGGCGGCTAGGTTCCGTCTAACACCCCGGTTGGAGCGAATCTCTTCACGGTACTCTCGAACCCATCGAACGTCGGAACCGGTTTGGACACCGAATCCCGACGAGTACCGAAGACCGGAGATCCAGGAGGACCGAGAATCGAAGTTCGAGGCGGGGGATTCGCAGGAACGTGAATAGCTCAAACGCGTCTCTGAGGATGGGGATCAGAGTGGATCCTTTGGACCATCCGAACACGAACGACACAGGAGACTTCTTGCTGCCAAACGAACACACTTTATTGAACCGAACACATGTTTTTATACACTTCAGCACAGGGTCACAATGGGACAGGAGGGGCTAGGCATTCTAATAGGGACTTGGGCTAGGGACCAATCAAACACAATAGACAGGTGACACTGGTGACAAAAGGACCAATGGCAGATGGAACAGAAGGGCCAATAGCAAGAAGAGAAAAAAGGCCAATGGCTACCGGCCTAATCAGCATATTGCGCAACATCTGCAGTAGAAACCTGTGTAATTAGATTAAGACAAAGACAAAGGTTTGATGAGGGGGAATACACATTTAGAGGGCTAGACCAGGGCTGAAGCACGTACACACTAGGGTGAATATGCAGCTTCAACCCTGGCCACCCACTGTGTGCAGTGAGTCGTACGTCGGCCAATCCGGCGTCGATTCACTGCCTCCGGTTCCCGCGTTCGCTGCAGCATTGATGCCTCGAACAAAGGAACCGGGGAACCACCGGCTTCGGTGTTCGTGTAACCCCCTCGCATATTTAACATACAAAACTATTCGACAGTCCATAGCCCTACATCCTGTAGCAAGGGGACATGAGTGACCAGTTCATATATGAGTTCTTAGTAACGGCCTATGGCCCGTTACAAATATGATGTAAGATATAATGATCTGGTGTAAGATATAATGATATGATGTAAGATATAATAATATGATGTAAGATATAATGATCTGGTGTAAGATATAGTGATATGATGTAAGATATAATAATATGATGTAAGATATAATGATATGATGTAAGACATAGTGATCTGGTGTAAGATATAGTGATCTGGTGTAAGATATAATAACATGATGTAAGATATAATAATATGATGTAAGATATAATGATCTGGTGTAAGATATAATGATATGATGTAAGATATAATGATATGATGTAAGACATAGTGATCTGGTGTAAGATATAATGATATGATGTGAGACATAATGATCTGATGTAAGATATAATAATATAATGTGAGACATAGTGATCTGGTGTAAGATATAATAATATGATGTAAGATATAATGATATGATGTAAGACATAATGATTTGGTGTAAGATATAATGATATGATGTGAGATATAATGATATGATGTAAGATATAGTGATCTGGTGTAAGATATAATGATATGATGTGAGACATAGTGATCTAGTGTAAGATATAATGATTTGATGTAAGATATAATGATATGATGTAAGACGTAGTGATCCGGTGTAAGATATAATGATCTGGTGTAAGACATAGTGATCTGGTGTAAGATATAATGATATGATGTAAGATATAATGATATGATGTAAGACATAATGATCTGGTGTAAGATATAATGATATGATGTAAGACATGGTGATCTGGTGTAAGATATAATGATATGATGTAAGACATAATGATCTGGTGTAAGATATAATGAAATGATGTAAGACATAGTGATCTGGTGTAAGATATAATGATATAATGTAAGATATAATGATATGATGTAAGATATATTGATATGATGTAAGACATAGTGATCTGGTGTAAGATATAATGATATAATGTAAGATATAATGATATGATGTAAGATATAATGATATGATGTAAGACATAGTGATCTGGTGTAAGATATAATGATATGATGTGAGACATAATGATCTGATGTAAGATATAATGATATGATGTGAGACATAGTTATCTGGTGTAAGATATAATGATATGATGTGAGACATAATGATCTGGTGTAAGATATAATGATATGATGTAAGACATAATGATCTGGTGTAAGATATAGTGATATGATGTAAGATATAATGATATGATGTAAGACATCGTGATCTGGTGTAAGATATAACAATATGATGTGAGACATAGTGATCTGGTGTGAGATATAATGATATGATGTAAGATATAATGATATGATTTAAGACATAATGATATGATGTAAGACATAGTGATCTGATGTGAGATATAATGATCTGGTGTAAGACATAGTGATCTGGTGTGAGATATAATGATAAGATGTAAGATATAATGATATGATGTAAGATATATTGATCTGGTGTAAGATATAATGATATGATGTAAGAATAATGATCTGGTGTAAGATATAGTGATCCGGTATAAGATATAATGATATGATGTGAGACATAATGATCTGGTTTAAGATATAATGATATGGTGTAAGACATAGTGATCTGGTAAAATATAATGATATGATGTGACATAGTGTTCTGGTGTAAGATATAATGATATGATGTGAGACATAGTGATCTGGTGTAAGATATAATGATATGATGTAAGACATAGTGATCTGGTGTAAGATATGATGTGATGTGAGATATAATGATTTGGTGTAAGATATAATGATATGATGTAAGATGTAATGATATGATGTAAGACATAGTGATTTGGTGTAAGATATAATGATATGATATAAGATATAATGATCTGGTGTAAGATATAATGATATGATGTAAGATATATTGATATGATGTAAGACATAATGATCTGGTGTAAGATATAATGATATCATGTAAGATATAATGATATGATGTAAGGCATAATGATCTGGAGTAAGATATATTGATCTGGTGTGAGACCTAGAGATCTGGTGTGTGGTGTGAGACAGAGATCTTGTGTGAGACAGAGATCTGGTGTCAGACATAATGATATGATGTAAGACATAATGATCTGGTGTAAGACATAATGATATGATGTGAGACATAATGATATGGTGTGAGACATATTGATCTGGTGTGAGAGATAGTGATCTGGTGTGAAACAGAGATCTGGTGTGTGGTGTGAGACATAGAGATCTGGTGTAAGATATAATGATATAATGCGAGACAAAGTAATCTGGTGTAAGACATAGTGATCTGGTGTAAGATATAATGATATGATGTAAGATATAATGATATGATGTAAGACATAGTGATCTGGTGTAAGACATAATGATATGATGTAAGATATAATTATCTGGTGTAAGATAGAATGATTTGATGTGAGACATAATGATCTGGTGTAAGATATATTGATCTGGTGTGAGACCTAGAGATCTGGTGTGTGGTGTGAGACAGAGATCTTGTGTGAGACAGAGATCTGGTGTCAGACATAATGATATGATGTGAGACATAATGATCTGGTGTAAGATATAATGATATGATGTGAGACATAATGATATGGTGTGAGACATATTGATCTGGTGTGAGAGATAGTGATCTGGTGTGAAACAGAGATCTGGTGTGTGGTGTGAGACATAGAGATCTGGTGTGAGACAGAGATCTGGTGTAAGATATAATGATATAAGACATAATAATATGATGTAAGACAGTGATCTGGTATGAGACATAGTGATCTGGTGTGAGACTTGATATGAGACATAATGATATGATGTGAGATATAATGATCTGGTGTAAGACATAGTGATCTAGTGTAAAAATCATGGTATTTAGTATGATGGATCGCAGTGAGGTATATGTAGGATCATGGCAGGGAGTACATAGGATCATGGTGAGGAGGATATAGGATTACTGGGAAGGATGTAGGGTCACTGTGAGGAGGATGTAGGGTCACGGTGAGGAGGATGTAGGGTCACAGTGAGGAGAATGTAGGATCACTGTGAGGAGGATGTAGGGTCACAGTGAGGTGTATGTAGGGTCACAGTGAGGAGGATGTAGGATCACGGTGGGCAGGATGTAGGGTCACGGTGAGGAGGATGTAGGGTCACAGTGAGGAGGATGTAGGGTCACAGTGAGGTGTATGTAGGGTCACAGTGAGGAGGATGTAGGGTCACGGTGCGGAGGATGTAGGGTCACAGTGAGGAGGATGTAGGGTCACAGTGAGGTGCATGTAGGGTCACAGTGAGGAGGATGTAGGGTCACGGTGAGGAGGATGTAGGGTCACAGTGAGGAGGATGTAGGATCACGGTGAGGAGGATGTAGGGTCACGGTGAGGAGGATGTAGGATCACTGTGAAGAGGATGTAGGGTCACGGCAGGGAGGATGTAGGGTCACGGTGAGGAGGATGTAGGGTCACGATGAGGAGGATGTAGGATCACGGTGGGGAGGATGTAGGGTCACAGTGAGGTGTATGTAGGGTCACAGTGAGGAGGATGTAGGGTCACGGTGAGGAGGATGTAGGGTCACAGTGAGGAGGATGAAAGGTCACGGTGGGGAGGATGTAGGGTCACGGTGAGGAGGATGTAGGGTCACGGTGAGGAGGATGTAGGGTCACGGTGAGGAGGATGTAGGGTCACAGTGAGGAGGATGTAGGGTCACTGTGAGGAGGATGTAGGATCACGGTGAGGAGGATGTAGGGTCACGGTGAGGAGGATGTAGGGTCACGGTGAGAAGGATGTAGGGTCACGGCAGGGAGGATGTAGGGTCACGGTGAGGAGGATGTAGGGTCACGATGAGGAGGATGTAGGGTCACAGTGAGGAGGATGTAGGATCACGGTGGGGAGGATGTAGGGTCACGGTGAGGAGGATGTAGAGTCACGGTAGTGAGGATGTAGGGTCACTGTGAGGAGGATGTAGGATCACGGTGAGGAGGATGTAGGGTCACGGTGGGGAGGATGTAGGGTCACGGTGAGGAGGATGTAGGATCACGGTGAGGAGGATGTAGTGTCAAGGTGAGGAGGATGTAGGGTCACAGTGAGGTGTATGTAGGGTCACAGTGAGGAGGATGTAGGGTCACGGTGAGGAGGATGTAGGGTCACAGTGAGGAGGATGAAAGGTCACGGTGGGGAGGATGTAGGGTCACGGTGAGGAGGATGTAGGGTCACGGTGAGGAGGATGTAGGGTCACAGTGAGGAGGATGTAGGGTCACTGTGAGGAGGATGTAGGATCACGGTGAGGAGGATGTAGGGTCACGGTGAGGAGGATGTAGGGTCACGGTGAGAAGGATGTAGGGTCACGGCAGGGAGGATGTAGGGTCACGGTGAGGAGGATGTAGGGTCACGATGAGGAGGATGTAGGGTCACAGTGAGGAGGATGTAGGATCACGGTGGGGAGGATGTAGGGTCACGGTGAGGAGGATGTAGAGTCACGGTAGTGAGGATGTAGGGTCACTGTGAGGAGGATGTAGGATCACGGTGAGGAGGATGTAGGGTCACGGTGGGGAGGATGTAGGGTCACGGTGAGGAGGATGTAGGATCACGGTGAGGAGGATGTAGTGTCAAGGTGAGGAGGATGTAGAGTCACTGTGAGGAGGATGTAGGGTCACGGTGAGGAGGATGTAGGGTCAGGGTGGGGAGGATGTAGGATCACTGTGAGGAGGATGTAGGGTCACGGTGAGGAGGATGTAGGATCACGGTGAGGAGGATGTAGGGTCAGGGTGGGGAGGATGTAGGGTCACGGTGAGAAGGATGTAGGGTCACGGTGAGGAGGATGTAGGGTCATGGTGAGGAGGATGTAGGGTCACGGTGAGGAGGATGTAGGGTCAGGGTGGGGAGGATGTAGGGTCACGGTGAGGAGGATGTAGGGTCACGGTGGGGAGGATGTTGGGTCACGGTGAGGAGGATGTAGGGTCAGGGGGAGGAGGATGTAGGGTCATGGTGAGGAGGATGTAGGGTCACAGTGAGGAGGATGTAGGGTCATGGTGAGGAGGATGTAGGGTCACAGTGAGGAGGATGTAGGGTCATGGTGAGGAGGATGTAGGGTCACAGTGAGGAGGATGTAGGGTCAGGGTGAGGAGGATGTAGGGTCACGGTGAGGAAGATGTAGGGTCACAGTGAGGAGGATGTAGGATCACGGTGAGGAGGATGTAGGGTCACTGTGAGGAGGATGTAGGATCACAGTGAGGAGGATGTAGGGTCACGGTGAGGAGGATGTAGAGTCACGGTGAGGAGGTTGTAGGGTCACGGTGAGGAGGATGTAGGGTCACGGTGGGGAGGATGTAGGGTCAGGGTGGGGAGGATGTAGGATCACTGTGAGGAGGATGTAGGGTCACGGTGAGGAGGATGTAGGATCACGGTGAGGAGGATGTAGGGTCAGGGTGGGGAGGATGTAGGGTCACGGTGAGAAGGATGTAGGGTCACGGTGAGGAGGATGTAGGGTCATGGTGAGGAGGATGTAGGGTCACGGTGAGGAGGATGTAGGGTCAGGGTGGGGAGGATGTAGGGTCACGGTGAGGAGGATGTAGGGTCACGGTGGGGAGGATGTTGGGTCACGGTGAGGAGGATGTAGGGTCAGGGGGAGGAGGATGTAGGGTCATGGTGAGGAGGATGTAGGGTCACAGTGAGGAGGATGTAGGGTCATGGTGAGGAGGATGTAGGGTCACAGTGAGGAGGATGTAGGGTCAGGGTGAGGAGGATGTAGGGTCACGGTGAGGAAGATGTAGGGTCACAGTGAGGAGGATGTAGGATCACGGTGAGGAGGATGTAGGGTCACTGTGAGGAGGATGTAGGATCACAGTGAGGAGGATGTAGGGTCACGGTGAGGAGGATGTAGAGTCACGGTGAGGAGGTTGTAGGGTCACGGTGAGGAGGATGTAGGGTCACGGTGGGGAGGATGTAGGGTCAGGGTGGGGAGGATGTAGGGTCACGGTGAGGAGGATGTAGAGTCACGGTGAGGAGGATGTAGGGTCACGGTGAGGAGGATGTAGGGTCACGGTGAGGAGGATGTAGGGTCAGGGTGGGGAGGATGTAGGATCACGGTGAGGAGGATGTAGGGTCACGGTGGGGAGGATGTAGGGTCACGGTGAGGAGGATGTAGGATCACGGTGAGGAGGATGTAGTGTCAAGGTGAGGAGGATGTAGAGTCACTGTGAGGAGGATGTAGGGTCACGGTGAGGAGGATGTAGGGTCAGGGTGGGGAGGATGTAGGATCACTGTGAGGAGGATGTAGGGTCACGGTGAGGAGGATGTAGGATCACGGTGAGGAGGATGTAGGGTCAGGGTGGGGAGGATGTAGGGTCACGGTGAGAAGGATGTAGGGTCACGGTGAGGAGGATGTAGGGTCATGGTGAGGAGGATGTAGGGTCACGGTGAGGAGGATGTAGGGTCAGGGTGGGGAGGATGTAGGGTCACGGTGAGGAGGATGTAGGGTCACGGTGGGGAGGATGTTGGGTCACGGTGAGGAGGATGTAGGGTCAGGGGGAGGAGGATGTAGGGTCATGGTGAGGAGGATGTAGGGTCACAGTGAGGAGGATGTAGGGTCATGGTGAGGAGGATGTAGGGTCACAGTGAGGAGGATGTAGGGTCAGGGTGAGGAGGATGTAGGGTCACGGTGAGGAAGATGTAGGGTCACAGTGAGGAGGATGTAGGATCACGGTGAGGAGGATGTAGGGTCACTGTGAGGAGGATGTAGGATCACAGTGAGGAGGATGTAGGGTCACGGTGAGGAGGATGTAGAGTCACGGTGAGGAGGTTGTAGGGTCACGGTGAGGAGGATGTAGGGTCACGGTGGGGAGGATGTAGGGTCAGGGTGGGGAGGATGTAGGATCACTGTGAGGAGGATGTAGGGTCACGGTGAGGAGGATGTAGGATCACGGTGAGGAGGATGTAGGGTCAGGGTGGGGAGGATGTAGGGTCACGGTGAGAAGGATGTAGGGTCACGGTGAGGAGGATGTAGGGTCATGGTGAGGAGGATGTAGGGTCACGGTGAGGAGGATGTAGGGTCAGGGTGGGGAGGATGTAGGGTCACGGTGAGGAGGATGTAGGGTCACAGTGGGGAGGATGTTGGGTCACGGTGAGGAGGATGTAGGGTCAGGGGGAGGAGGATGTAGGGTCATGGTGAGGAGGATGTAGGGTCACAGTGAGGAGGATGTAGGGTCATGGTGAGGAGGATGTAGGGTCACAGTGAGGAGGATGTAGGGTCAGGGTGAGGAGGATGTAGGGTCACGGTGAGGAAGATGTAGGGTCACAGTGAGGAGGATGTAGGATCACGGTGAGGAGGATGTAGGGTCACTGTGAGGAGGATGTAGGATCACAGTGAGGAGGATGTAGGGTCACGGTGAGGAGGATGTAGAGTCACGGTGAGGAGGTTGTAGGGTCACGGTGAGGAGGATGTAGGGTCACGGTGGGGAGGATGTAGGGTCACGGTGGGGAGGATGTAGGGTCAGGGTGGGGAGGATGTAGGGTCACGGTGAGGAGGATGTAGAGTCACGGTGAGGAGGATGTAGGGTCACGGTGAGGAGGATGTAGGGTCACGGTGAGGAGGATGTAGGGTCAGGGTGGGGAGGATGTAGGATCACGGTGAGGAGGATGTAGGGTCACGGTGAGGAGGATGTAGGGTCAGGGTGGGGAGGATGTAGGATCACGGTGAGGAGGATGTAGGGTCACTGTGAGGAGGATGTAGGGTCACGGTGAGGAGGATGTAGGGTCACGGTGAGGAGGATGTTGGGTCAGGGTGGGGAGGATGTAGGATCACGGTGAGGAGGATGTAGGGTCACGGTGAGGAGGATGTAGGGTCACGGTGAGGAGGATGTAGGGTCACGGTGAGGAGGATGTAGGATCACTGTGAGGAGGATGTAGGGTCACGGTGAGGAGGATGTAGGGTCACGGTGAGGAGGATGTAGGATCACTGTGAGGAGGATGTAGGGTCACGGTGAGGAGGATGTAGGATCACTGTGAGGAGGATGTAGGGTCACGGTGAGGAGGATGTAGAGTCACGGTGAGGAGGATGTAGGGTCACGGTGAGGAGGATGTAGGGTCAGGGTGGGGAGGATGTAGGATCACGGTGAGGAGGATGTAGGGTCACGGTGGGGAGGATGTAGGGTCACGGTGAGGAGGATGTAGGGTCACGGTGAGGAGGATGTAGAGTCACGGTGAGGAGGATGTTGGGTCAGGGTGGGGAGGATGTAGGGTCACGGTGAGGAGGATGTAGGATCACGGTGAGGAGGATGTAGGGTCACGGTGAGGAGGATGTAGGGTCACGGTGAGGAGGATGTAGGATCACTGTGAGGAGGATGTAGGGTCACGGTGAGGAGGATGTAGGGTCACAGTGAGGAGGATGTAGGATCACGGTGAGGAGGATGTAGGGTCACTGTGAGGAGGATGTAGGATCACAGTGAGGAGGATGTAGGGTCACGGTGAGGAGGATGTAGAGTCACGGTGAGGAGGTTGTAGGGTCACGGTGAGGAGGATGTAGGGTCACGGTGGGGAGGATGTAGGGTCAGGGTGGGGAGGATGTAGGATCACTGTGAGGAGGATGTAGGGTCACGGTGAGGAGGATGTAGGATCACGGTGAGGAGGATGTAGGGTCAGGGTGGGGAGGATGTAGGGTCACGGTGAGAAGGATGTAGGGTCACGGTGAGGAGGATGTAGGGTCATGGTGAGGAGGATGTAGGGTCACGGTGAGGAGGATGTAGGGTCAGGGTGGGGAGGATGTAGGGTCACGGTGAGGAGGATGTAGGGTCACGGTGGGGAGGATGTTGGGTCACGGTGAGGAGGATGTAGGGTCAGGGGGAGGAGGATGTAGGGTCATGGTGAGGAGGATGTAGGGTCACAGTGAGGAGGATGTAGGGTCATGGTGAGGAGGATGTAGGGTCACAGTGAGGAGGATGTAGGGTCAGGGTGAGGAGGATGTAGGGTCACGGTGAGGAAGATGTAGAGTCACAGTGAGGAGGATGTAGGATCACGGTGAGGAGGATGTAGGGTCACTGTGAGGAGGATGTAGGATCACAGTGAGGAGGATGTAGGGTCACGGTGAGGAGGATGTAGAGTCACGGTGAGGAGGTTGTAGGGTCACGGTGAGGAGGATGTAGGGTCACGGTGGGGAGGATGTAGGGTCACGGTGGGGAGGATGTAGGGTCATGGTGAGGAGGATGTAGAGTCACGGTGAGGAGGATGTAGGGTCACGGTGAGGAGGATGTAGGGTCACGGTGAGGAGGATGTAGGGTCAGGGTGGGGAGGATGTAGGATCACGGTGAGGAGGATGTAGGGTCACGGTGAGGAGGATGTAGGGTCAGGGTGGGGAGGATGTAGGATCACGGTGAGGAGGATGTAGGGTCACTGTGAGGAGGATGTAGGGTCACGGTGAGGAGGATGTAGGGTCACGGTGAGGAGGATGTTGGGTCAGGGTGGGGAGGATGTAGGATCACGGTGAGGAGGATGTAGGGTCACGGTGAGGAGGATGTAGGGTCACGGTGAGGAGGATGTAGGGTCACGGTGAGGAGGATGTAGGATCACTGTGAGGAGGATGTAGGGTCACGGTGAGGAGGATGTAGGGTCACGGTGAGGAGGATGTAGGATCACTGTGAGGAGGATGTAGGGTCACGGTGAGGAGGATGTAGGATCACTGTGAGGAGGATGTAGGGTCACGGTGAGGAGGATGTAGAGTCACGGTGAGGAGGATGTAGGGTCACGGTGAGGAGGATGTAGGGTCAGGGTGGGGAGGATGTAGGATCACGGTGAGGAGGATGTAGGGTCACGGTGGGGAGGATGTAGGGTCACGGTGAGGAGGATGTAGGGTCACGGTGAGGAGGATGTAGAGTCACGGTGAGGAGGATGTTGGGTCAGGGTGGGGAGGATGTAGGGTCACGGTGAGGAGGATGTAGGATCACGGTGAGGAGGATGTAGGGTCACGGTGAGGAGGATGTAGGGTCACGGTGAGGAGGATGTAGGATCACTGTGAGGAGGATGTAGGGTCACGGTGAGGAGGATGTAGGATCACTGTGAGGAGGATGTAGGGTCACGGTGAGGAGGATGTAGGATCACTGTGAGGAGGATGTAGGGTCACGGTGAGGAGGATGTAGAGTCACGGTGAGGAGGATGTAGGGTCAGGGTGGGGAGGATGTAGGATCACGGTGAGGAGGATGTAGGGTCACGGTGGGGAGGATGTAGGGTCACGGTGAGGAGGATGTAGGGTCACGGTGAGGAGGATGTAGGGTCACGGTGGGGAGGATGTAGGGTCACAGTGAGGAGGATGTAGGGTCACGGTGAGGAGGATGTAGGATCACGGTGAGGAGGATGTAGGGTCAGGGTGAGGAGGATGTAGGGTCACGGTGAGGAGGATGTAGGATCATGGTGAGGAGGATGTAGGGTCACGGTGAGGAGGATGTAAGGTCACGGTCAGGAGGATGTAGAGTCACGGTGGGGAGGATGTAGGGTCACGGTGAGGAGGATGTAGGGTCACGGTGGGGAGGATGTAGGATCACGGTGAGGAGGATGTAGGGTCAGGGTGAGGAGGATGTAGGGTCACGGTGAGGAGGATGTAGGATCATGGTGAGGAGGATGTAGGGTCACGGTGAGGAGGATGTAAGGTCACGGTCAAGAGGATGTAGAGTCACGGTGGGGAGGATGTAGGGTCACGGTGAGGAGGATGTAGGGTCACGGTGAGGAGGATGTAGGGTCACGGTGAGGAGGATGTAGGGTCACGGTGGGGAGGATGTAGGGTCACGGTGAGGAGGATGTAGGGTCACTGTGAGGAGGATGTAGGGTCACGGTGGGGAGGATGTAGGGTCACAGTGAGGAGGATGTAGGGTCACGGTGGGGAGGATGTAGGGTCACGGTGAGGAGGATGTAGGGTCACGGTGGGGAGGATGTAGGATCACAGTGAGGAGGATGTAGGGTCATGGCGAGGAGGATGTAGGGTCACTGTGAGGAGGATGTAGGGTCAGGGTGGGGAGGATGTAGGGTCACGGTGGGGAGGATGTAGGATCACAGTGAGGAGGATGTAGGGTCATGGCGAGGAGGATGTAGGGTCACTGTGAGGAGGATGTAGGGTCACGGTGAGGAGGATGTAGGGTCACAGTGAGGAGGATGTAGGGTCACGGTGAGGAGAATGTAGGGTCACGGTGAGGAGGATGTAGGGTCACGGTGAGGAGGATGAAGGATCACAGTGAGGAGGATGTAGGGTCACGGTGAGGAGGATGTAGGGTCACTGTGAGGAGGATGCAGGGTCACGGTGAGGAGGATGTAGGGTCACGGTGAGGAGGATGTAGGGTCACAGTGAGAAGGATGTAGGATCACTGTGAGGAGGATGTAGGATCACGGTGAGGAGGATGTAGAATCACGGTGGGGAGGATGTAGGGTCACGGTGAGGAGGATGTAGGGTCACAGTGGGGAGGATGTAGGGTCACTGTGATGAGAATGGTGGGGAATTTGTAGGCTTAGTGTTGAGCACATTGACTCATGGCAGAGGGAATATAGGCTTTATTGGGGATTATAGGTTTAGAAGGAATCTGTTAAACCCTTTAATTTGTAATAATCTGTGTTCCTTCAGCCGACGAGTGCAGTGAGCGCTGTGACCTGTACCACGGATATTGTGACGAGGAAAGAGTGTGCAGGTAAGTGGGCAATGCCCCAGTTATTACTACTTATCCACTTTGGGGTCCCAGATAGCTTCCGTGATCCAGTGAGTTAAAATGAAATTTCTATAAGGAATGTAGACAGAAAACAGAGGGGGCTCAGTAGTGTAATTACATACAATTGTGTAAACTGGTGACTAAAAACAGGCTGATTGGGGAAGCGTACAGGATCTGGCCCAGAAGACGTAGAGGATGAAGGATGTATCAAAGTCATTTATTTAAATTACAATAATATTAAAAAAATGGTCAGATAATAAAAATTACAAGGACGTAATGATATTTATTGGAAAAGTTTGGAATTTTAGGCACAGAATCAAATTAACAGGAGATACTGGCATCAGAGACAATAGGCACATAGCCCGTTGTCTGTATACACTGTCACCACATTGTCTATTGTCTGTATACACTGGCACCACATTACCTATTGTCTGTATACACTGGCACCACATTACCTATTGTCTGTATACACTGGCACCACATTATCTATTGTCTGTATACACTGATACCACATTACCTATTGTCTGTATACACTGGTACCACATTACCTATTGTCTGTATACACTGGCACCACATTGTCTATTGTCTGTATACACTGGTACCACATTACCTATTGTCTGTATACACTGGTATCACATTGTCTATTGTCTGTATACACCGGTACCACATTGCCTATTGTCTGTATCACCGGTACCACATTATCTATTGTCTGTATACACTGGTACCACATTACCTATTGTCTGTATACACTGGTATCACATTGTCTATTGTCTGTATACACTGGTACCACATTACCTATTGTCTGTATACACTGGTATCACATTGTCTATTGTCTGTATACACCGGTACCACATTGCCTATTGTCTGTATCACCGGTACCACATTGTCTATTGTCTGTATACACTGGTACCACATTACCTATTGTCTGTATATACTGGTATCACATTGTCTATTGTCTGTATACACTGGTACCACATTACCTATTGTCTGTATACACTGGTACCACATTGTCTATTGTCGGTATACAGTGGTACCACATTGTCTATTGTCTGTATACACTGGTACCACATTACCTATTGTCTGTATACACTGGCACCACATTACCTATTGTCTGTATACACTGGTACCACATTGTCTATTGTCTGTATACACTGGTACCACATTACCTATTGTCTGTATACACTGGTACCACATTACCTATTGTCTGTATACACTGGTACCACATTACCTATTGTCTGTATACACTGGTACCACATTGTCTATTGTCGGTATACAGTGGTACCACATTGTCTATTGTCTGTATATACTGGCACCACATTGTCTATTGTCTGTATACACTGGTACCACATTGTCTATTGTCTGTATACACTGGTACCACATTACCTATTGTCTGTATACACTGGTACCACATTGTCTATTGTCGGTATACAGTGGTACCACATTGTCTATTGTCTGTATACACTGGTACCACATTACCTATTGTCTGTATACACTGGTACCACATTATCTATTGTCGGTATACACTGGTACCACATTACCTATTGTCTGTATACACTGGCACCACATTGTCTATTGTCTGTATACACTGGCACCACATTACCTATTATCTGTATACACTGGTACCACATTACCTATTGTCTGTATACACTGGCACCACATTGTCTATTGTCTGTATACACTGGCACCACATTACCTATTATCTGTATACACTGGTACCACATTGTCTATTGTCTGTATACACTGGTACCACATTATCTATTGTCTGTATACACTGGTACCACATTACCTATTGTCTGTATACACTGGTACCACATTGTCTATTGTCTGTATACACTGGCACCACATTACCTATTATCTGTATACACTGGTACCACATTACCTATTGTCTGTATACACTGGCACCACATTGTCTATTGTCTGTATACACTGGTACCACATTATCTATTGTCTGTATACACTGGTACCACATTGCGTGTTGTCTGTATACACTGGTACCACATTACCTATTGTCTGTATACACTGGTACCACATTACCTATTGTCTGTATTCACTGGTACCACATTGTCTATTGTCTGTATACACTGGTACCACATTGTCTATTGTCTGTATGCACTGGTACCACATTACCTATTGTCTGTATACACTGGTACCACATTGTCTATTGTCTGTATACACTGGTACCACATTGTCTATTGTCTGTATACACTGGTACCACATTGTCTATTGTCTGTATACACCGATACCACATTGTCTATTGTCTGTATACACTGGTACCACATTACCTATTGTCTGTATACACTGGTACCACAATGTCTATTGTCTGTATACACTGGTACCACATTGTCTATTGTCTGTATACACTGGTATCACATTGTCTATTGTCTGTATACACTGGTACCACATTGTCTATTGTCGGTATACAGTGGTACCACATTGTCTATTGTCTGTATACACTGGTACCACATTGTCTATTGTCTGTATACACTGGTACCACATTACCTATTGTCTGTATACACTGGTACCACATTACCTATTGTCTGTATACACTGGCACCACATTGTCTAGTGTCTGTATACACTGGTACCACATTGCGTGTTGTCTGTATACACTGGTACCACATTGTCTATTGTCTGTATACACTGGTACCAGATTGTCTATTGTGTGTATACACCGGTACCACATTGCGTGTTGTCTGTATATACTGGTACCACATTGCGTGTTGTCTGTATACACTGGTACCACATTGTCTATTGTCTGTATACACTGGTACCACATTGCGTGTTGTCTGTATACACTAGCACCACATTGTCTATTGTCTGTATACACTGGCACCACATTGTCTATTGTCTGTATACACTGGCACCACATTGTCTATTGTCTGTATACACTGGTACCACATTGTCTATTGTCTGTAAACACTGGTACCACATTGCCTATTGTCTGTATTCACTGGTACCACATTATCTATTGTCTGTATACACTGGCACCACATTGTCTATTGTCTGTATACACTGGTACCACATTACCTATTGTCTGTATACACTGGTACCACATTACCTATTGTCTGTAAACACTGGTACCACATTGTCTATTGTCTATATACACTGGTACCACATTGTCTATTGTCTGTATACACTGGTACCACATTGCCTATTGTCTGTATACACTGGTACCACATTACCTATTGTCTGTATACACTGGTACCACATTACCTATTGTCTGTAAACACTGGTACCACATTGTCTATTGTCTGTATACACTGGTACCACATTGTCTATTGTCTGTATACACTGGCACCACATTGTCTATTGTATGTATACACTGGTACCACATTACCTATTGTCTGTATACACTGGTACCACATTGTCTATTGTCTGTATACACTGGTACCAGATTGTCTATTGTGTGTATACACCGGTACCACATTGCGTGTTGTCTGTATATACTGGCACCACATTGTCTATTGTCTGTATACACTGGTACCACATTACCTATTGTCTGTATACACTGGTACCACATTGTCTATTGTCTGTATACACCGGTACCACATTGCCTATTGTCTGTATACACTGGTACCAAATTACCTATTGTCTGTATACACTGGTACCACATTACCTATTGTCTGTATACACTGGTACCACATTGTCTATTGTCTGTATACACCGGTACCACATTGCCTATTGTCTGTATACACTGGTACCAAATTACCTATTGTCTGTATACACTGGTAGCACATTGTCTATTGTCTGTATACACTGGTACCACATTGTCGATTGTCTGTATACACTGGTACCACATTGTCTATTGTCTGTATACACCGGTACCACATTGTCTATTGTATAAATCTGAGGTGTTGTTTTGCCCTGCGGTAACCTTTTGTGCTTTGCTTCTCTGTAGGTGTGACCCGGGCTGGGACGGTCAATTTTGTGAGAACTGTGTAAGGATGCCAGGCTGCGTTCATGGATCATGCCACCAGTCCTGGCAATGTATGTGTCAAAGCGGCTGGGCTGGCAAGTTCTGTGATAAGGGTGAGTTCCGCAAATACACATTACACACTGTGCATTTTGTCAACGGATATAAAAATAAACTATTATCAGGTCTATATATAAATGCATTCTTACTTTACAGCATTTGTTCACACCTGCCTAAGACTTTTGCACAGTACTGAGTATATATATCATTTTGATATACTAGCTGATAATATGCATTTTTTTTTTAAATGCCACTTATTTTTAAGTTCAGAGTTTGACATGCTCCAGTGTCTACATAACACTACAGAGCGCGTGTGTACAGAGGTGTACATAACACTACAGAGCGTGTGTACAGAGGTATACATAACACTACAGTGCGTGTGTACAGAGGTGTACATAACACTACAGAGTGCGTGTGTACAGAGGTGTACATAACACTACAGTGCGTGTGTACAGAGGTGTACATAACACTACAGCGCGTGTGTACAGAGGTGTACATAACACTACAGAGCGTGTGTACAGAGGTGTACATAACACTACAGAGCGTGTGTGTACAGAGGTGTATATAACACTACAGTGCATGTGTACAGAGGTGTACATAACACTACAGCGCGTGTGTACAGAGGTGTACATAACACTACAGAGCGTGTGTACAGAGGTATACATAACACTACAGTGCGTGTGTGTACAGAGGTGTATATAACACTACAGTGCATGTGTACAGAGGTGTACATAACACTACAGTGCGTGTGTACAGAGGTGTACATAACACTACAGAGAGTGTGTACAGAGGTGTACATAACACTACAGAGCGTGTGTGTACAGAGGTATACATAACACTACAGAGCGTGTGTACAGAGGTGTACATAACACTACAGTGCGTGTGTACAGACGTGTAAATAACACTACAGAGCGTGTGTACAGAGGTATACATAACACTACAGAGCGTGTGTACAGAGGTGCACATAACACTACAGTGCGTGTGTACAGAGGTGTACATAACACTACAGCGCGTGTGTACAGAGGTGTACATAACACTACAGAGCGTGTGTACAGAGGTGTACATAACACTACAGAGCGTGTGTGTGTACAGAAGTGTACATAACACTACAGAGCGTGTGTACAGAGGTGTACATAACACTACAGCGCGTGTGTACAGAGGTGTACATAACACTACAGAGCGTGTGTACAGAGGTGTACATAACACTACAGCGCGTGTGTACAGAGGTGTACATAACACTACAGAGCGTGTGTACAGAGGTGTACATAACACTACAGAGCGTGTGTGTACAGAGGTGTACATAACACTACAGAGCGTGTGTACAGAGGTATACATAACACTACATAGTGTGTACAGAGGTGTACATAACACTACAGTGCGTGTGTGTACAGAGGTGTACATAACACTACAGTGCATGTGTACAGAGGTGTACATAACACTACAGTGCGGGTGTACAGAGGTGTACATAAAACTACAGAGCACGTGTGTACAGAGATGTACATAACACTACAGAGCGTGTGTACAGAGGTATACATAACACTACAGCGCGTGTGTACAGAGGTGTACATAACACTACAGTGCGTGTGTACAGAGGTGTACATAACACTACAGAGCGTGTGTACAGAGGTGTACATAACACTACAGAGCGTGTGTACAGAGGTATACATAACACTACAGCGCGTGTGTACAGAGGTGTACATAACACTACAGTGCGTGTGTACAGAGGTGTACATAACACTACAGAGCGCGTGTGTACAGAGGTATACATAACACTACAGAGCGCGTGTGTACAGAGGTGTACATAACACTACAGAGGGTGTGTACAGAGGTGTACATAACACTACAGAGCGTGTGTACAGAGGTATACATAACACTACAGCGCGTGTGTACAGAGGTGTACATAACACTACAGAGCACGTGTGTACAGAGGTGTCCATAACACTACAGAGCGTGTGTATAGAGGTATACATAACACTATAGAGACGTGTGTACAGATGTGTACATAACACTACAGAGCATGTGTGTACAGAGGTGTACATAACACTACAGAGCGTGTGTACAGAGGTGTACATAACACTACAGAGCGTGTGTACAGAGGTGTACATAACACTACAGAGCGTGTGTACAGAGGTATACATAACACTACAGCGCGTGTGTACAGAGGTGTATATAACACTACAGAGCGTGTGTACAGAGGTGTACATAACACTACAGAGCGTGTGTACAGAGGTATACATAACACTACAGAGCGTGTGTACAGAGGTGTACATAACACTACAGTGCATGTGTGTACAGAGGTGTATATAACACTACAGAGCGTGTGTGTACAGAGGTGTACATAACACTACAGCGCATGTGTACAGAGGTGTACATAACACTACAGTGCGTGTGTACAGAGGTGTACATAACACTACAGTGCGTGTGTACAGAGGTGTACATAACACTACAGAGCGTGTGTACAGAGGTGTACATAACACTACAGTGCATGTGTGTACAGAGGTGTATATAACACTACAGAGCGTGTGTGTACAGAGGTGTACATAACACTACAGAGCACGTGTGTACAGAGGTGTACATAACACTACAGAGCGTGTGTGTACAGAGGTGTATATAACACTACAGAGCGTGTGTGTACAGAGGTGTACATAACACTACAGAGCACGTGTGTGTACAGAGGTGTACATAACAATACAGAGCACGTGTGTACAGAGGTGTACATAACACTACAGAGCGTGTGTGTACAGAGGTGTATATAACACTACAGAGCGTGTGTGTACAGAGGTGTACATAACACTACAGAGCACGTGTGTGTACAGAGGTGTACATAACAATACAGAGCACGTGTGTGTACAGAAGTGTATATAACACTACAGAGCGTGTGTGTACAGAGGTGTACATAACAATACAGAGCACGTGTGTGTACAGAGGTATACATAACACTACAGAGCGTGTGTGTACAGAGGTGTACATAACACTATAGTGCGTGTGTACAGAGGTGTACATAACACTACAGTGCGTGTGTGTACAGAGGTGTACATAACACTACAGAGCGTGTGTACAGAGGTGTACATAACACTACAGTGCGTGTGTACAGAGGTGTACATAACACTACAGAGCATGTGTACAGAGGTGTACATAACACTACAGTGCGTGTGTACAGAGGTGTATATAACACTACAGTGCGTGTGTACAGAGGTGTACGTAACACTACAGAGCGTGTGTGTTCAGAGGTGTACATAACACTACAGAGCACGTGTGTGTACAGAGGTGTACATAACAATACAGAGCACGTGTGTACAGAGGTATACATAACACTACAGCGCGTGTGTACAGAGGTGTACATAACACTACAGTGCGTGTGTACAGAGGTGTACATAACACTACAGAGCGTGTGTACAGAGGTGCACATAACACTACAGTGCATGTGTGTACAGAGGTGTACATAACACTACAGTGCGTGTGTACAGAGGTGTACATAACACTACAGAGCGTGTGTACAGAGGTGTACATAACACTACAGAGCGTGTGTACAGAGGTGTACATAACACTACAGAGCGTGTGTACAGAGGTGTACATAACACTACAGTGCATGTGTGTACAGAGGTGTACATAACACTACAGTGCGTGTGTACAGAGGTGTACATAACACTACAGTGCGTGTGTACAGAGGTGTACATAACACTACAGAGCGTGTGTACAGAGGTGTACATAACACTACAGTGCGTGTGTACAGAGGTATACATAACACTACAGAGCGTGTGTTCAGAGGTGTACATAACACTACAGTGCGTGTGTACAGAGGTGTACATAACACTACAGAGCATGTGTACAGAGGTGTACATAACACTACAGAGCGTGTGTACAGAGGTGTACATAACACTACAGTGCGTGTGTACAGAGGTGTACATAACACTACAGAGCATGTGTACAGAGGTGTACATAACACTACAGAGCGTGTGTACAGAGGTGTACATAACACTACAGTGCGTGTGTACAGAGGTGTACATAACACTACATAGTGTGTACAGAGGTGTACATAACACTACAGAGCGTGTGTACAGAGGTGTACATAACACTACAGAGCGTGTGTACAGAGGTGTACATAACACTACAGAGCGCGTGTGTACAGAGGTGTACATAACACTACAGAGCATGTGTGTATAGAGGTGTACATAACACTACAGGGCATGTGTACAGAGGTGTACATAACACTTCAGTGCATGTGTGTACAGAGGTGTACATAACACTACAGTGCGTGTGTGTACAGAGGTGTACATAACACTACAGAGCGTGTGTACAGAGGTGTACATAACACTACAGAGCGTGTGTACAGAGGTGTACATAACACCACAGAGCGCGTGTGTACAGAGGTGTACATAACACTACAGAGCGTGTGTACAGAGGTGTACATAACACTACAGAGCGTGTGTACAGAGGTGTACGTAACACTACAGAGCGTGTGTACAGAGGTGTACATAACACTACAGAGCACGTGTGTGTACAGAGGTGTACATAACAATACAGAGCACGTGTGTACAGAGGTGTACATAACACTACAGAGCGTGTGTGTACAGAGGTGTATATAACACTACAGAGCGTGTGTGTACAGAGGTGTACATAACACTACAGAGCACGTGTGTGTACAGAGGTGTACATAACAATACAGAGCACGTGTGTGTACAGAGGTGTATATAACACTACAGAGCGTGTGTGTACAGAGGTGTACATAACACTACAGAGCACGTGTGTGTACGGAGGTGTACATAACAGTACAGAGCGTGTGTGTACAGAGGTGTACATAACACTACAGTGCGTGTGTACAGAGGTGTACATAACACTACCGTGCGTGTGTACAAAGGTGTACATAACACGACAGAGCGTGTGTGTACAGAGGTGTACATAACACTACAGAGTGCGTGTGTACAGAGGTATACATAACACTACAGAGCATGTGTACAGAGGTGTACATAACACTACAGAGCGTGTGTACAGAGGTGTACATAATAACTACAGAGCGTGTGTACAGAGGTGTACATAACACTACAGAGCGCGTGTGTACAGAGGTGTACATAACACTACAGAGCATGTGTGTATAGAGGTGTACATAACACTACAGTGCATGTGTACAGAGGTGTACATAACACTACAGTGCATGTGTGTACAGAGGTGTACATAACACTACAGTGCGTGTGTGTACAGAGGTGTACATAACACTACAGAGCGTGTGTACAGAGGTGTACATAACACTACAGAGCGTGTGTACAGAGGTGTACATAACACTACAGAGCATGTGTGTACAGAGGTGTACATAACACTACAGAGCGTGTGTACAGAGGTATACATAACACTACAGAGCGTGTGTACAGAGGTGTACATAACACTACAGAGCGTGTGTGTGTACAGAGGTGTACATAACACTACAGAGCATGTGTGTATAGAGGTGTACATAACACTACAGGGCATGTGTACAGAGGTGTACATAACACTACAGTGCATGTGTGTACAGAGGTGTACATAACACTACAGTGCGTGTGTGTACAGAGGTGTACATAACACTACAGAGCGTGTGTACAGAGGTGTACATAACACTACAGAGCGTGTGTACAGAGGTGTACATAACACCACAGAGCGCGTGTGTACAGAGGTGTACATAACACTACAGAGCGTGTGTACAGAGGTGTACATAACACTACAGAGCGTGTGTACAGAGGTGTACGTAACACTACAGAGCGTGTGTGTACAGAGGTGTACATAACACTACAGAGCACGTGTGTGTACAGAGGTGTACATAACAATACAGAGCACGTGTGTACAGAGGTGTACATAACACTACAGAGCGTGTGTGTACAGAGGTGTATATAACACTACAGAGCGTGTGTGTACAGAGGTGTACATAACACTACAGAGCACGTGTGTGTACAGAGGTGTACATAACAATACAGAGCACGTGTGTGTACAGAGGTGTATATAACACTACAGAGCGTGTGTGCACAGAGGTGTACATAACACTACAGAGCACGTGTGTGTACGGAGGTGTACATAACACTACAGAGCGTGTGTGTACAGAGGTGTACATAACACTACAGTGCGTGTGTATAGAGGTGTACATAACACTACAGTGCGTGTGTACAAAGGTGTACATAACACGACAGAGCGTGTGTGTACAGAGGTGTACATAACACTACAGAGTGCGTGTGTACAGAGGTATACATAACACTACAGAGCATGTGTACAGAGGTGTACATAACACTACAGAGCGTGTGTACAGAGGTGTACATAACACTACAGAGCGCGTGTGTACAGAGGTGTACATAACACTACAGAGCATGTGTGTATAGAGGTGTACATAACACTACAGTGCATGTGTACAGAGGTGTACATAACACTACAGTGCGTGTGTACAGAGGTGTACATAACACTACAGTGCGTGTGTGTACAGAGGTGTACATAACACTACAGAGCGTGTGTACAGAGGTGTACATAACACTACAGAGCGTGTGTACAGAGGTGTACATAACACTACAGAGCGCGTGTGTACAGAGGTGTACATAACACTACAGAGCGTGTGTACAGAGGTGTACATAACACTACAGAGCGTGTGTACAGAGGTGTACATAACACTACAGAGCGTGTGTGTACAGAGGTGTACATAACACTACAGAGCGTGTGTACAGAGGTATACATAACACTACAGAGCGTGTGTACAGAGGTGTACATAACACTACAGAGCGTGTGTGTGTACAGAGGTGTACATAACACTACAGAGTGCGTGTGTGTACAGAGGCGTACATAACACTACAGAGCGTGTGTACCGAGGTGTACATAACACTACAAAGCACGTGTGTACAGAGGTGTACATAACACTACAGAGCACGTGTGTACAGAGGTGTACATAACACTACAGAGCGTGTGTACAGAGGTGTACATAACACTACAGAGCGTGTGTACAGAGGTGTACATAACACTACAGTGCGTGTGTACAGAGGTATACATAACACTACAGAGCGTGTGTACAGAGGTGTACATAACACTACAGTGCGTGTGTACAGAGGTGTACATAACACTACAGAGCGTGTGTACAGAGGTGTACATAACACTACAAAGCACGTGTGTACAGAGGTATACATAACACTACAGAGCACGTGTGTACAGAGGTGTACATAACACTACAGTGCGTGTGTACAGAGGTGTACATAACACTACAGTGCGTGTGTACAGAGGTGTACATAACACTACAGTGCGTGTGTACAGAGGTGTATATAACACTACAGAGCACGTGTGTACAGAGGTATACATAACACTACAGTGTGTGTGTACAGAGGTGTACATAACACTACAGAGCGTGTGTACAAAGGTGTACATAACACTACAGAGCATGTGTACAGAGGTGTACATAACACTACAGAGCACGTGTGTACAGAGGTATACATAACACTACAGAGCGTGTGTACAGAGGTGTACATAACACTACAGAGCATGTGTGTGTACAGAGGTGTACTTAACGCTACAGAGCACGTGTGTACAGAGGTGTACATAACACTACAGAGCGTGTGTACAGAGGTGTACATAACACTACAGAGCACGTGTGTACAGAGGTGTACATAACACTACAGAGCGTGTGTGTACAGAGGTGTACATAACACTACAGAGCACGTGTGTACAGAGGTGTACATAACACTACAGTGCATGTGTACAGAGGTGTACATAGCACTACAGAGCAGAGGTGTACATAACACTACAGTGCGTGTGTACAGAGGTGTACATAACACTACAGTGCGTGTGTACAGAGGTGTACATAACACTACAGAGCATGTGTACAGAGGTGTACATAACACTACAGAGCGTGTGTACAGAGGTGTACATAACACTACAGTGCGTGTGTATAGAGGTGTACATAACACTACAGCGCGTGTGTGTACAGAGGTGTACATAACACTACAGTGCGTGTGTACAGAGGTGTACATAACACTACAGAGCGTGTGTGTACAGAGGTGTACATAACACTACAGTGCGTGTGTACAGAGGTGTACATAACACTACAGAGCGTGTGTACAGAGGTGTACATAACACTACAGTGCGTGTGTACAGAGGTGTACATAACACTACAGATCGTGTGTACAGAGGTGTACATAACACTACAGTGCGTGTGTACAGAGGTGTACATAACACTACACAGAGTGTGTACAGAGGTGTACATAACACTACAGTGCGTGTGTACAGAGGTGTACATAACACTACAGAGCATGTGTACAGAGGTGTACATAACACTACAGTGCGTGTGTGTACAGAGGTGTACATAACACTACAGAGCGTGTGTGTACAGAGGTGTACATAACACTACAGTGCGTGTGTGTACAGAGGTGTACATAACACTACAGAGCGTGTGTACAGAGGTGTACATAACACTACAGAGCGCGTGTGTACAGAGGTATACATAACACTACAGAGCGTGTGTGTACAGAGGTGTACATAACACTACAGAGCGTGTGTGTACAGAGGTGTACATAACACTACAGAGCGTGTGTACAGAGGTGTACATAACACTACAGAGCGTGTGTACAGAGGTATACATAACACTACAGTGCGTGTGTACAGAGGTGTACATAACACTACAGTGCGTGTGTACAGAGGTGTACATAACACTACAGTGCGTGTGTACAGAGGTGTACATAACACTACAGAGCGCGTGTGTACAGAGGTGTACATAACACTAAAGTGCATGTGTACAGAGGTGTACATAACACTACAGTGCGTGTGTACAGAGGTGTACATAACACTACAGAGCGCGTGTGTACAGAGGTGTACATAACACTACAGAGCGCGTGTGTACAGAGGTATACATAACACTACAGAGCGCGTGTGTACAGAGGTGTACATAACACTACAGAGCGTGTGTGTACAGAGGTGTACATAACACTACAGAGCGTGTGTACAGAGGTGTACATAACACTACAGTGCATGTGTACAGAGGTGTACATAACACTACAGAGCGTGTGTGTACAGAGGTGTACATAACACTACAGAGCGTGTGTACAGAGGTGTATATAACACTACAGAGCGTGTGTACAGAGGTGTACATAACACTACAGAGCACGTGTGTACAGAGGTGTACATAACACTACAGTGCGTGTGTACAGAGGTGTACATAACACTACAGAGCGTGTGTACAGAGGTGTACATAACACTACAGAGCATGTGTACAGAGGTGTACATAACACTACAGAGCGTGTGTACAGAGGTGTACATAACACTACAGAGCATGTGTACAGAGGTGTACATAACACTACAGAGCACGTGTGTGTACAGATGTGTACATAACACTACATAGTGTGTACAGAGGTGTACATAACACTACAGAGCACGTGTGTACAGAGGTATACATAACACTACAGTGCGTGTGTACAGAGGTGTACATAACACTACAGAGCGCGTGTGTACAGAGGTGTACATAACACTACAGAGCATGTGTGTACAGAGGTATACATAACACTACAGTACGTGTGTACAGAGGTGTACATAACACTACAGTGCGTGTGTACAGAGGTGTACATAACACTACAGTGCGTGTGTACAGAGGTGTACATAACACTACAGAGCGCGTGTGTACAGAGGTGTACATAACACTACAGAGCGTGTGTGTACAGAGGTGTACATAACACTACAGAGCGTGTGTACAGAGGTGTACATAACACTACAGTGCATGTGTACAGAGGTGTACATAACACTACAGAGCGTGTGTGTACAGAGGTGTACATAACACTACAGAGCGTGTGTACAGAGGTGTACATAACACTACAGAGCGTGTGTACAGAGGTGTACATAACACTACAGAGCACGTGTGTACAGAGGTGTACATAACACTACAGTGCGTGTGTACAGAGGTGTACATAACACTACAGAGCGTGTGTACAGAGGTGTACATAACACTACAGAGCGTGTGTACAGAGGTGTACATAACACTACAGAGCATGTGTACAGAGGTGTACATAACACTACAGAGCACGTGTGTGTACAGAGGTGTACATAACACTACATAGTGTGTACAGAGGTGTACATAACACTACAGTGCACGTGTGTACAGAGGTATACATAACACTACAGTGCGTGTGTACAGAGGTGTACATAACACTACAGAGCGCGTGTGTACAGAGGTGTACATAACACTACAGAGCACGTGTGTACAGAGGTATACATAACACTACAGTGCGTGTGTACAGAGGTGTACATAACACTACAGTGCGTGTGTACAGAGGTGTACATAACACTACAGTGCGTGTGTACAGAGGTGTACATAACACTACAGAGCGCGTGTGTACAGAGGTGTACATAACACTACAGAGCACGTGTGTACAGAGGTATACATAACACTGCAGTGCGTGTGTACAGAGGTGTACATAACACTACAGTGCGTGTGTACAGAGGTGTAAATAACACTACAGTGCGTGTGTACAGAGGTGTACATAACACTACAGAGCGTGTGTACAGAGGTGTACATAACACTACAGTGCGTGTGTACAGAGGTGTACATAACACTACAGAGCGTGTGTACAGAGGTGTACATAACACTACAGAGCGTGTGTACAGAGGTGTACATAACACTACAGAGCGTGTGTGTACAGAGGTGTACATAACACTACAGAGCGTGTGTACAGAGGTGTACATAACACTACAGAGCGCGTGTACAGAGGTGTACATAACACTACAGTGCGTGTGTACAGAGGTGTACATAACACTACAGTGCGTGTGTACAGAGGTGTACATAACACTACAGAGCGCGTGTGTACAGAGGTGTACATAACACTACAGTGCATGTGTACAGAGGTGTACATAACACTACAGTGCGTGTGTACAGAGGTGTACATAACACTACAGAGCGCGTGTGTACAGAGGTGTACATAACACTACAGAGCGCGTGTGTACAGAGGTATACATAACACTACAGAGCGCGTGTGTACAGAGGTGTACATAACACTACAGAGCGTGTGTGTACAGAGGTGTACATAACACTACAGAGCGTGTGTACAGAGGTGTACATAACACTACAGTGCATGTGTACAGAGGTGTACATAACACTACAGAGCGTGTGTGTACAGAGGTGTACATAACACTACAGAGCGTGTGTACAGAGGTGTACATAACACTACAGAGCGTGTGTACAGAGGTGTACATAACACTACAGAGCACGTGTGTACAGAGGTGTACATAACACTACAGTGCGTGTGTACAAAGGTGTACATAACACTACAGAGCGTGTGTACAGAGGTGTACATAACACTACAGAGCGTGTGTACAGAGGTGTACATAACACTACAGAGCGTGTGTACAGAGGTGTACATAACACTACAGAGCATGTGTACAGAGGTGTACATAACACTACAGAGCACGTGTGTGTACAGAGGTGTACATAACACTACATAGTGTGTACAGAGGTGTACATAACACTACAGAGCACGTGTGTACAGAGGTATACATAACACTACAGTGCGTGTGTACAGAGGTGTACATAACACTACAGAGCGCGTGTGTACAGAGGTGTACATAACACTACAGAGCACGTGTGTACAGAGGTATACATAACACTACAGTACGTGTGTACAGAGGTGTACATAACACTACAGTGCGTGTGTACAGAGGTGTACATAACACTACAGTGCGTGTGTACAGAGGTGTACATAACACTACAGAGCGCGTGTGTACAGAGGTGTACATAACACTACAGAGCGTGTGTGTACAGAGGTGTACATAACACTACAGAGCGTGTGTACAGAGGTGTACATAACACTACAGTGCATGTGTACAGAGGTGTACATAACACTACAGAGCGTGTGTGTACAGAGGTGTACATAACACTACAGAGCGTGTGTACAGAGGTGTACATAACACTACAGAGCGTGTGTACAGAGGTGTACATAACATTACAGAGCACGTGTGTACAGAGGTGTACATAACACTACAGTGCGTGTGTACAGAGGTGTACATAACACTACAGAGCGTGTGTACAGAGGTGTACATAACACTACAGAGCGTGTGTACAGAGGTGTACATAACACTACAGAGCATGTGTACAGAGGTGTACATAACACTACAGAGCACGTGTGTGTACAGAGGTGTACATAACACTACATAGTGTGTACAGAGGTGTACATAACACTACAGAGCACGTGTGTACAGAGGTATACATAACACTACAGTGCGTGTGTACAGAGGTGTACATAACACTACAGAGCGCGTGTGTACAGAGGTGTACATAACACTACAGAGCACGTGTGTACAGAGGTATACATAACACTACAGTGCGTGTGTACAGAGGTGTACATAACACTACAGTGCGTGTGTACAGAGGTGTACATAACACTACAGTGCGTGTGTACAGAGGTGTACATAACACTACAGAGCGCGTGTGTACAGAGGTGTACATAACACTACAGAGCACGTGTGTACAGAGGTATACATAACACTACAGTGCGTGTGTACAGAGGTGTACATAACACTACAGTGCGTGTGTACAGAGGTGTACATAACACTACAGTGCGTGTGTACAGAGGTGTACATAACACTACAGAGCGTGTGTACAGAGGTGTACATAACACTACAGTGCGTGTGTACAGAGGTGTACATAACACTACAGAGCGTGTGTACAGAGGTGTACATAACACTAAAGAGCGCGTGTACAGAGGTGTACATAACACTACAGTGCGTGTGTACAGAGGTGTACATAACACTACATAGTGTGTACAGAGGTGTACATAACACTACAGAGCACGTGTGTACAGAGGTATACATAACACTACAGTTCGTGTGTACAGAGGTGTACATAACACTACAGAGCGCGTGTGTACAGAGGTGTACATAACACTACAGTGCGTGTGTACAGAGGTGTACATAACACTACAGTGCATGTGTACAGAGGTGTACATAACACTACAGTGCATGTGTACAGAGGTGTACATAACACTACAGTGCGTGTGTACAGATGTGTACATAACACTACAGAGCGTGTGTACAGAGGTGTACATAACACTACAGAGCACGTGTGTACAGAGGTGTACATAACACTACAGAGCGTGTGTACAGAGGTATACATAACACTACAGTGCATGTGTACAGAGGTGTACATAACACTACAGAGCGTGTGTACAGAGGTGTACATAACACTACAGAGCGTGTGTACAGAGGTGTACATAACACTACAGAGCATGTGTACAGAGGTGTACATAACACTACAGTGCGTGTGTACAGAGGTGTACATAACACTACAGTGCGTGTGTACAGAGGTGTACATAACACTACAGAGCGTGTGTACAGAGGTGTACATAACACTACATAGTGTGTACAGAGGTGTACATAACACTACAGAGCGTGTGTACAGAGGTGTACATAACACTACAGAGCATGTGTACAGAGGTGTACCTAACACTACAGAGCGTGTGTACAGAGGTGTACATAACACTACAGTGCATGTGTACAGAGGTATACATAACACTACAGTGCGTGTGTACAGAGGTGTACATAACACTACAGTGCGTGTGTACAGAGGTGTACATAACACTACAGTGCGTGTGTGTACAGAGGTGTACATAACACTACATAGTGTGTACAGAGGTGTACATAACACTACAGAGCACGTGTGTACAGAGGTGTACATAACACTACAGAGCGTGTGTACAGAGGTGTACATAACACTACATAGTGTGTACAGAGGTGTACATAACACTACAGTGCTTGTGTACAGAGGTATACATGATACTACAGAGTGTGTGTACAGAGGTGTACATAACACTACAGTGCGTGTGTACAGAGGTGTACATAACACTACAGTGCGTGTGTACAGAGGTGTACATAACACTACAGAGCACGTGTGTACAGAGGTGTACATAACACTACAGTGCGTGTGTACAGAGGTGTACATAACACTACAGTGCGTGTGTACAGAGGTGTACATAACACTACAGAGCGTGTGTACAGAGGTGTACATAACACTACAGAGCGTGTGTACAGAGGTGTACATAACACTACAGAGCGTGTGTACAGAGGTGTACATAACACTACAGAGCACGTTTGTACAGAGGTGTACATAACACTACAGTGCGTGTGTACAGAGGTGTACATAACACTACAGAGCGTGTGTACAGAGGTGTACATAACACTACAGAGCACGTGTGTACAGAGGTGTACATAACACTACAGAGCGTGTGTACAGAGGTGTACATAACACTACAGAGCGCGTGTACAGAGGTGTACATAACACTACAGTGCGTGTGTACAGAGGTGTACATAACACTACAGAGCGTGTGTACAGAGGTGTACATAACACTACAGAGCACGTGTGTACAGAGGTGTACATAACACTACAGAGCGTGTGTACAGAGGTGTACATAATACTACATAGTGTGTACAGAGGTGTACATAACACTACAGTGCGTGTATACAGAGGTGTACATAACACTACAGTGCGTGTGTACAGAGGTGTACATAACACTACAGAGCACGTGTGTACAGAGGTGTACATAACACTACAGAGCGTGTGTACAGAGGTGTACATAACACTACAGAGCGTGTGTACAGAGGTGTACATAACACTACAGTGCGTGTGTACAGAGGTGTACATAACACTACAGAGCATGTGTACAGAGGTGTACATAACACTACAGTGCGTGTGTACAGAGGTGTACATAACACTACAGAGCGTGTGCACAGAGGTGTACATAACACTACAGTGCACGTGTGTACAGAGGTGTACATAACACTACAGCGCACGCGTGTACAGAGGTGTACATAACACTACAGTGCGTGTGTGTACAGAGGTGTATATAACACTACAGTGCATGTGTACAGAGGTGTACATAACACTACAGTGCGTGTGTACAGAGGTGTACATAACACTACAGAGCGTGTGTACAGAGGTGTACATAACACTACAGAGCATGTGTACAGAGGTGTACATAACACTACAGTGCGTGTGTACAGAGGTGTACATAACACTACAGTGCGTGTGTACAGAGGTGTACATAACACTACAGAGCGTGTGTACAGAGGTGTACATAACACTACAGTGCGTGTTTACAGAGGTGTACATAACACTACAGAGCACGTGTGTACAGAGGTGTACATAACACTACAGTGCGTGTGTACAGAGGTGTACATAACACTACAGTGCGTGTGTACAGAGGTGTACATAACACTACAGAGCACGTGTGTACAGAGGTGTACGTAACACTACAGAGCGTGTGTACAGAGGTGTACATAACACTACAGAGCACGTGTGTACAGAGGTGTACATAACACTACAGAGCATGTGTATAGAGGTGTACATAACACTACAGAGCACGTGTGTGTACAGAGGTGTACATAACAATACAGAGCACGTGTGTGTACAGAGGTGTATATAACACTACAGAGCGTGTGTGTACAGAGGTGTACATAACACTACAGAGCACGTGTGTGTACAGAGGTGTACATAACACTACAGAGCGTGTGTGTACAGAGGTGTACATAACACTACAGTGCGTGTGTACAAAGGTGTACATAACACGACAGAGCGTGTGTGTACAGAGGTGTACATAACACTACAGAGTGCGTGTGTACAGAGGTATACATAACACTACAGAGCATGTATACAGAGGTGTACATAACACTACAGAGCGTGTGTACAGAGGTGTACATAACACTACAGAGAGTGTGTACAGAGGTGTACATAACACTACAGAGCGCGTGTGTACAGAGGTGTACATAACACTACAGAGCATGTGTGTACAGAGGTGTACATAACACTACAGTGCATGTGTACAGAGGTGTACATAACACTACAGTGCATGTGTGTACAGAGGTGTACATAACACTACAGTGCGTGTGTGTACAGAGGTGTACATAACACTACAGAGCGTGTGTACAGAGGTGTACATAACACTACAGAGCGTGTGTACAGAGGTGTACATAACACTACAGAGCGCGTGTGTACAGAGGTGTACATAACACTACAGAGCGTGTGTACAGAGGTGTACATAACACAACAGAGCGTGTGTACAGAGGTGTACATAACACTACAGAGCGTGTGTGTACAGAGGTGTACATAACACTACAGAGCGTGTGTGTGTACAGAGGTGTACATAACACTACAGTGCGTGTGTACAGAGGTGTACATAACACTACAGAGCATGTGTACAGAGGTGTACATAACACTACAGTGCGTGTGTACAGAGGTGTACATAACACTACAGAGCGTGTGTACAGAGGTGTACATAACACTACAGAGTGCGTGTGTGTACAGAGGCGTACATAACACTACAGAGCGTGTGTACCGAGGTGTACATAACACTACAGAGCACGTGTGTACAGAGGTGTACATAACACTACAGAGCACGTGTGTACAGAGGTGTACATAACACTACAGAGCGTGTGTACAGAGGTGTACATAACACTACAGAGCGTGTGTACAGAGGTGTACATAACACTACAGAGCGTGTGTACAGAGGTGTACATAACACTACAGAGCGTGTGTACAGAGGTATACATAACACTACAGTGCGTGTGTACAGAGGTGTACATAACACTACAGTGCGTGTGTACAGAGGTGTACATAACACTACAGAGCGTGTGTGTACAGAGGTGTACATAACACTACAGTGCATGTGTACAGAGGTGTACATAACACTACAGAGCGTGTGTACAGAGGTGTACATAACACTACAGTGCGTGTGTACAGAGGTGTACATAACACTACAGTGCATGTGTACAGAGGTGTACATAACACTACAGAGCGTGTGTACAGAGGTGTACATAACACTACAGTGCGTGTGTACAGAGGTGTACATAACACTACAGAGCGTGTGTACAGAGGTGTACATAACACTACAGTGCTTGTGTACAGAGGTGTACATAACACTACAGAGCGTGTGTACAGAGGTGTACATAACACTACAGTGCGTGTGTACAGAGGTGTACATAACACTACAGTGCATGTGTGTACAGAGGTGTACATAACACTACAGTGCATGTGTACAGAGGTGTACATAACACTACAGTGCGTGTGTACAGAGGTGTACATAACACTACAGTGCATGTGTGTACAGAGGTGTACATAACACTACAGAGCGTGTGTACAGAGGTGTACATAACACTACAGAGCACGTGTGTACAGAGGTGTACATAACACTACAGCGCGTGTGTACAGAGGTGTACATAACACTACAGAGCGTGTGTACAGAGGTGTACATAACACTACAGTGCGTGTGTACAGAGGTGTACATAACACTACAGAGCACGTGTGTGTACAGAGGTGTACATAACACTACAGAGCGTGTGTACAGAGGTGTACATAACACTACAGAGCGTGTGTACAGAGGTGTACATAACACTACAGAGCGTGTGTACAGAGGTGTACATAACACTACATAGTGTGTACAGAGGTGTACATAACACTACAGAGCACGTGTGTACAGAGGTGTACATAACACTACAGTGCGTGTGTACAGAGGTGTACATAACACTACAGAGCGTGTGTACAGAGGTGTACATAACACTACAGTGCGTGTGTACAGAGGTGTACATAACACTACAGAGCATGTGTACAGAGGTGTACATAACACTAAAGAGCATGTGTACAGAGGTCTACATAACACTACAGTGCGTGTGTACAGAGGTGTACATAACACTACAGAGCGTGTGTACAGAGGTGTACATAACACTACAGAGCACGCGTGTACAGAGGTGTACATAACACTACAGAGCGTGTGTACAGAGGTGTACATAACACTACAGAGCACGTGTGTACAGAGGTGTACATAACACTACAGTGCATGTGTACAAAGGTGTACATAACACTACAGTGCATGTGTACAGAGTTGTACATAACACTACAGAGCGTGTGTACAGAGGTGTACATAACACTACAGTGCGTGTGTACAGAGGTGTACATAACACTACAGAGCGTGTGTACAGAGGTGTACATAACACTACAGAGCGTGTGTACAGAGGTGTACATAACACTACAGAGCGTGTGTACAGATGTGTACATAACACTACAGAGCATGTGTACAGAGGTGTACATAACACTACAGTGCATGTGTACAGAGTTGTACATAACACTACAGAGCGTGTGTACAGAGGTGTACATAACACTACAGTGCGTGTGTACAGAGGTGTACATAACACTACAGAGCGTGTGTACAGAGGTGTACATAACACTACAGAGCGTGTGTACAGAGGTGTACATAACACTACAGAGCACGTGTGTACAGAGGTATACATAACACTACAGAGCATGTGTACAGAGGTGTACATAACACTACAGTGCATGTGTACAGAGGTGTACATAACACTACAGTGCGTGTGTGTACAGAGTTGTACATAACACTACAGAGCGTGTGTACAGAGGTGTACATAACACTACAGTGCGTGTGTGTACAGAGTTGTACATAACACTACAGAGCGTGTGTACAGAGGTGTACATAACACTACAGTGCGTGTGTACAGAGGTGTACATAACACTACAGAGCGTGTGTACAGAGGTGTACATAACACTACATAGTGTGTACAGAGGTGTACATAACACTACAGAGCACGTGTGTACAGAGGTGTACATAACACTACAGAGCGTGTGTACAGAGGTGTACATAACACTACAGAGCGTGTGTACAGAGGTGTACATAACACTACAGAGCGTGTGTACAGAGGTGTACATAACACTACAGAGCACGTGTGTACAGAGGTATACATAACACTACAGAGCATGTGTACAGAGGTGTACATAAAACTACAGTGCATGTGTACAGAGGTGTACATAACACTACAGAGCGTGTGTACAGAGGTGTATATAACACTACAGTGCGTGTGTGTACAGAGGTGTACATAACACTACATAGTGTGTACAGAGGTGTACATAACACTACAGAGCGTGTGTACAGAGGTGTACATAACACTACAGAGCATGTGTGTACAGAGGTGTACATAACACTACAGAGCGTGTGTACAGAGGTGTACATAACACTACAGTGCGTGTGTACAGAGGTGTACATAACACTACAGTGCATGTGTACAGAGGTGTATATAACACTACAGTGCGTGTGTGTACAGAGGTGTACATAACACTACATAGTGTGTACAGAGGTGTACATAACACTACAGTGCGTGTGTACAGAGGTGTACATAACACTACAGATCACGTGTGTACAGAGGTGTACATAACACTACAGAGCACGTGTGTACAGAGGTGTACATAACACTACAGAGCGTGTGTACAGAGGTGTACATAACACTACAGAGCATGTGTGTACAGAGGTGTACATAACACTACAGTGCGTGTGTGTACAGAGGTATACATAACACTACAGAGCGTGTGTACAGAGGTGTACATAACACTACAGAGCATGTGTACAGAGGTGTACATAACACTACAGTGCGTGTGTACAGAGGTGTACATAACACTACAGTGCGTGTGTACAGAGGTGTACATAACACTACAGAGCATGTGTACAGAGGTGTACATAACACTACAGAGCGTGTGTACAGATGTGTACATAACACTACAGTGCGTGTGTACAGAGGTATACATAACACTACAGAGCACGTGTGTACAGAGGTGTACATAACACTACAGTGCGTGTGTACAGAGGTGTACATAACACTACAGTGCATGTGTACAGAGGTGTACATAACACTACAGAGCGTGTGTACAGAGATGTACATAACACTACAGTGCGTGTGTACAGAGGTGTACATAACACTACAGAGCATGTGTACAGAGGTGTACATAACACTATAGAGCGTGTGTACAGAGGTGTACATAACACTACAGTGTGTGTGTACAGAGGTGTACATAACACTACAGTTCGTGTGTACAGAGGTGTACATAACACTACAGTGCGTGTGTAGAGAGGTGTACATAACACTACAGTGCGTGTGTACAGAGGTATACATAACACTACAGAGCGTGTGTACAGAGGTGTACATAACACTACAGAGCGTGTGTACAGAGGTGTACATAACACTACAGAGCGTGTGTGTACAGAGGTGTACATAACACTACAGTGCGTGTGTACAGAGGTGTACATAACACTACAGTGCATGTGTACAGAGGTGTACATAACACTACAGTGCGTGTGTACAGAGGTGTACATAACACTACAGAGCATGTGTACAGAGGTATACATAACACTACAGAGCATGTGTACAGAGGTGTACATAACACTACAGAGCATGTGTACAGAGGTGTACATAACACTACAGAGCACGTGTGTGTACAGAGGTGTACATAACACTACATAGTGTGTACAGAGGTGTACATAACACTTACAGAGCACGTGTGTACAGAGGTACATAACACTAACACTACAGCGCATGTGTACAGAGGTGTACATAACACTACAGAGTGTGTGTGTACAGAGGTGTACATAACACTACAGTGCGTGTGTACAGAGGTGTTACATAACACTACAGTGCGTGTTGTACAGAAGAGGTGTACATAACACTACAGAGCGTGTGTACAGAGGTGTACATAACACTAGCAGAGCGTGTGTACAGAGGTGTACATAACACTACAAGTGCGTGTGTACAGAGGTGTACATAAAACTACAGAGCGCGTGTGTACAGAGGTGTACATAACACTACAGAGCGTGTGTACAGAAGTGTACATAACACTACAGAGCGTGTGTGTACAGAGGTGTACATAACACTATAGTGCATGTGTACAGAGGTGTACATAACACTACAGAGCGTGTGTACAGAGGTGTACATAACACTACAGTGCATGTGTACAGAGGTGTACATAACACTACAGAGCGTGTGTACAGAGGTGTACGTAACACTACAGTGCGTGTGTACAGAGGTGTACATAACACTAGAGAGCGCGTGTGTACAGAGGTGTACATAACACTACAGAGCGTGTGTACAGAGGTGTACATAACACTACAGTGCGTGTGTACAGAAGTGTACATAACACTACAGAGCACATGTGTACAGGTAGTGTACGTAACACTACAGAGCGTGTGTACAGAGGTGTACATAACACTACAGAGCGTGTGTACAGAGGTGTACATAACACTACAGAGCACGTGTGTACAGAGGTGTACATAACACTACAGTGCATGTGTACAGAGGTATACATAACACTACAGTGGGTGTGTACAGAGGTGTACATAACACTACAGAGCATGTGTACAGAGGTGTACATAACACTACAGAGCGTGTGTGTACAGAGGTGTACATAACACTACAGAGCATGTGTGTACAGAGGTGTACATAACACTACAGAGCGTGTGTACAGAGGTGTTACATAACACTACAGAGCGTGTGTACAGAGGTGTACATAACACTACAGAGCACGTGTGTGTACAGAGGTGTACATAACACTACAGAGCACTGTGTGTGTACAGAGGTGTACATAACACTACAGAGCGTGTGTTACAGAGGTGTACATAACACTACAGAGCGTGTGTACAGAGGTGTACATAGCACTACAGAGCACGTGTGTGTACAGAGGTGTACATAACACTACAAAGCGTGTGTACAAAGGTATACATAACACTACAGAGCGTGTGTACAGAGGTGTACATAACACTGCAGAGCGTGTGTACAGAGGTGTACATAACTTCTGTATATTGTACAGTGCTATATTAGACTTCGGTGTGTTGTACAGTGCTATATCAGACTTCGGTGTGTGTGTACAGTGTTGTATTAGACTTCTGTATATTGTACAGTGCTATATTAGACTTCGGTGTGTTGTACAGTGCTATATTAGACTTCTGTGTGTTGTACAGTGTTATATTAGACTTCGGTATAATTGTACAGTGCTATATTAGACTTCGGTGTGTTGTACAGTGCTATATTAGACTTCGGTATATTGTACAGTGCTATATTAGACTTCGGTGTGTTGTACAGTGCTATATTAGACTTCTGTATATTGTACAGTGCTATATTAGACTTCTGTGTGTTGTACACTGCTATATTACACTTCTGTATATCGTACAGTGCTATATTAGACTTCGGTGTGTTGTACAGTGCTATATTCGACTTCGATGTGTTGTTACAGTGTTATAATAGACTTCTGTATATTGTACATGCTATATTAGACTTCGGTATATTGTACAATGTTATATTAGACTTCGGTGTGTTGTACAGTGCTATATTAGACTTCTGTATATTGTACAGTGTTATATTAGACTACGGTGTGTTCTACAGTGCTATAATAGACTTTTGTATATTGTACAGTGTTATATTAGACTTCGGTGTGTTGTACATTGGTATATTAGACTTGGGGTGTGTTGTACAGTGCTATATTAGACTTCTGTATGTTGTATAGTGCTATATTAGACTTCTGTTTGTTGTACAGTGTTATATTAGACTTCGGTGTGTTGTACAGTTCTATATTAGACTTCTGTGTGTTGTACAATGTTATATAGACTAATGTGTGTTGTACAGTGTTATATTAGACTTCCTATATTGTACAGTGTTATATTAGACTTCTGTATATTGTGTACAGTGCTATATTAGGCTTCGGTGTGTTGTACAGTGCTATATTAGACTTCTGTATATTGTACAGTGTTATATTAGACTTCGGTGTGTTGTACAGTGTTACATTAGACTTCTGTATATTGTAAAGTGTTATATGAGACTTCGGTGTGTTGTACAGTGCATAATTAGACTTCTGTATATTGTACAGTGCTATATTAGACTTCAGTGTGTTGTACAGTGTTATATTAGACTTCGGTCGTGTTGTACAGTGCTATATTAGACTTCGGTGTGTTGTACAGTGTTATATTAGACTTCAGTGTGTTGTACAGTGCTATATTAGACTTCTGTATAATTGTACAGTGCTATATTAGACTTCTGTATAATTGTACAGTGCTATATTAGACTTCGGTGTGTTGTACAGTGCTATATTAGACTTCTGTATATTGTACAGTGCTATATTAGACTTCGGTGTGTTGTACAGTGCTATATTAGACTTCGGTGTGTTGTACAGTGTTATATTACACTTCTGTATATTGTACAGTGCTATATTAGACTTCGGTGTGTTGTACAGTGTTGTATTAGACTTCTGTATATTGTACAGTGCTATATTAGACTTCGGTGTGTTGTACAGTGCTATATTAGACTTCTGTATATTGTACAGTGCTATATTAGACTTCTGTGTTTTGTACAGTGCTATATTAGACTTCGGTGTGTTGTACAGTGTTATATTAGACTTTGGTGTGTTGTACACTGCTATATTAGACTTCAGTGTGTTGTACAGTGCTATATTAGACTTCTGTATATTGTACAGTGTTATATTAGACTTCAGTGTGTTGTACAGTGCTATATTAGACTTCGGTGTGTTTGTACAGTGCTATATTAGACTTCGGTGTGTTGTACAGTGTGATATTAGACTTTGTGTGTTGTACAGTGTTATATTAGACTTCGGTGTGTTGTACAGTGTTATATTAGACTTCGGTGTGTTGTACAGTGCTATATTAGACTTCTGTATATTGTACAGTGCTTATATTAGACTTCGGTACTGTGTGTTGTACACTGCTATATTAGACTTCGGTGTGTTGTACAGTGCTATATTAGACTTCTGTATATTGTACAGTGTTATATTAGACTTCGGTGTGTTGTACAGTGCTATATTAGTCTTCGAGTGTGTTGTACAGTGCTATATTAGACTTCGGTGTGTTGTACAGTGCTATATTAGACTTCTGTATATTGTACAGAGCTATATTAGACTTCGGTGTGTTGTACCAGTACTATATTAGACTTCTGTATATTGTACAGAGCTATATTAGACTTCGTTGTGTTGTACAGTGCTATATTAGACTTCTGTATATTGTACAGAGCTATATTAGACTTCGGTGTGTTGTACAGTGCTATATTAGACTTCTGTATATTGTACAGAGCTATTATTAGACTTCGTTGTGTTGTACAGTGCTATATTAGACTTCTGTATATTGTACAGAGCTATATTAGACTTCGGTGTGTTGTACAGTGCTATATTAGACTTCTGTATATTGTACAGTGCTATATTAGACTTCGGTGTGTTGTATAGTGCTATATTAGACTTCCGTGTGTTGTATAGTGTTATATTAGACTTCGGTGTGTTGCACAGTGCTATATTAGACTTCTGTATATTGTACAGTGCTATATTAGACTTCTGTGTGTTGTACAGTGCTATATTAGACTTCGGTATATTGTACAGTGCTATATTAGACTTCGGTGTGTTGTACAGTGCTATATTAGACTTCGGTATATTGTACAGTGCTATATTAGACTTCGGTGTGTTGTACAGTGCTATATTAGACTTCTGTATATTGTACAGTGCTATATTAGACTTCTGTGTGTTTGTACACTGCTATATTACACTTCTGTATATCGTACAGTGCTATATTAGACTTCGGTGTGTTGTACAGTGCTATATTCGACTTCGATGTGTTGTACAGTGTTATAATAGACTTCTGTATATTGTTACATGCTATATTAGACTTTCGGTATATTGTACAGTGTTATATTAGACTTCGGTGTGTTGTACAGTGCTATATTAGACTTCTGTATATTGTACAGTGTTATATTAGACTACGGTGTTGTTCTACAGTGCTATAATAGACTTTTGTATATTGTACAGTGTTATATTAGACTTCGGTGTGTTGTACATTGGTATATTAGACTTGGTGTGTTGTACAGTGCTATATTAGACTCTGTATGTTGTATAGTGCTATATTAGACTTCTGTTTGTTGTAACAGTGTTATATTAGACTTCTGGTGTGTTGTACAGTTCTATATTAGACTTCTGTGTGTTGTACAATGTTATATTAGACTAATGTGTGTTGTACAGTGTTGATATTAGACTTCCTTATATTGTACAGTGTTATATTAGACTTCTGTATATTGTACAGTGCTATATTAGGCTTCGGTGTGTTGTACAGTGCTATATTAGACTTCTGTATATTGTACAGTGCTATATTAGACTTCGGTGTGTTGTACAGTGTTACATTAGACTTCTGTATATTGTAAAGTGTTATATTAGACTTCGGTGTGTTGTACAGTGCAATATTAGACTTCTGTATATTGTACAGTGCTATATTAGACTTCAGTGTGTTGTACAGTGTTATATTAGACTTCGGTGTGTTGTACAGTGCTATATTAGACTTCGGTGTGTTTGTACAGTGTTATATTAGACTTCAGTGTGTTGTACAGTGCTATATTAGACTTCTGTATAATTGTACAGTGCTATATTAGACTTCGGTGTGTTGTACAGTGCTATATTAGACTTCGGTATATTGTACAGTGCTATATTAGACTTCGGGTGTTGTACAGTGCTATATTAGACTTCGGTGTGTTGTACAGTGTTATATTACACTTCTGTATATTGTACAGTGCTATATTAGACTTCGGTGTGTTGTACAGTGCTATATTAGACTTCGGTGTGTTGTACAGTGCTATATTAGACTTCTGTATATTGTACAGTGCTATATTAGACTTCTGTGTTTTGTACAGTGCTATATTAGACTTCGGTGTGTTGTACAGTGTTATATTAGACTTTGGTGTGTTGTACACTGCTATATTAGACTTCAGTGTGTTGTACAGTGCTATATTAGACTTCTGTATATTGTACAGTGTTATATTAGACTTCAGTGTGTTGTACAGTGCTATATTTAGACTTCTGTATATTGTACAGTGCTATATTAGACTTCGGTGTGTTGTACAGTGCTATATTAGACTTCGGTGTGTTGTACAGTGTGATATTAGACTTTGGTGTGTTTGTACAGTGTTATATTAGACTTCGGTGTGTTGTACAGTGTTATATTAGACTTCGGTGTGTTGTACAGTGCTATATTAGACTTCTGTATATTGTAACAGTGCTATATTAGACTTCGGTGTGTTGTACACTGCTATATTAGACTTCGGTGTGTTGTACAGTGCTATATTAGACTTCTGTATATTGTACAGTGTTATATTAGACTTCGGTGTGTTGTACAGTGCTATATTAGTCTTCGGTGTGTTGTACAGTGCTATATTAGACTTCGGTGTGTTGTACAGTGCTATATTAGACTTCTGTATATTGTACAGGAGCTATATTAGACTTCGGTGTGTTGTACAGTGCTATATTAGACTTCTGTATATTGTACAGAGCTATATTAGACTTCGTTGTGTTGTACAGTGCTATATTAGACTTCTGTATATTGTACAGAGCTATATTAGACTTCGGTGTGTTGTACAGTGCTATATTAGACTTCTGTATATTGTACAGAGCTATATTAGACTTCGTTGTGTTGTACAGTGCTATATTAGACTTCTGTATATTGTACAGAGCTATATTAGACTTCGGTGTGTTGTACAGTGCTATATTAGACGTCTGTATATTGTACAGAGCTATATTAGACTTCGCGTGTGTTGTACAGTGCTATATTAGACTTCTGTATATTGTACAGTGCTATATTAGACTTCGGTGTGTTGTATAGTGCTATATTAGACTTCCGTGTGTTGTACAGTGCTATATTAGACTTCTGTATATTGTACAGTGCTATATTAGACTTCTGTGTGTTGTACAGTGCTATATTAGACTTCGGTGTGTTGTACAGTGCTATATAAGACTTCAGTGTGTTGTATAGTGTTATATTAGACTTCGGTGTGTTGTACAGTGCTATATTAGACTTCAGTGTGTTGTATAGTGTTATATTAGGACTTTGGTGTGTTGTACAGTGCTATATTAGACTTCGGTGTGTTGTACAGTGCTATATTAGACTTCTGTATATTGTACAGTGCTATATTAGACTTCTGTGTGTTGTACAGTGCTATATTAGACTTCGGTGTGTTGTACAGTGCTATATTAGACTTCAGTGTGTTGTATAGTGTTATATTAGACTTCGGTGTGTTGTACAGTGCTATATTAGACTTCAGTGTGTTGTATAGTGTTATATTAGGACTTCGGTGTGTTGTACAGTGCTATATTAGACTTCGGTGTGTTGTACAGTGCTATATTAGACTTCTGTATATTGTATAGTGTTATATTAGACTTCGGTATGTTGTACAGTGTTATATTAGACTTGGGTGTGTTGTACAGTGCAATATTAGACTTCTGTATATTATACAGTGCTATATTAGACTTCTGTACATTTGTTTCCTGGTGAAGTTCCTGGTGGATTTGTACATCCCCTAAGGCTGTTTTTCTCTCCCACCAGATCTCCATATCTGCGAGCACTCAAACCCCTGTCAGAACAACGGCGAGTGTGTGATCGACCAAAATGGAGATTACTCCTGTGTTTGCCCTGACGGCTTCCATGGAAAGAACTGCGAGATCAAGAGGGGTCCATGCGAGAAAGCAGGGTGAGAGTGCTGGGGGGAAACTATGAATGGGATGGAATTGGAAAGAGAAAGGAGAGGGATGATTGGTGGGGGGAACCAGGAGAGAGGGGGTTATTGTAAGGGGGAGAGGAGAGGGGATGATTGTGAGGGGGAACCAGGAGAGAGGGGGTTATTGTAAGGGAGAGGGGAGAGGGGATGATTGTGAGGGGAGGGCAGGAGAAAGGAGTTATTGTAAGGGGAGAGGAGAGGGGATGATTGTGAGAGGGGGCAGGAGAGAGGGGGTTATTGTAAGGGGGAGAGGAGAGGGGATGATTGTGAGGGGAGGCAGGAGAGAGAGGGTTATTGTAAGGGAGAGAGGAGAGGGGATGATTGTGAGAGGAGGCAGGAGAGAGGGGGTTATTGTAAGGGGGAGAGGAGAGGGGATGATTGTCGAGGGGAGGCATTAGAGAGGGGGTTATTGTAAGGGAGAGAGGAGAGGGATGATTGTGAGGGAGCAGGAGAGAGGGGGTTATTGTAGGGGAGAGAGGAGAGGGGATGATTGTGAGGGGAGACAGGAGTGAGTGGGGTTATTGTAAGGGGGAGAGGAGAGGGGATGATTGTGAGGGGAGCAGGAGAGGAGGGGTTATTGTAAGGGGAGAGGAGAGGGGATGATTGTGAGGGGAGGGCAGGAGAGAGAGGGGTTTATTGTAAGGGAGAGAGGAGAGGGGATGATTGTGAAGGGAGTCAGGAGAGAGAGGGGTTATTGTAAGGGAGGAGAGGAGAGGGGATGATTGTGAGAGGGAGGCAGGAGAGAGAGGGGTTATTGTAAGGGAGAGAGGAGAGGGGATGATTGTGAGAGGAGGCAGGAGAGAGGGGTTATTGTAAGGGAGAGAGGAGAGGGGATGATTGTGAGGGAGAGGCAGGAGAGAGAGGGGTTATTGTAAGGGGGAGAGAGAGAGGGGATGATTGTGAGGGGAGACAGGAGAGAGAGAGGGGTTATTGTAAGGGGGAGAGGAGAGGGGATGATTGTGAGAGGAGGCAGGAGAGAGGGGATGA